>VXBH01004220.1:328345-554387 GCA_013400035.1 Rynchops niger | reverse complement strand
CCCCCCCCCATTTTGCTTCTTTTCCAGAAGTCCAAAAGATTTGTAATGGTCATTATCTGACAAGACGTTTAAAAAGCCTATCTCTATAGTCAAAGCTTCAAATCTCTAATATAGCACAGTGAAAGGTTCACACAAATGGTTGCGTGAAATGCAAACACTTCCTGGAAAATGAATATGATCCAGGGATATTAGTAAGCTGAAATTAACAAAATCCCTGACAGCAAGACATTTGTTCTGATGTAGAGAATTATTAATTTGCTAAAGTTCTGACAGCATATTAATGTTTCGTATAGAACACCGGGTACATTGGAAACCAAGGAGTATGCAAATTATAAAGGTAGAAAAATTTCAATGACATACGCTCCAAGAGATGGGGTTTAACGGAAGCATACGAAGAATTAGAGCATATTCTTTTCCTTTCTCCTGAATAACATAGCTGGAGTTAAAACTCCCCAAGCTCTCAATTTTAAGCATTTGTAAAACTCCAGAGTATACCTAAGAAAGAAACGGGAGACTAGCTCAAAATGATACCATGGCCAACTTTTATACTGCGAGGCAACAGGTGGTAAAATCTGCTTCACACTATAAATGTCTTGTTCTAGGCCAGTAGCAGACTTTATTATACTGCTGCTCGCCTAGAAGCACTACCTGTAACATTATCGCTAAAAAGGAAAGCTACCGAGGCCACGATGCCGCAGCAGTGTGCTCAGATGTACCACCCACAAAGAGAAAACACCAGGAGCTTACTTTTCATCGACTGGCATTCTTGTGTCATTTCTAGCTCTAATAAATAGGACTCCATTTTCCAGGAAAGGAAACACCGAATTAAAGACTCTTTAGAGCTGCATTTTGTGGAAAGCTCTTTAATTCACGGCACCTTGGTTCTCCTTGGTTATTGTCCTGGCTTGGAATATCAACATGAACCCGTATTGGCATTTATGACAGATGCTGGGTAACTTGATGAGAGGGGTAACATGACATGACGCCTCTTGTAACGAGAGCCTGCACTCAGCGATGTAGAGAGTCCCTTGGAACCAGGTGTCCATATACACGCGCACACACTCAAGCCAGGCTTTTTGTCCTCACCTAGGAAAAGGCTGAAGTATACGCTCAATTCAAAGGGTGCAATCTGAGAGGTGGGAAAAGGAAGAAGGAGGATAAATTGTTATGTTGTTTTTTTTTTTTCCAATTAATGCATATTTATTTAAAAAAAAAAAAGTCTGAATATTGTGTGGTAAAACCTACACATGTTCCTGCTTTGAAAAAGAAAATCACAGTGAAGCAGGTCACTAAAGATTAATACTAATTATTAGTAAGCATTTAAATTTATTGAACCCTTTAGGAAAACAGTCACAGGCATCTTCCAAAAATAAATGTTCATGCTTCTTATTTCTTATCATCTATTTACTTTTTGTGATCGTAAAGTGAAGGTAAAGGTTTATTCCAAATACTTTTTTTTTTATATATATCTAAGTAGAATACTGTAGTGCTGAAATATGCAGAGTACTTCAGAAAAAAAAATTGCTATGTAAAAATAATTTCATTCTTTGAGCTCAGAATGAAGATGGATGATAGCTGTAAGTATATTACTTTGCAATAAAAGAAGCAAAGTAAAGGTTATTAAGGAAATTTTATGAACTTGTATGATTAATAGAAAATATTTGATAAAATGCATTTTAGTGTTCTATTAGAAGAAAGTAATCTTTTTTGACTGAAAATCTGCTTTTTTAATTTTCCTGCCTTCTTCCCTCACCATCAAGGCTTTGCAAACCAATGAAGTTCACATTTTGCATTCTTAACAATTATCGGTTTTAAATGTTTTGGGAGAAAAAAAGCAACACAGGATCCCCACAAGATCTGCTTTTTCCTGTGTGGCTGTGTGTATGTCTGTGTATATACACGTCTATGTCCGTAGGCGGTGGCTGTGATTGTAGCATTTGTGCTGACAACATCCCCTGTAAAGTTAAAGATGTCTGGCATTCTTTTAAATTGCCTATGACTTGGCCAAAACTGCAATGTTTGGACTGAAATTTCCCACAGTAGGTTTATGCATCAGACGGGATCTTATTCAAAACATTCCGACAAAACAGTTCAGCTATTTCAGAGAATGAAATTAGGCAAAGTATGTTGTTTTACCAGTGTTAAAGAACATTAGAGAACAGTGTCTTGCAGAAGCTGGAACAGAACCCAGAAGCTGTTACGCCGTCTCTCTCTGGCAGCGAGCAGCAGGAAAGCCAGCTGCTGAGTGAACGGCCTCTTTGCTTTCTGATCCACACAGAGGAAACTGGAATATTTCTGCTACCAGACCAGGAGTGATGGTGCTGCAGGTTAGCTATATAAATGTTGCAGTGGTGCCCCACAATTATGATATTTCATTTTCAATACAAGTTATGAGAAAGTGTAGAGAAGATGAAACAAAAACCGCCCTGCTAAACTGTAGTTAAAATTACAAGTCAAGTGGCAGAAGAGAGCAATTGCTGAAATTTCCACCCGCACTCCTGCATTATGGTGTTGTCCCTATTAGGTGATGATAGACTTCTTTTTTCCAGAAGACCCTTGTTCCATCCAATGTTAGTTTTTCAGTTACTAAGTATTTGTTCTTTTCACTATGTAATGTAATTTAACATTGTTGGGTGAGGTAGCTCAGATCTTTATTTTATTAGACCAACTCTGAAAACTGTCCAAGGATGACATATAAAGTTGAAACTTTTTTGTATTCATAATCTGGGTCATTATTGAATCTAAAAGTACAGATGTTTGGGGTGTGTTCGTTCTAGATACCTTCTGGCATGCTCCTGGGCTTGACATCTGTCCCTTAAAACCTTGGAGCACTCTCGGCCCTCCCAGTCCCCCATACATATTTGTTATATTATCTCCATTTCTTTTAAAAGAGGAAATCTGGCAGAGAAACCTCATACAGGGGCCAGACCCAAATGCTTGGACTTCTCAGTCGCCAAGGTGTGTCAGTTCCTGTACCCGAGAATACACACAGGACAAGAGGATGGGTCCAAAGCCCATTAGGTCAGGCTGTAGGGATGGTCTGATGGAGCAGAGAGGTTACTCCCCACCTTAACCTCCTAAGCCACAAAACACTGCTGTCCCTTCTGTCATTTTGTCTGACAGATGGATCGCCTCTTTGAAGGAGTCCTGCAGGTCTGAAATCACCAGGACTCACCAGGGACAGGGACAGGGGGCACCCACAAAGAGGCAGCAGAAGGAAGGGACCATGCTGAAATGTTGTGTTCCAGGGGAAGATAAGAACAGGGCAGCAAATAACTAAGAGTTGAGTACATAAAAGCAATTGTTATAAGCGCCATACATGTTGTTTCTGGCAAGGTCCTGAGAAAGCAATCTGCTTGCCTCTCTCACGAAAGCTTTAGACAAGAAAATACACTCCATTGCGATGTGGGCAGCTAGAAACTACACAAAAATATACTGGAAATAGGTTCCTTATGGGGACCAAATGACAGAAGGTCACAGCTCACTCTGTCTTTAAAGTGAAAACACAATCTCTCTCCCTGTTCCTGGTATGGGATATGGGTTCATAGCCTGAGACAGGTCTAATCAAGACTCAGGTACAGGATGGTCCAAACTGCCTCAAGGGATGCATAGAAGGGTGGAGTGGTCATCATCAGCAATGTCATTTTCCCTTACTGTGCCAAACGTGCCGCTCTCATGGCATCCCGGCTGCATACCAGGAGCTGGACTGTGGCCGGTTGGAGACTTGGGCCCTAAGGACATAGCAGAGCTCCACAACAGGACAGGGTTATTCTATTTTGCCATCTTGGTCTCCGTTCAGTCGCAATAACTTGACTAGACCCAGCATTTTTTTCTGTGTCAGATAACTGTTCAGAATGCATTCCTATAATACGGAAGGTACTAATATCTCTAGTAAACAAATATTAGTTTAAAGACCTTTTAGCCATATTCTACACCTTCATACTACCCTTCAACCTTCCTGGGCTGAGCCCAGTTTCTACTGCATGGCAAAACTCTCACTAACTTCGGTCAAACCCCAGAAGTAAATTGCTGTGAGAGTGAGATCGCTCGTCTTTCAGGGCAGTGAGACATGATTATTCCCCTCCAGATGTGCTTGCATCAGTCATCACTACAAAGTCTGGAGCTGGCTTCTGGTAGACAAATTCATACGTAACTCCCTACACAGACACCGAGACCCAACACAAGCCATGTGCACTGCTGCCTCTGTTTGCAAAACATTGTGTCCTCATTAAACACCACCAAAATCCACCAAGGGTTTTGTTGAGCAATCTGCCAATTACCAAAAAGCGGGTGTAGCTGTTTCTGACTATATTCCCTCTTTTAATAGCTCTGCCTCCAAGCAGGCGAGGCAGCAGCATCCAATAAAGCCACCTTTATCAGGAAAGCAAAGTATTTTTGAAATATATTTGGCACATTATGAGGCAGGTGTGATTTCACTGAAAAGCATTTTAATACCAAGATAATAGGCACTATAAAAGGTTGTCAGACAAACTCTGATAATCAGTACTTGCAACTGCCATAGTAAGTCTCCTAGTGTTTACATTTTTATCTTGTATTAGAGAGTGCTTCTTTTGAACTAAAAATATAATTAGTGGCTAATAAAAGAGCATATTAGATTCTTCACAGTGTAAATTGATATGGTACAAATTAACTGAGCTGTGTCAACTGAGGTTCAGGCTTGAGTTTAATGGGATAGTGAGGGAATTTGCAAACCACATCAAAAGAAAGTCTGATAATATCTAAATAACTGAAAATTCATAAGCAGGTCTTGTAAATTCTTTTGCTCTCTCTATAGTTCTTTTAAAATTCAGATGGAAAGATAATTAAGATAACGTATCTTAATATAGAGGACAGTTATGACTGGAAGCAGAACTGGTGATTTATTTTATTATTATGTGCTATTCAGATTGCCTAATTGGATTCAAATTCTTTTCGATTAAATTTATGATATTTGATATATTCCATATGTATAACAAATCTTTTCCCATGGAATTTTTATTCATTGACATCATGAATTGCCTTACATTTGTTAATAAGATTATTGTTAAAATATAGGCTTTGGATGTGCACAAAATTATCCCTATCCACATCTGGTACTGAGTGGAAGGCAGCAAATTGTGCCACATACAAATTGCAGACACCAGCAGTGTGGAGAGAAGACGAGCCATGAAGAAGAGCACTTCTGTGAAGACCTGCCCCAGAAAAAGCAATTGAGATTAAGACTGAGTGAGGAAAGGGGAGAACTGCTTTTCTGGGTTAGGATGTGTATGAACGTACCTTTGTCACTGCGTACAGTCAATTGGAAGATCAGAATTTGTTTGGTTTTCCTTGAGGCATAGAATTAGCAGAAAAAATCGTACACGATAACGTGCAACAAATTTCATTTTTGTCAAGTGTAAAATACTATTTTCTGCTCTGTTCTAGTGAACAACACTTCTGAAAGGGCCAAAGCTGTCAGTGTTAGTGTTGACTTTGAAAATACCTAAGAGATGTAGCATAGACAATTCTGATTTTTGTTCACCTTAAGAAATTGTTCCAAAATGTGTGACTTAACAATGACCCAGGGCTGGACTAATTGGGGATAAAACCCAAAAACTCAGAGAAAACTGCAGAGGAATGCAGAATGATGCTTCCAAACCAACCGACAAACTAACAGTGCCTGAAACACAGTAGCATTTGTCCCTAATTAGGTCAGCATCCCACAGCATGAGGAGTGCAGCTCTTACCCTGACTCATGGCACTTCAGTGACCTGTTTCAAATCAACGGAGAAGGTACTCATGCCTTTTACCAGCTAAACACTTTGCACTGCATTTTCAAACAGCTCACCTTTCTATTCTACTTTTTTTGGAATTCAAAAAGCTTAGATTACTGTCTTCTCCTGGATTTTATTTCTTTTCACGTCTTTTCATTGCCTGGCTAAGGGAAAAGAACATAGTGAAGTGCTATGAAGACTGGTCTTTTCAATGGTTTCAACTAACCAGAAAGAAGAGATCAAAGAGCGTGATTGAGTTATTCCTAAACCACTCTTGAGCTTTTACAGTCTTTTCCTCCAGATCCTCAGATGCTCTAAAAGTTCTCCACTGGGTAGCTCGACAGCTCTGTCCTGATTTAGGTATGGGGCTGGCAAGAGGTGGGATCCACTTGACCAAATGGGGTAACAATATCTTTGCTTTGAGGCTTGCCGTCTTGTTGAGGAGGCCTTTCACTGTGTCATGCAGGGGCCTGGTGGTAGCATCTTGTAATCAAGTGAGCGAACGGAGGTCAGAGGTGGTAAATACCTGAGGCAGGACAATGGGAGATAGGGTCCCTCAGGAGGAAAAAGATGGGCCAGAAAGGGGCCCACCTCAAGTGCCTCTGCACAAACACAGAGAGGAGGAGCTGGGGCTCTGCACGCGGATGCAGGACTCTGACACCGCTGAAATAACTCCAAAGTAGTGGGATAGCTTATATGGCAGCAGGTCTGTGATGGATGCTATGGACTTCGTAGGAAATATGTATAGGGAAAAGAAGGGTGTGGGTGCCATTTACACAAAGGAGGAGCTCAAAGGTGTGGAGCTGAGCGCTGAGAAGTAGGAACTGGCCCTATCCATGCCTCTTCCGTTACTTACTGGTTTCCTCATGCTTTATACCATAAGATCTTTATTCAGGTTCTTGAAGCTATGTCAACGTGCTGTTCACCAACAGCCTGCAGTGAAAAATTATACACAATAAGATATGAAATGAAATAAATTAACACAGATGTGCTTCTGAGAGTGATGTCGTTATCCTATCATAAAAACTCCATGTGGTAATCGTATGCTGTTTGGAATTGCATTCTGACACTGTATAAAAAAATCAGATTGCAGCAATAAACTTTTACTTGTTATCTATTTCTAAATTTTAAAGATACATTTTAAAATATATGATCTTTTTCTTTTTTTTGTGTTTGTGCTGTTCAAGACATTCTGTGACCTAGGTACAAGCAGAGTTGGATCTATTTGCTCCAGGGTGAAAAAACTCTTTATCTCTTACGGTTATTTTTATTCTCGATTTTGTTTTTCCCCTCAGAGGGGTTTACTTAACAGCTTAATCCGGTAGTTTTTAGTTTCTGAGAGAGAGACGTCTGAAGGGAGGTTAACTAACAAACTGTTTGTATAAAAAGTAGTGAGATTATTGCCAATAAGCTTAAATTTGCTGCATAGTAGTCCCTTATCTTCAACTGAGCATGTGTAAAATTTTATAAACTAAAATACGCTTTAAATTGGTACCTTAATTAGTACTTTTCTTAATAGCATTTACAATCTTATTTTAGAACAAGACAATAATAAGAGTAGTAGTAATAGGAATAGTAATAGCAGCAGCGGTTGCTACCTCTACTACTATTGCTACCACTACAACTAATAATATTATATTGGCTGTTGTGTTTTCCTCAAGTCAGAAATCAGGGTTTGAAATGACAATTCTCCATTGATTGCAGAACTACTCTGCTTTATACGAACTGGGGATCTGTCCCAAAACTTCAGTCAACTCCAAGTTCTTCACGCGTTGCTCGTTTGTATCGTACTTTGCACTGAAGTCAGCAGGACAGCTCAGCAATTATAAAACCTCTGGAGTTTGTCTCGTCACGCTGCTGTTGATCACAACAGGCAAAACAAACTTCTTTTTTTACCCTTAGACAAGTGGCTGTGACTTGGCACCAAGTAGTGAACACAAAATATGTCTGCTGTTTGTTTTTGAAGTCAGGCATAATGTCTACTTCTTGTATTGTAATAAAGATTGTATACCTACTAAATTAGCCAAATATTTCTATTAGAACAATAGTGTTATCACGGTATAATACTGTATTATGAGGCCTTTGATTCTCCTGTCATTCACACAAATGCAAGGACATCTAATGAATTAAATAGAGTGACGCTATCTTATCATAAATATAACTGAAAATATAATCATGCTCCACAAACAAAAAAGTGTCATGAGATAACATAAAGTAAAAAAAAAAAAAACTATGGCATCTTTTCATTGTGCAAAAGTGAGAAGACACAGGATGTTTTTATATTGAACTTAGAAAATGCAAATTACACTTAGACAAGTACAGTGTAAGTGTACAAGAAAGCAAGACAAGGAAAAAAGGGCATTTTTCTAAAACAGTTAACACTGTTTTATCTCTCTCCCCAATGAACTGAAGCAAAATTTCTCATTGTGCTTAAGTTTAGACCAACATGAGCCCCAGATTCGTAAGAGGAAGTGAAAACATATGTTTTTAAAAGCTTTAAGATTTTTGACACAATGCCCTTTGCACGAAAAGATTTCTTCATGAAGTTCTACATTACACATTCTCCTTGGAAATCTAGTGTTAATATGGTGATATTAGTGTAATGTTGCAGATGAACGGTGTGTCACATTCTGAATGTCATTCTGGAGTGCTTTCCTCAAGGTTTTACTGACTGATGTGAAACTCTGGGTTAAACTCGCCTACGTTCTACTGAAGTAATTGAAAGAGTCAGCACAACACAGAAAAACGAGAAAAGGTTTCTCTCCCAGGATATGAGAACCCAGAGTCATGATCACAAGTTGTACAGTCAAAGTGTCTGGGTTGGAAAACACATGGATGTCAACAATCTCGAGCTGTCCCGAGGTGACTATGTGTGTGCATGAAGCTACTTAGATACATGCACACAAGTCTGAAGAACAAGCTCTGGCATCCTTGACGTGTTTGTTGAACTAAGTATAGGTTTGTTGAACTAGTATATAGGTATTTAGGAAACTTCAAGGAGAAATAAATACGAGTCATTCATTACCTTTACAATTTAAGCCAAAATTTAAGCCAATTCCATCAATTGTTTTGATGGAATATGAGAGTCTTAAAGTTGTGAGGTGAGTTTAGGACAGTCTTCAGTCTTTTTTACACCTGAAATTTGACTACACAGCCCACCATGCGTGCTGACCAAGGGACATAAGTGTCCCTGCAGAACCCGGGTAACACTGGGTCCTTCCCTTCTCCCATAGAAAAAAGTTTACCATTCACCAGCTAGCAGCTGTGCTCAAGTGCAAGAATTGCTATCCCTTTTCCAGATCCTGTGTTTTAATATCTATTACAACTCATGTATTTCACATCGTGCATATACATGCTCGTTGCTGATCTTGATAAGCTTTTAGTCTCTGTAATACTTTGCTTCACTGCTAATTGTGTAGGAGATGTTTTAACTTCTCAGCATTGATTTTCCTACCTTTCCATTTCATTGAAGTCCTTTTATTTCTCTATTATGGAAAAAGATGAATTAAGGTTCCTTAGTTGCCTTCTCTATCATGGCCCATTTTGTATTTCTTTTCTCTGAATTAAACACTCTGTCTTTTCAGCTGTATTGATAGGAGAGCCTTCCCATGCCCCTAGCTTCTTATAAATATATGTCAGAAAGAAAGTCAGTGGTCTGAATGTGTCCCCTGGTTTGATCAGCCTGATGGACCAGCATTAGCTAAGCAGAAGAATTAATGAACTGAGACATGGTGTTACACATTTAAAATAAGTTTTATATTTCCATCTCTTTTCTATTTTTTTAATTATAAATTTTAAATGTTGTTTCAGTGTAATATAACTAACAAAAACAAATGTTTTTTTTAAACTTAAAAAGACCCTGCCTAAGGAAATATTGACGTTCTTGAACTGGGTAAGTGCTTTGAGCTATAACCACATTTATTCATGCATTTCATAGAATAATAGAATCATACAATGGTTTGGGTTGGAAGAAACCTTAAACATCACCTAGTTCCAAAATCTCTTCCATGGGCAGGGACACCTCCCACTAGACCAGGCTGCTCAAAGCCCCATCCAGCCTGGCCTTGAACACTTCCAGGGATGGGGCAGCCACAGCTTCCCTGGGCAACCTGTTCCAGTGCCTCACCACCCTCACAGTAAAGAATGTCTTCCTAATATCTAATTAAATCTATCCTATTTCAGTTTAAAACCATTACCCTTCATCCTATCACTACACTCCCTGATCAAAAGTCTTTCTTGCAAGCCCCCTTTAGATACTGGAAGGTCTCCCTGGAGCCTTCTCTTCTCCAGGCTGAACAAACCCAACTCTCTCAGCCTGTCTTCATAGGTGAGGTGCTCCATTGTTCTGATTATCTTTGTAGCCCTCCTCTGAACCTGGTCCAACAGGTCCATGTCCTTCTTACTTTGGGGACCCCAAAGCTGGATGCAGTACTCCAGGTGGGGTCTCACCAGAGCAGAGTAGAGGGGTAGAATCCCCTCCATCAGCCTGCTGGCCATGCTTCTTTTGATTCAGCCCAGCATGTGGTTGGCTTTCTGGGTTGCGAGCGCACATTGATGATTCTTTTTGCGTTTCTTATCAACCAACACCCCCAAGTCCTTCTCCTCAGGGCTGCTCTTAATCCATTTTCCACCCAGCCTGTATTTGTGCTTGGGATTGCTGTGACCCAGGTACAGGACCTTGCACCTTGCACTTGGCCTTGCTGAACTTCATGACATTCACACAGGCCCATCTGTCAAGCCTGTCCAGGTCCCTCTGGATGGCGTCCCTTCCCTCCAGCATGCCAGCTGCTCCACACAGATTGGTGTCATCAGCAAACTTCCTGAGGGTGCACTCAATCCAAATATCCATTTCACCAACAAATATGTTGAAGAGCACCAGCCCCAATTCTGACCCCTGAGGAATGCCACTTGTCACTGTTTGCCACTTGGACATCAAGCTGTTGACTGCAACTCTCTGAGTGCGACCATCCAGCCAATTCCGTATCCACCTGGTGGTCCGTCTGTCAAATCCATGTCTCTCCAATTTAGAGACAAGGATACCACGTGTGACAGTGTCAAATGCATTGCACAAGTCTATGTACATGACATCAGTTGCTCTTCCCTTATCCATCAACACTGTAACCCCATCATAGAAGGCCACCAAATTTGTCAGGCACGATTTGCCCTTGGTGAAGCCATGTTGGCTGTCACTGACCACCTCCTTATTTTCCATGTGCCTTAGCATAGTTTCCAGGAGGATCTGCTCCATGATCTTGCTGGGCACAGAGGTGAGACTGACAAGCCTGTAGTTCCCCTGGTCTTCCTTTTTTTCCCTTTTAAAAATGGGTGTTATCTTTACCCTTTTCCAGTTGGTGTGAACTTCACTGGACTGCCACGATTTCTCAACAAGAATTTTTCTATCCCTTTAAAATAGAAACAAAATGAGAGAGTTTATTGTGATTACTTAATGTGTGGCCTTAAACTTGAATTTAGTAAATGTTAATACTGGTTATTTTATTAAGTGACCAAGAGTTCAATATTTAAAAACAGTGATTAAAAATCCTTTGATTTTAAGCACAAAATAAAACTTACTAGCTTTTAAAACTTTCAAATACCCCACAGATATACTAGATGAATGTGCAGATTAGCCTGAATTTCTCTTTGTGACTAGAATATATTCATCCTTCACTCAATTATCTATCAAATCAAATATATCCAATACTGAATCACTTTTCTTATCAAATTACTTACATCACCTATCAAATCGGATTATCTATATCTTGAATATACTACAAACCCTGTATCATTATTTAGAACACCAGCTATGAAATGATACTGTATATCTCTCAGTAAGTGATTAGATTAGAAAAGGTATATGGCATACTTGATAGTAATATAATTCAATACAGTTTTTGTAAACAATATGTGGTTTGCCAAAGTAGAGCTTCCTTGACGCTTTCAGAAACTGCAAATTTTTAAGCCATTTGATTATCACATTAAAGGATTATTGTTACTGGCAGTTCTTGATGGATACTGGAAACTGCATACTGGTAAAATGGTCATGAGTCATGAGACGCTTTCTGAAATTATTGGTATTCTGTAGGTCAAAATAAATGACCATAATTGTCCCCTTTCCAATTTAAAAAATATGACTGTTTAAAAAACAATTTTATAATATGAATTCAAATAAAGACCATCAATTGCCTTGGACAGTACTTGCAGTGATTTCCACTTTTATTTCTTTCCGTAATCACATACATGAATTCTTCCTCACTTATTCAAGAATGTTTGTGAAGAGGAAATATGAATACGTTTATTGGCAAGAAGTGTTCATGCAAATATGTGTTTGCATAACTGTTTATACCATTAATATCTTTCAAGGTCTGTTCCTATTCATAAATGTTCAATAAGGAAGCAAAGCAGCACATGGAGTCCTTCAGAAAGAGTAAATACTTGAAATAACTGTGGCATTGAGGGATTCATGAAAACTGTAATGCATTTCCATGAGAGAGTTGCAGAATAAATGTCAATAAAGAAGAATCCTAAAGATAAAAATTCCTTCTGATTTTTTCCCCAAGCAGAAGACTGTGACAGATACACTTGTTAAATTATCAAATGTTTTACAATGAAACTATTTGTTTAAAACATCATTTAAAAAGTATTCCCTGTTTGCTGATAGAATTGTAAATAAAAACGGTTGTAAAGCCTCAAACTCCTCTAGCTGGAGTGGCTTAGATGGGACATGATGGAGGTCTACAAAACCTTAAGTGATATGGGAAAGTGGGACAAGCAGGGACTATTCACCATGGCCTCCAGTAAAAAAGCAAGGGTCGTCAGGTGAGGCTAGTAGGAGCCATAGTCTGACAGGGTTGGATTTTCATGCCACTGGTCACAGACTTGTGGGACTCTTTGCCAATGGATGCTGTGGGTGCAAAAAGTATACAGTATTTCAAGGGGAGGTTGGATAAGTAGTTTGAAGAGTGATATGTTGTCACTAAACAGAAAAAACACATCAAGGTCATGATATTCCTTTGACAGAAAATAGTAAGAGCTGGGAAAGCACGCAGGGAAATGCCATACCCACTTGCCTATCCTTATTTTTTCTCTGGTGCCCACTGCTGGAGACATCATCCTGTGCTTGGTGAACCTCTTAGAATCATAGAATCTTCATGGTTGGAAAGGTGCCAAATCTAGATGTTTCTTAAACACCTCTAGGGATGGTGACTCAACCACCTCCCTGGGCAGGCTCTTCCAGTGCCTGACCACTCTTTCAGTAAAGTGATTCCTCCTGATATCTAACCTAAACCTCCCCTGCCGCAACTTCAGACCTTTTCCTCTGGTCCTGTCATTATTCACTTGGGAGAAGAGGCCAACACCCACCTCTCTCCAACCTCCTTCCAGGTAGTTGTAGAGGGCAATGAGGTCTCCCCTCAGCCTCCTCTTCTCCAAGCTAAACATGCCCAGCTCCCTCAGCCTCTCCTCATATGACCTGGTCTCCAGACCCCTCACCAGCCTGGTAGCTCTCCTCTGGACACGCTCCAGCACTTCAACGTCCCTCTTGTACAGAGGGGCCCAGAACTGAACACAGTACTCGAGGTGAGGCCTCACCAGGTGAGGCACGTTCTTGTCTGAATGGCTGCTCTTGCACTCTTCGGGACACAGATTTTTGATATCTGTTTGGTATCAGGCAAGCTATCCGCAGAAGAGCCAATTTGGAAAGATTTTTTCTTTTTACTGTTTATAGAGCAGACAGGAGTAAAAGTTGAAGAAAACTGACCCAGTTTTGGTCCTGGTTCTAGTGAGTTAATCTCAGCCTCATTAAAGGCCTGCTCTTGCTGCCTAACTGAAATATATTGAAATATGTTCAGTAACTACTGTGGGTTTGAATCAGGTCTAAGCTGGTTCTAAGGAATTCCATCATGTTTACAATGGAAATTTTAAAGAGCTCTCAGTTCTGGCTTAATGTTTTCCTCAGTGAGGAAAAGCACAAAAGGGTTAACAGCCCATGGAAGGCAGCGGGAATGCCCCTTGCAAACTCTCCTCAGTCATTAAATGAAGAGAGACTGGGATTTAGGTACCCTTGACGTTTCTCCCTCTGTCAACATCTGTGATCAGAAGATCAAGACTTGAAAAGCAAAATTTAGGCTTTGGAGATTAGGTTATATATTTTGAATAATATATATGCTAATGAATAATATGATAGGTGGTTTGTTTGCTCTTCAGAACACTGCACAAGGCTGAAAGCCGCACACTAATGTGTTTCCAGTTTATCTTCCTGGGTTTGTAGGTCCACAGTGATTCTTGCTTCTATTTCCCACTGGGCAATCCGGGCCGACAAAAAATTTTTAGCCTTCAGTGTTTAGTTAGCTAATATTTATACACTGGTTTGAAAAATATTTTCAACTAGTGCTGCTTCTTTTTTGGTTTATGGAATGTCCGCAAGTGTATGATGATTTCTCAGTTTGATTTGTGGTGAAACTCGTGAGTAATATTAGGCACTAATTCTTAGATTATGGATTTTACAAAAACAGTTTATCCTCAATATGTATTATTCTTGTCTTTATTTTTATGTGGACACCTGGGCCACATTTCCTGTCTAGATGCGATCTTTCTGGAATAATGCTTCTAGTGTAAATGTTAGTGTTTCCATGTTCTAAATTCTTGTTCAGCAAGTATTTCCTACTAGCGACTCCAAATCCATTTTTCACAGACATTACTGTTAACTGACCCATTTAGCGTCTATGTGCATACTTAATAGTGTACAGAACGCCACGCAATCAGTTAAAGTAAATCGTTACTTTAATTTAATATTAATAAAAATATTTTTTCATGCTGCTTTCCTTCAGCTGAATCCACAGTGAATCTCAGATTAAGGGACAATAAGTAGCCGCCTGTAGTTATCTTTATGATGTAACACATACTGCCTCAGGTATCACACCCTGAGAGAGAAACACAGAGTCCACGTAACCCCACTATCCCTTTCAAAATCTATTGTGGAATGTACTTGTCCCTTTTGAGTAATAGTCAGAAGGAAGACGAAAGGAAATAGTTCTACTGGTTCACCTAAAAGATGTTTTGTTGAAGAGCGCAAACATTTCCTGTCCCTCAAAGTCAAGTCACCTTTGGGAATATTTCTTTCTTTGTGAGGGACAAGAGAAGATGGAAAGAATATATTTTGAAATGCTTTATTAAATAAGATTTTCAGGAATTTTAAAGTCAGAGGATAATAATAATTATAATAATTATAATTAATAGTAAAACTTGTACATAATGCTATGACCTGAACACCTCATCACGCTTCAGAAGGATAATTTAATTTAGCTTCCCAGGACAAATGTATAAAACATATGAGAAACTTTGCTATTTTTTTAAGGAAATGTAAGGAAGTACAAGAAGAAATAAGGGTCAATAGTGTAGCTTTCCTATGGAGGTGGAAATTGCACCAACACTACAGATGCCAATGGTTTGGCAACATCAGTTGGTGGGATGAGACAGCTGATTATTTTTACCTCTTCATATCTGGATTTGTAACTCAAGGAACTAGAAGTGTAAGTTCTTGGTTGTTTTCCGTTTGCAGACCTAATTTTCACCTACAAAATAGACAAGCAGAACTTAGGCGAAAAAACTACTTCTTTCTTTTCTCAAAGTCGTACTGCAGCTGCAAGGCCCAGAGTTATTCCCTAGGAGTTCTAACTTCTACTTCCCATTCCGTATTGGAAAGAGATGCTCAGTCCGCTATTATTTCCTTCCTCTGTTTGATATGTCGTAGTTTAAAAGGTAAATAATTACATCCTTTCATCTTTCGGTTTATCCTGATGTAATAAGAGTGCGAGGTTACAAAGGATGCTTTTGAAATTCATCAATTTTTCCAGATCAGTTTGTCCAGAAAACGGAGGAACACCTGCTTGTGGACGAATTGGTTCAGCTCTTTCAGAGCTCTTTTTCACTGATTTTCAAGGCCTAGAGTATCCCAGACTCCCAGCTGTTTCACTTACTGCTTTCCAAATACCACCTTTTAAGCCTGCTGAGATGATCAGTGAGCAGCCATGCCTGGAATCATAGTTGTATTCAAATAAAACACTCTCTAAGACACATAAAAAAGAATCATGAGTGTGTAGCTAGACATGGATGAAGAACAGCTGATCTAAATGTATCATTACAGACTTTAAAGCCAAACATTTCCATGTTAGAAGCAATTCCCATGCTAATTTCCTAGGGATGCACATTGATTCTTCACCTAGTCAGGTTTTTCTTTCAGGTGTATCCTTCTCCACTTTTCTAACTCCTGACCTGTTAACAGAGCATTTTTACCCTGTCAGGTGAGCTAGCTGCCCAATGCATTTTTGGGTCCTGGTCTCCCAGTGTTGGTGTAACAGCTAATTAACTCTGAGGTTTTCTCTTAGGCTCTCAGCTATTTCCTTCCGAGACAAACCCACTCAGCTGAGGTTGTGGAGGTTGTTTACTCCAATAAAAATAAGGTGGGGTTATGTATGCATGTATGGTATAGATGTGCGGGTAAACCTGCACCAGATTTGGCTCCATGGACCCTCCTCCGCTTGTTTTGCACCCTTTAATATCTGCTTACTGCACCCTAAGGCACGCAACGCTTCAAAAAAACCCCACCAGTCTCAGTGTTTCAAGCCGTCACATCGAAGCATTTGAATAGAAAGAAAGACTCAAGAGGCAACGAGCGTGTCTGGCACAGGCACAAAAGTCCCAGAGGAGTCCCAAGGCGAGGGTTATACGGTGCGGCTCTAATCGGTGAGCTCCAGACATAGCTTCAACAGCATGGACGTAATTGTCCTGTTACAACCTGCCTGAGAGCTAAAGGGGCTTTCTTGCAGGGCTTGGCTTTTGGCAGTACAGATATAGCTTCAGAGACCCGTTTTCTCTCTCACTTTTTCTCTCCTTTTCCCCAGTTTACTTAGCGTTTCATGCAGACTTTGCCTTGAGATATTACCAGTGCTACAGGTGTCGATTCTTCATTTTGGTTGATCACTGTTCCTTTCTCCTTTTTCTATTTTACATTCAGCACAAAACTCCCATGGTACTTCCTAGATGCAAAATAATAATAGATTTATTTAATAATAATAATAATAAAAAACCCCAACAGCCTTCTGGCTTACTGCCAGATTTCTAGCACGTTCCAAAGATCTCTTTTGGGTTTTCATTATTTTAAATGAACACCAAAGCCCACTGTGGTCACCTCAGCAAGTGTCCGTGCTAGAACCTACTTTATTAAATTTTTAATTATTTTCTTATCCCAGGAAGACTCTTCCAATGGCTTTTCCAGAAGTGATGATTTGTCTCATTTCCTTAAATCCACAGGGTAAATTGCAATAGTGAGTAGAGGCAAACCTCTCATAGATTTTACCAAAGGCATGCAGGTGCCACAAAATGTTTTTGTGTGTTATAAGAATTAGGCTACAGAGCCTATTTTCTATATGAATTTTAAATTTAGAACAGCTTAGTGAAACTGTTATATTGTTTGCTAATTGCTCGTGACTTATGGTAACTCTTAATCATAAAAATTCATATATAATTCTTGCTCAAGGATTTATGTATTTTGATGCACTAACAAGTTCAGCTGCTGATTGCTGTATTAATTTTTAAAATAACTTTGTGCTATTTATCATTAGTTATCCTTAACGGGATGTGATGCAGCAGCCTCTTTTGAAACTCAAACTCAATATCTACAAAAGGCATGTTTTGAAAGAACTCTTTCCTTTTATTACAGTGAGAGAGATAAGGTTAAGTTTGGCTTTTCAATGATGAGCCTAATCTAGATTCTAATTACATCCAAAAGTCAATCTTTTGAAAAATCTGAAACACTCTAAGAAATCAGAGGCTACAAACACTGTGATATAACTGATTATTTACGAGATCAGTGTGTTTTTTTAAACATTATCTAGGTTCAATGCCATAAAAGACCAAGCAATATAGTTTTATTTTGATCACTCAATGGATGCTATATACTAGCTAAATAATGAGGTTATTGGTTTTGATATAAGACAGTCTTGAGTACTGCAGTCTTGGGTGTTCCAGGTTTCATCCCGTCCCCTCTGATTCTAAGCACAGCCACAGAAAGCACCTGCAAGTGCAGATTTACCAGTAATAATTGTGGGTAAAATATAGTCAACCTGATTTAGGAGCTCTTTCATAAGAAATACGACGTTCCTGCATATACGTGGGATCCAGCCTTGTCCTCTTTTGAGGACTGCAGCTAAGTGAACAAAACCACCACCCTTCTTTCATAAAATAGGGACACTAGTCGGACATTTGGGCTTTAAACTTTTACAATTGAAAAATGAATACCTGTCCACCAAAGCCAAACATTTCTGAGACTGCAGACAGTTGCAGGGAACAACAAAGAAAGATTCAGGTGATGTAGAGAGAATTTTAATGAGTTCAGGTACCAACAGTGCCAGGTAATCTCAGAAAGGAGGTGGTCTGGGTCATCCGTTAGGGCAGAGCACATTTTGTCATTGGCAGGTCTGATGCCACACTGCCCTACAGATTTATACTGAAACATGTTAATACACACACATATTAAGTATCTGTTAATTCTTAAACTTTTTTTTCCCTCCAGTTCCTCTTCCATTCGCCTTGACCCTGTGAGGGTCACTTCAATGTGCACTTTCATCTGCGCTGCTGCATATGAAGCTGCAGCTCGTAGGAGGACCTCATCTCCCAGGGGTAAACACAGTTCGAGCTGTTAAAGGAAAAACTCCATGTTGATTTCTTTTCTGCGACTAGAGATTTGAGAAACAGGTCTTGAGGCAAAATTCTCAGGGCCTGTCATGGGGAGAAATTCTGGGCTGCTATTCTCATCCTGAAAAGGCTGGAAGACCAGGGGAATCAATATGTGCTTCCTTTCATAAGGCATCCATGAAGCCTGCAAAACGTTTTCACGGGGATTCTGGAAGCTATTGATGTCCAAATAATAAATAACCTTATCCATTAGTTATCACCACTTCCTCTCAAGTTTTATCTTAGGATGCACCTTATGCTAGAAGAGTCGGGGGTCAAGTGTAATGTCTACTGTTCCAGTTTATCTTAGATATAGTCCTCATGTGATGACGTTTCTGATCCAAAACAAAAAGATGATAGTTTGTGGCAGAACTTGGCAAAAGTGACAAATATTCCTGTAGATAATGTGGTATTCATAAATCATTTTGTTTTTCTCATAGCATGGCATACATAAAGTTCGCGTGTAGCTTCTGTCGGCCCTCCCTTGAGATCGTGGCCGTGTTTTGGGATTTACGTGCAAAGCAGACTAGAATTCCCACGGAGGGTGACCCCTTTGATAGTGGCACAGCTAGTGACAAACATCCCACTACTGAGATTATGGCAAGGAATTTCAAATATATGCCAATAAAAATCAGAATGCAGATGCCTCTTGGAATCTTTTCTAACATTCATTAAAGTTTTACTTATTTATTTTTTGTGCGAAAAAGGTGAGTTGTTGTTTTTTTCCCCTGCTCTGAGGGAATTGTGGCCAACTCAGGTTATTTGCAGAGCAGAATAAAAATGGAAATAATACATGGAACATATGTCAAGGCTTATTTCATTCAACCTAAAATATGCATGAGATTCTTCTGTAAATTCATTAGATTCTTTTATCCTGGGGATGCCTGTCTTGAACAAACAGTACCTAAAAGAAGTTGCATTTCAGCTGAAGTCCCTAAAAAGAAACTCCTTTTTTTTTTTTTTTTTGTTTTTTTTTTTATTTCTATCAAAATATCAATTCAGGATCAATGATTTAATCTATTATTTTGTGGTGAGCTGAGTGGTGCAGGGGCAGATCACTGGGTATAACCCCAGCGACTGAAATAAAAGCAATACCCAAACCCTGTCGGCTGTAGCAATGGCAACAGCAGCAAGGAGGGAGCGGAGCTGCGGAAGCAGCCCCTGCTGCCAGAGGCAGAATGACACCCCTCTTCCTCTCAAGGTTTTGCATATCCGTTCTTATTGTCGCTTGAAAAGATTACGTCATGACCTTGCTGGACGTGTCTGTGGGTAGTGCTGCCTCATTGGCTTTTTTCCTAACTCCTGTTCAAGTTTCCTATGTAACAAAAGGCGCACAGTTGCATTAGTTTTCATGGTCATTTGTAAAATGTCTCTGTAGAGTGGAAAGCATAAGGTATTTTTAGCTGGCTGAGGAAAACATTCTGAAGTTGCATCAGTTGTACTCGTAAGGCTGCTATGCTTGGAAAATGATTTTTAAGTGTGTTATGCAATGGTTTAGGAAGGAGAAGACAGCCAAGGCGGGGGCGGGGGGGGAACCACAGGTTAGGGGCTAGGCAGAAGTTGTCACATTTTAAATACAGTTCCACCAAGGGGATGGATGCTAAAAGAAATAGCACGAACTCTGCCTATCATCTAATGAAAAGTTGTGACACTCAAGGTCCACAACAACTGGAAAAAAATTGAATGTTACTTCCATCTTAAGAATAGCAAGGACCAAGCTGGTGAGGGGTCTGGAGACCAGGTCCTATGAGGAGAGGCTGAGGGAGCTGGGCATGTTTAGCTTGGAGCAGAGGAGGCTGAGGGGAGATCTCATTGCCCTCTACAACTACCTGGAAGGAGGTTGGAGAGAGGTGGGGGTTGGCCTCTTCTCCCAGGTGAATAATGACAGGACCAGAGGAAAAGGTCTGAAGTTGTGGCAGGGGAGGTTTAGGTTAGATATTAGGAGGAATTACTTTACTGCAAGAGTGGTCAGGCCCTGGAAGAGCCTGCCCAGGGAGGTGGTTGAGTCACCATCCCTAGAGGTGTTTAAGAAACGTCTAGATGTGGCACTTCAGGGCATGCTCTGAAGGGCAGAGATTGTAGGGTATTTTTGTGTGTGTGTATGGTTGGACTCGATGATCTCAAAGGTTCTTTCTAACCATGAAGATTCTATGATTCTATGACCCAGGGAAGCGTAGGCTTCACCTCAGTCCCTGATGAGGAGACATGTCCTCTTGGAATTAATTTACAAGGAAGAAAGTAAAGAAATAAGTCACTGTGGATTTACCGGGGCAAATTGTGCTTGGCCCAGCTGCTCACCTTTGAAGAAAAGACCGGTTATGTGGGTTAATGCACCTTGACTCTAGCAATGCTTTTGACACCACCTCCCAGGCGTTCTTACTTGGAAATGGAGGAACTGTGGGCTGTGCAAGGGGACTGTTATACGGGTGGAAAACGAGCTGGACTGCCAACCTGCCAAGCTCATAGCACAGTAATCAATAACTTGATGTTCATTTGGCAGAGGTAAGAGAGTACCCTGGGGTCAATACTGGAGCTGATATTTTTCAATATCTTTATCAGCAGCCTGGATGATGAGACAAAATACACTCAGCAAATTTATGGATGATGCTACATTGGGGAGAAAATTGACTGACATGCCAAATGGCAGAATTTCAATCCAGAAGGACCAGAATAAAATACAAAAAATGGACCAGCTGAAGCCTCATGATGTTCAGTATGAAAAGTATAAAAATGCCTCAACCCAGAGACAAACGACCATGCAAATCTGCACGGGCTGGGAACTGACTGCCTGGGTAGCAAACCTGCTGAAGAGGACCTGAGCAGTCAGAGTGGATGCTGGTTTGAATAACAGTGTCCTGGTTTACGGTAAAACACAACTAATTTTCTTTTCAGTAATTTTACTTTTCAGACAAGCCTCTTCTAACTAACTAACTCTCTGAAATTAACAGCACATTTTTCAGACTCTGTCTGCTTCTAGCAGATAAGTCCTGATGTTTACAGTNCATCCTGTGATGTTGATTCTGGTTTTGTATATATTGTATATATTTCATTATTTTCTTATTAATATATTCTTTTATTTTATTATTAATATTTCATTAAAATAGTTTAGTTTCTTTTTAATGCATAAGTCTCTCTCCCTCATTCTTCTCTCACTTGGGAAAGAAGTTAGAGAGCACCTGTTGTTCTCATTGTCTAGTCCAGCCAAACCACGCCAATCAGACAACATTGTGCTCTCATTTCACGTAAGATAAGCCTCAAAAACTAAATCAGATGAAATACACAGGTACATTAGAAGGAGCATGGCCAGTGGATCAAAAACAAAATAAAAATTGTTGCCATTACCATTTCCCTCTGCTTGTCACTGGTGAGACTGCACCTGAAATTCATCCAGTTTCAAGAATGATGTTGAGAAAACAGGAAAGTGTCCAGTGGAGGACTGCCAAGATGGGCAGGGACCTGGGAAAAAACAGTCATGAACTGTCATGACTGTTGATAAATGTGTAGCTCTATATGATTATGTTGATACCCCATGCACATGGTTTCATATCTCATGCTTGCAATGTATATTTGAAGATCGTTTTTGTCTTGCTGACCTGATTTTCAGGGATGACCATTTTCAGATTCAGGTTATTACCTGGCAATTCAAACACTATGACCTTTCACGCCTTTCCGAGATGATCCCAGCTGGGGAGCAGTAGGCCTCAAAGTTAGTATGAATAGGGATGTTCACTCCTTAAAGTGTTTTAAGATGTCAGCAGACTCATATAAATATTGCTCACGTTATGTTTTGAATCCTAACTTTGCACTGCACATAGCTGTCTTATTTTAAGTAAAATCATTGATTTTCATGTAGTGACAAATGATACCAGCAACTGGGACCTTTACCACCTGTCTTAATTTAGTCTTTTCCTGTCTCTGCAGGTATAATTTTTCATCTGTAGTGATGTGCTACACGGATATGCAGATGGCTGCTTCTAGAAAATCATGTAATAAGGTTAGTGCTTCAATTCAGTGCAAGGCATTTGTTTTCATAAGCATGAAACTGCATCAACAAAACAGTGATCTGGTTTAGTTAAAAAAAAACAAGTCTAGCTGGACAGACCTCTTTGCAAAATCTGGGTCTCATTTTTACCATATGGGTAGCGTATATAAAAGAAAATCGCATAGTCATGCCGAGTGGCCTACTTTGCAGTGTGCCCAGATACCGAAAGGGCTCAGCAGTGCCACTTGGATACTGTGACTCTCTTCTCATTGAAGTGAATGATCTTGGCATGCGATGCGTAGATGATAACTACAGACTCTACAGTCATGGCTGCATCATTTGGACCACTAATTGTGTTACTGCCAGAGCAGGCGCTGAATTCAGCTCGAAGTGGTCTGCAAGCCAAGTTAGGACTCACCGCACATCTTGCACTTAGCTCTATATGTTTATTCTTCCCTTATCGTTGGTCATTATGTATTCAGTTGCTATTATGGACATAATGCTCTTCTCTCCGCTTCTTGTCTGAACATCTTGTTCTCTCTATAAGGTTCCAGACCTTTTGGGACTTCAGCCAGGGATGCTGAAGCTCTCCCCTTTGGAACTTAATGCACTGTGGTAAGTCTGTGCAGGCTGCAGACAGCCCCAAAAGGGCCTTCAGCATTTTAGAGGCTTATAAAAATAGGGTGACTGGTTTTCCTTCACAAATCATGACAATAAAGTGGCAGTGTAATCTCAGGGAGGTGGTTTCTCACTCCTACAGAAGCCTGAAGTATACCCGACATTGGCCTGTGGTGCACAGCACCCACTTCCCATCCTTTCTTTCTATTATGCTGATGAGTCTGATAGTCCTTTAGCAAGCAGCTTTGTGCCAGGGAGTTAACAATTTACCGCTCCTCTTCACCCAGAGGCAAGTCTTGGTGCCGCTCTGCTTAGTTACTTCTGCCATGGCTGTCCCTGAGACACTTGCATATATGTGTGAAAAAGGGCACCGATTATTCTTCTGCAGCAATTTCTCTCTGGTTAATTTTAAGATAAATGTAGTTTAAGATCTGGGGAAAATATATAATCGCATCAGTTGCTCTGGAGAAGAAGGTAGCTCTAAAATCTGAAAGACAAATATCGGTTTAAATGATTTGAAACCAGATCTTCATAACAAGGGATTAGAAATACATATGTTAGTTCGTTGGTTTTGATGTTGTTTTCTCTGTATTTTAAAAGCTAGGAGAAATGACATAGAGTATGGATGAGAGGAAGGAGAATAGATTATTATTTAAACTACAAAGTAATGATTTTAAGGAGAACCTCTCAACCAATGGAGACTGGCTGATTGAATTGCCCTACACTGCTTTGAAAATGTAGTTAAAAATTGACAAGCGCCTAGGAGTGCAATACTGAGAAAGGAAGGGACCTTTAAACAGTTTCTTTCTTTCAGGTTCTTAAATAATAAATAAAATGAAAAATTTATTTTAAAAAATTGCTATTCCTGAAGCAGAATACATTAATGAAGTCTGCCTGCTGGTTTTGCTTTATACTACTCAAAAACATAATCAAATAAAGAAAGAATAGGGAGATCTTATACCCAAGCAGATTAGATCCTTAAGTTAGTCCACAATGTATAATTTGTTCTGTTGGAAACTAGTGCTAGTAAAGCCAGTACTATCAGGATATTGGTCATACAATTTAAAAGTGGACAAAAACTGACTTGGAACATACAGCATTTTCGTATACATATTAAAAATATATATAATTGTCTAAACAAACAGGGATTGTACAGGAGGGACACTGAAGTGCTGGAGCGTGTCCAGAGGAGAGCTACCAGGCTGGTGAGGGGTCTGGAGAGCAGGTCATATGAGGAGAGGCTGAGGGAGCTGGGCATGTTTAGCTTGGAGAAGAGGAGGCTGAGGGGAGACCTCATTGCCCTCTACAACTACCTGGAAGGAGGTTGGAGAGAGGTGGGTGTTGGCCTCTTCTCCCAGGTGAATAATGACAGGACTAGAGGAAATGGTCTGAAGTTGTGGCAGGGGAGGTTTAGGTTAGCTATTAGGAGGAATTACTTTACTGCAAGAGTGGTCAGGCCCTGGAAGAGCCTGCCCAGGGAGGTGGTTGAGTCACCATCCCTAGAGGTGTTTAGGAAACGTCTAGATGTGGAATTTCAGGGCATGCTCTAAAGGGCAGAGATTGTAGGTTGTTTGTTTGTGGGTGGTTTTTTGTTGTTTGGTTTTTTTTGTTGTTTTTGGGTTTTGTGTGGTTTGTTTTTTTTTTTGGTGTGTGTATGGTTGGACTCGATGATCTTAAGGTCCCTTCCAACCATGAAGATTCTATGATTCCCATCCATGGAAATTTTGTCCCTAGGATCATAATTAGAAAAATAAGCTCAATGCAGCTACTGAAGCCATTATGGGTAAAGTGAGAATGCTGTTTCTGTAGGTGATAATTACAATTATTGCATATCTGACTTCTGCAGTTATGATGTTGTCATGTACATAGAATCAGTTTAGTTACCTACTGTGAGCTGGAGCCTCATGAAAAACATCAATACAGGTCCAGTTCTGTAACTGTAGCTGAATTACTTTCCTGTGCATCACTACCAAGCATATGATTGTCAGTGAGGCTTTGAGTATTGGTGGAGTTTCTTTAAGTATATGGCTGCTATTTATTCCTGAACAACTTGTGAAAAAGTGACCCACATTCTTTTAAATCAGGTTCACTAGTATGGATTCATTTGAAGGAAGTTGTCACGTGTACAGGCCTGATGGTGGAATAGCAGCTCCAAAACATAAATCATGAAGAAGAATTCAGAAGGAATGAGGGATTTAGCTTGCTGAACAGGAAAGAAACAAAAATAGAGGGACAAAAGGTGCAAAATTTTGTTAATAAGGAAAAAGTCAAGCAGTTGGCAAAGGAGTCAGTGTGGCAGAGGGTGATGTGCCTCACCACCCTCACAGTAAAGAATTTCTTCCCGATATCCAATCTAAATCTGCCCTCTTTCAGTTTGAGGCCGTTGTCCTGTGTCCTATCGTTACACTCCCTGATAAAGAGTTCCTCCCCATCCTTCCCGTAGGCCTCAAAATGGGCAAACTAATCCTAAATATCCTCTCCAAGGTGGCAAAGTTGAGTGTCTAATAGTGCCAAAGCATGAACATTGGTTTGATAATATTTTTGTGGCCACTAACGGAAGGAGCGTAACCCCATTTTATAATACAAGCATTTTTTCCATCTTTCAGCTCTTTCATTCAAACAGCAATACCACCTTCTCCGAGTCACAAGGGTCATTGCTCTGGCATAAGGAAAATGTTCATTCCTCCTCGCCTCGCTCAGGTACGTCCCCTTTTCAGCAGCACCTCTTCATGCTGGTATGTCTGCCCTTACTGCTTCAAACACCCGGCAAGGGTCAGAGAAGCCTGGATCAGATATTCTTACAGAGATATGGAAAGAAGAGAGACATCCAGGGAAGGATGGGGTCCCCAGCTGAGACCTGTACCAGCCTGTGATTATCCCCTCGCTCCTGTCAGCTGCGCTGACACCTCCTAGGCACAGCACGTAGCACACGTTGGCTTCTCGCCAGGCTTTCTGCGTCTTCCTACAAATGCCTCTAAACTTCTGTTTTGACATTAACTACGGTCATAATGAGTAATGGGAAATAATTATTCTACATTTTATAGAATTCATGGAGCATGTATTTGCTTTTGGCATGCAGTCCAGCAGAGAAATGTGAGATTAAGTAGTTACATCTTGCAAGCCGAGAGGCACATTTGCTGTATCTTTAATAAACATCATGGCTCTGAGTGTATTTAAATTAATATAATTTGTTAAATCTTTCTGTACAGAAAATCAATTTTACTAGGGTAGAGACAAAAAGTTAATCAAGCTTAGTCAGAAGAAAATTGGCCTTTTCAATTTTGTTTACAGAAAAATAACCCCATACACTTTTAGCAAAAAGAAAAATCAGCAGCTGAGATTGTGAGGTAAAACCTCACTGAGTTGAATAAAAGATTTCTTAAAAGTCAGGAAGACTTGACAGGTTGTTTACGGTTCTTACTGAAGTTTCTCGAATTACACAAGGAGTTACAAGTACAGCTTCTGTTCGCGTTAATGGAATGACAATGAAAAGGCAGCCCTTCGTGTGCTCTGAGGAGTTCGTGCTGCGAAAATATCCCTCCCAAATTATTTCGGATTATGTCATATGCCCAAGGCAAATTGGTAGTTTTCTGTGATCACTACCAAAGTCCTGATGCAAAAACATAGACATAAAATAGTCATTTAAAGAGCAGAACTCCCCCTGACAAAGGATCCGTTTGTCCTGATCTCTCTCTCAGCAGTTTTAGCTGAACGGCTGTTGTGGAGGAGAAGTATTAAGACTTTTAAGTGTCGTCTTTTTGGCTTTTGAAGGGTTTATGAGCCAGAAATAGGTACTGACAGGGACCAAATCAGAAAGAGAACAGAAGCCGGGAATAGACTTTCTGATTGTCTGCTGTAGGTGGTCATGAGCTATTCGCCAGAAGGTATTCCCAGCTGGTGGAACACACCCTTATAATTTTTCTTTCAGTAGCAAAAAAGATAATTATTTTTATTTGTATGCCTCTACTTTTTGAAGTTTCCCAAGGCATTACATTCATGTTCACAGTTCACGGAGGAATCAATTTATCCACTACTGAAGCTCATCCCTGAAATGAAATAGGGCAACAACAGGGGGGTAGATTAGAACAACCTCACAGTGGCTGGAGAGGACACCCATTGCAGAACTGCCTTGTCCCCCTTCAGCAGCAGCAAGAATTAGGCCTTTTCTTTCCTTCTCTCTCCTAGGATGACATCTCCCTATTTACATCAGTCAGTTGCAGAAACTACATTAATATAATATGAACCTGACCAAACACTGGACTGGTTGCCAAAGCCCTTCTCTGCAGTGATGCCGTACTATTTCTTGATTAGTTAGAAATGAACAAATAAATATGTGTTATGTCTAGGAGGAATGGGCATTTCAAAACCTCTTTAAACTTATATATAAGCTTGATGACTTCTGGTCTGATGCTCTAGATTCATAGCAGTGATACAACCAACTCCGGCTATCTAGGCTTGCAGTTAACACTACTTTTATATTTTGTATATTGTCCTGGTCTGGGGTGGAGCAGAGCCAACTTTCTGTTCAGTGAGAGGCTCTTGCTCACACTTGTGTCTGTGGCAACCAGGGCCAGCTGAGTTGGGTGTTGACCCCACAGAGGGTTTACACCTGTGGGGAAGAGCAGATGGAGTGACAGGACAAGCCACCCCAACTGACCAATCGTGTGTTCCACCCCACCTGCCATGCTCAGTATAAAAGCTGAGGGATGAAGGGGTATCAGGTTGGCTCCTCTTCAGTGTTTTTTTTGTTTGATGGGCTGTTTCTTTAGTGGCACTCTTTCTTCAGTGACTGAAGTCTGAGGAGGACCCTGTCAGCTCATCTGCCTTTTGATCCTGGTCAGTGTGTTCCAGTTCCCGTTCGTCTCTTGAGTCTAGTCTGGAACTTCCCCAATGCCTGCCAGTAACATCTCTGGGAGCCTGATATGGTTTTGTGTATATTTGTATATATCGTATCTATTTAATTATTCCCTCTTTTGTTTTATTATTAATATGTCATTAAAGTAGTTTGGGTTTTTTTTCTAAACTCATAAATCTTTATCTTTCCTCTTCCTCTCCTTGGAGTGAGAGGTAGGGGAGAGCATCTGTCATCTTGTCATTGGCCCACCTGGCCCAAACAGTGACATATATGCAAAGCAGAGGGAGGCAGATCTCAGAAAATAGTAAGTTTTGCATTCAGCCACTGTCTTCTGTCAACTTGACTCCTGTCATTACTCTGCCTTTAATCAGGATTCACATTATTGTCTCTCCTCAGATTACCTTTCTAACTTTTTCAAACCACTAAAATAGAAACTCTAAAATTGAACTTCAGAAGACATACTTCTATTTTCAGTATTTCTTCCTTCTTTCCACCAATCACTGAAAGTAGACTGCAAAGTCAAAATTAATCCTCCTTGTTCCTTTCCCCTCGCATCTACACTTTCATTTCTACCCTCACAAATCCACTCATCTTTTAGAAATCCACTTGTTCCTTCCCTTTACTTTTGTTTGCATTTTCCAAACTAGCCCTTCTTTCTTTCTCAGCATTCTCTTCTGTATGCCACTCTACATCTATTTAGCTCTTATTTGACTTTTGCAGTATTTCCATAACATCAGAATCTTTCCCCTTTTTTTTGTAGTTCCTTGCTTTACTCTGATTCAAGTTCTGACTCCGTGTCCTCACTTTAGAACTCCCGCACAGTATCCTTTCTACACTGGTCATGGCTCTCACCTCCAGCTCTGATCAGGTTGCCCAGGGAAGCTGTGGCTGCCCCGTCCCTGGAGGTGTTCAAGGCCAGGCTGGATGGGGCTTTGAGCAGCCTGGTCTAGTGGGAGGTGTCCCTGCCCATGGCAGGGGGTTGGAACTAGGTGATCTTTAAGGTCCCTTCCAACCCCAACAATTCTGTGTGAATTTGGTTATTTAAGGTCTTGAACAATTTCACAGTGTTGTCTTTACTGCAGGTGGGGAGAGACTTTTTCTTTTTGAAAGGGTGGCTATGGCTTGCAAAATGAAACCTGAGCTGTTTGTGGATTAGCTTAGAGATGAGTTTCTTATGCAGAGAAATTAACATCTGGCTAGGAAAATGGAAATTTCAATCAGTGCTTAGCCAAAGCAGGACCTGTGACTATAACTTGGCTCAGCCATATTTCCATTTGTTCTCTCATTCCGGTGGGATTCAGTCTAATGGGATTTCAATACTACCTAGTTGTGAGGTTGAAACTGTAAGCTTTCCTTTATCTGTGAAAAGTGACATTTTTCATTTTCTTCTTGATATAGCAGTTTGAAGCTATACTGTATGCAATAAAGGGCTTCTGCTTTCTCTTCCAGAGATAGCTGGAGTCCACTACCCTAGGGAGTGACCTCTGTGTTTACTTTTAAAACTACTTTGGTATCCTGAAATACAACTTGCTGTGTAAGAATGTCAGTTTCTGTTACTGTCAGAAGCTTGACAGTTTCACACTTCTTGTGCTTGCTGTTGCTGCCAAAAAAAATATAGGTGAAATGTCATAAATTTCACACTCAGAGCAGGCTGGACAAAGCCTTGCCTCTGGATTTGTAAATGCTCGTATAGAACTGACAACATATTTTAAATGCCTCCATTGCAGAGGCTTTGCTTCACATCTGAGATAGGCAGAAGCTGAATCATGTTGTACATGAACATTTTTCACCTAGTGGAAATACAGGAAGCTCACTAAAATCGGGAGTTACTGATTTTTATCCATTAAAGAAGATTAGCTCACCAGGGCAGAAACTGTTGTTTAATGCAAAGCTGTATGATATGCACCTGGAGGAAGGTACTGCTACTGCTCAACCATGTTTAGGTGAGAGATGATTAATGGAAGGAATATACTTTGAGTCAAAGGCTCTTCAGGAGACATTTAGATGAGAAAAATTCGATTCTGTGGAATCTCACCAATCTGTTTGGTTCTAGAAGGAGTTGAGGATCCTGAATACAGCTGTAATAGCATTTCTATAGTGCTGAAATTTATCTCAGCTCAACAACTTCAATTATTACTATTTATATTGTATCAGTGGCCAGAGACCCCTGTTGCAGGTCACAACTGCAGTGGGATGAAAAAGTACAAATCAGGGCCAATTTTTTATACATGTAGCATAAAGCGTCAAAGTGAAAGGCCTGATTATAACCTGCTTTCCCATGTTATGAAAGACACTGCTCTGGCCTTCAGACCCTGCTGCCATGGCAGCTCTGCTACTGCTACCAATGGAGAGGTCAGGTTGGAAGTGATGATGAAGCCTTTCACTTTCATGAAGTGAAAGTGAACCTAAGTAGAGTATTGAAATCTCAGAGTACTGAAGAATGGAGAGATATTTAAAAACACGTGTCTTTTGTCTACATCCTACATCAGAGCTCTGTAGGGCGCAAAACTTTGTGACTTCAGAACTCCTTGAACTCTCACTTGCCACTCCAAGCCACTCTGTCCTCACGCATTGGTGTGCAAAATTATCATTTTTTCCTACAAAAAGACAAGCTAAGCTTTATCCTATACCAGTGTACATAAATCCCTGATAGAATAGACCTTATTAATAAAAAGCAACCATCCATTCCAACCTCAGGAACTCAGGACATGATACTGAATGAATGTAGTCATACCACACAAGTCTTTTCATTAAATGGTGCTCTTAGCTTTTTCTTATCTATGAAGTCTTTAGACTTTAATTATTGTGATTGTCGTATTTTTCTTCTTTATGAGAAAGAACATAGAATCAAGGAGAACAATATTCCTGAAAAAATAGGAAGCTGTAATGAAGCTTTTTATAATTCAAGTCACTTATTTGAGTTTTTATATATGCATAACTCATTAAAAGAATTCTCATGTGGAAAAAGCGTAAGCAATTTTGGTTTCACAGCCTGCAACTTCTATTTAGTAGGTTTTCATTTCATATATATACATACTTATATATTCGTACACACATATATATTCCACATTATAAGGACATATTGAATTTAGCCACATGAATCAAGAGCTAAAATGGGAAGAAATGAAAACTAGGAAAGAAAAAAAGGAAATAAAGAGGAACTTTATGTGTGAGAGTTCAGTGACTTTCCCAAATTCATTTGTGCGAGCCTTTACTTCCAAATTGCAGATTAAGCAAGCATTCAGTGATGAGAGCAGAGAGCGATAGTCTGTATTTGAGGAGAAAGAGTGCAGATTGAAAAAGAAATTGTGCTCATCTATATGTGTGACACAATTTGTATGCAGCTGTACATACTCTGTAGAAAAGGGCATTTTGATGAATCTATGCATGAAGCTGCTCACATTTGGCAAATGAAGAGAAATATTTAATCTCCAGACTAAACTGTTCCTGCAGAGAATAGTCTGGTTTTCAAAAATGGTACTTATCTCTAAATGTGGATTCATATGTATTTTACCCAACAAAATGAAGGTTCTGCCATTTCTGATCACATTTAGGGTTTGTCCTGCAGCACTACTGTAGTTTTTTTACCTCGGTATTAATTACCTGCACAAGTATTAGCACTGTAGTTTGTGAGGAAAAAAAAAAAATAAACAAAGCAAGCACATTTTAAGTCCAGTGCTCCAGTTTCAAAATACAACTCTGACTTTGCAACTGTGGCAATGCAGGAAACTCTGTGATATCAGCAGGTCATTAAGTCCATTTCAGTTTTAAAAATTGCTGGATCCTGGAATACTGCGGCAGATGAACCTAATGGTAAGGTGTCAGGCCTGGCCCCCCTGAGATTAGGGAGATGAAGGTGATGGAGAACAGCTTGCCAGGAGGGAAGATTAAAGCGCTGGGATTCCTTCACCCAACCCTCTGGAGGTAACAGCTGGACAGGCACAGAAGGCTCACAGAAGTAGAGAAAGGTCAGTCAGGGGCGTGTTTTCATAATAGTTGAGTCTTATTCAATTGTGGGAACAGCGTAGGGAGAAGGCAACTGATTCCACACAGAAGCTGTGCTCCTGTGGTGAAGACATAAGCACAGCTGTAGGAGGGCCATATGCTCCTTTTTAAGCAGGGGTCATAAACCTCAGGGCCCGGGTGTGTTGGTTGTTGCAGCAGGAACTGCTGGGAGAGTAGCTGTTCCTCACTTTGTGCATATACAGGGAGGAACTACGCATTTTTGGACAGTATTTGTGTACCACTTTGTAGCAGCTGCATAAGACGAAGCCTAGGTGGTATCCTTTGGGAATACATACCCTTGAAAAACGTCACCTAATTTTGAAGAACTTGATCAAGACATCACATTTGCAAGGTGTCTGTGTGTTTCTTAATGTTTCCTAATCTGAAAGGGTTATTTTCAGAACCTTTGTAAGGTCTTAATACTATATCTCTGAATAACAAAACTTTAAAAACAAAGTAATTCCAAGATTTCAGCTCTAGAAAAGACTATTTAAGATAAGAATTTGGGAAGGAGCTCGATCCATCTAACTCAGTTTGTTGGTTAGATCTCTCCTTAGCAGATTGTGAACCAAATATATGCAGTCAGCACCAGACAGGGATGAGAAAAAACTGTTTCCCATATGAGATACTCCATTTCATATTCATGTGGGCAACTGGTATTTGCAGAGTACTCTGTTCATTTAAATTGTAATAGCATATTGTAAATACTATCATTAATATTAAACCTGGTATTAATATTAATGATCTGCTGCTTTCAAAAACTGCTGCATCAAAAACAGTCCAGCAATAGCCCCGTAACAATTCTATCACTTTAGAAGAGGGAATGCTGTGAGAGCTTCAAACACATAATGACCCTCACTTTAAACCTGAATTATGAGTTTCTATATGCAGACAAAGTACAGGGTGTGATGGACAACCAGCAAGTCAAATTTTTTTGTGCTTTAAAGATTTTTCAATAAGAATCGATAATATTAACTCACTGTTAGAAACTGCAGATATTGGTAATTATTTTGTAAAAGAACTAAGCATTTTGTTCCAGGATGCTGTGATGACTGTTCTTAGCTGAATCTGGATCTTTAAAGTCATGAGATGCTTTATATTCCTTGTGACGAGGTTGCTAATTTGGTGATATAATTGTGCTCTATGAACAATTCCTGTTATACATTGTTCTATTAATTCCTTTGTGTATTTCTGACATGCCTGGGATATGCCTACGTGGAAAAGTTAATCTCTTCTGAACTCCAAAGAGGCTATTCAAGTGCCTTGCATCCATACAAAAAGGTCTCTGGCTTGTTTTAAGGTCTCTGGTGCTCTCCCATTTTTACTGCTAAATTCAGCCTTGGAGACCTGGCCAAGCAGCAAGGTAAACCGCTTTTAAACGTGTACTAATACAAGTTTTCCTGCTGTGAGTCTTATCTAGCAGTCTCCTGAAGTCTTTGAGAGCCGTGCCAGAAGTGTTAATGAGAAGAGGCTTCCTATATTCTGTATTGTCAAGTTCACTTTCATTGGCATGGGATTTTGCTAAAGCTAACCCTTGAAAATCCCTGAGAGAAGCGACAAACAAAATTGCTTTCAGACGTACTCTGCAGAGTTAAGTCCGAGACCTCTGGTGTTGTGACACATCAGCTCCTTTTACACACACCAAAGGGAAATTTTTCTAGACTATATAATACATTATAAACATTGTTAAGACAGAATGAATTGGAAATAAATATCTGTAAGATATTCAAGGTTACAAGTAGAAAGTAACAGAGAGAAACGAGGCCTTGGCTATAAGAGAAAATATTAACATGAATCCATATGAAATGTAGTAGGATGGTTCCTACATGGTCACATGAGACACTTACAAGGCATTATAAAACAGGAAACGGATAATTAATTTTTTCATGAAGCAGATGGAAACATCTTTTCCATCAATCTTTTTCCTCTCAGCTAAAGCGCAGACTTAAAAATTATCAGAAGCAAGAAGTTAGCAGTCAGCATCCTATTCAGTGTGGTTAAATTAACAGTAACAATGAAGATATCTGCAAAATTTAAGTAAATAAAATTACTGTTTGCATTTAAAATAATATAGGTATTCATATGTTTTCAAAATATCCTGTTTAAATCTAAAAAAATGTAAAAAAATAAAATATTTTCAGTTAAAAAGCTACCTTCACACATGGAAGGCTGTGCTTTACTGCATTTGAGGTCACAATTTGCTCCGTCCCTGCTTCTTGTTGCCAGTTCACTGGGGATAAAGCATGGCATTTTGAAATCTGTTTGCAGGTGAAAACGTGACTTTGAGAAGCGCATTTAGCAAAACTTATAATGGGATGTTATCCGATTCTTCGTGGGGGCGTACCCTGCCCGCAGCCCGTGAGGCGTCGCAGGGAGGGAACTGAAGGCTGTCTCCCTCCCGCGCTCTGCCTGGTGTGAGCTCAGAGCATCACAGGGAGATGCACCCAGGGAGTGCTACGCAGAAGGTTTTCCTTCCAGGTTAGTCCAGGTCACAGTGTTTGTCCCTTTTAGACACTGGCAAGATTTTAGCTTTCTTTCCTATCGGGTGACATGCCTTCCTAAAATTCAGCAGTAACGATCCAGAAAACTCCGCAGCAGCTTTGAAGTTGTAGGATGTAAATTACGGTGACCTGTGTATTCGAATACATTCTCCTTGTCCACTCTCCGAGGTGGGCATTCCTTGAAGTGGAAGTTTCTCGTAAGCAGGGAAAGAAGCTCCCACAAGATACAGATTGCCAGCTCTTCACAAGCAGCTGGTTGATTCCTTTCCTTATAAATTGTGCGTGTCAGTGTGCTTCACAAGGAAGGAATAGTCAGCTGTTAAAAAATGAAACAGCAAACAAACAGACGAAGCTATAACATTCACAGTTTGTTTCTCACTTTAGGAAGAACAGAAAATCTTTATTGTCAGGCATGCACGACTTTAGTTATTTATCAAGCCAATTCAGAAATGCTGAAAGTGCTCTTAAGCAATGTCTCTACAGTGGATCTCTGACAAGGAACTGTTGAGTAGGACTAATTAGAAAGGAAGAACCTCATTTTGAAAAATGTTTCCAAGTCTGATTTTTAGTTTGGTTTTGTTAAATATGGGGATGGGTGCTTTTTGAATTATTTCATGGAATATGAGATAGAGAGACCTCACTCTCCCATAACCCCAGTCTCTCATAAGCTAGCACGGCTTCACAGAGTCACACAGAACAGTTCGGGTTGGAAGGGACCTTGAAGATCATCAAGTTCTAACCCCCCTGCCATGGGCGGGGACACCTCCCACCAGACCAGGCTGCTCAAAGCCCCATCCAGCCTGGCCTTGAACACCTCCAGGGATGGGGCAGCCACAGCTTCCCTGGGCAACCTGTGCCAGTGTCTCACCACCCTCAGAGTAAGGAACTTTTTCCTGATATCCAATCTGAATCTACCCTCTTTCAGTTTGAGGCCGTTACCCCTTGTCCTATCATTACACCCCCTGATAAAGAGTCCCTCCCCCCCTTCCTCTAGGCTTACCTGCTTATGTAAGATAGGAAATCCCCAAGGCAACTCTTCAGGGGAGGAAGTTGCTTTTCAGCTTGGGAGGGATATCAGAATCTGGTCTACATGAATCAGAAACTGAAATGAAATGTTTGTTATTCATGAACTCTGTAGAATTTCTGTACTTTAAAGAGCTTCAAAGGAATGTACAAATTAGTTTTTTTTCTTATTGTTCCAAAAGAAAAGCTGTTGGATCCTGCTGATTTCTCTCTCAAGCTCAAACTGGTGAATCTTTTGAAGGTATAGATAGTTACACATTTGTCACACATTGATATATATTTCCAAAATACCTGTTTTCCTTTAGTAATTTCCTAAATTGGCTTCCTTTTGAAGAATCTATTAGTATTAGCTTGAAAAGCTGTATCTAAAATCAGAAAAGCGTTTTCTAACATGACATCCTAAAAATCTGGAGGTTAACGGCTCTCTAGATGGACATCCTTCTCTAGATCACAGTTTTAATCTTCATGACAGAACCGAAGGAGACTGAGGAAGTATAATCTTGGCACCTGCTTTATACAGCAAATATAAAGTATTCATGACTGAAATAGAAATAGTTATGATTAAGAATGAGGTATCTCTGTCCCTTGTTATTAGCATGAAAAGAGATTTTCTAAAGCAAAGATTAGACTGAGGTATAAATTGATTATATCAGACATATGGTTGTTAGAATCTTGAACTAAATGTCTTTATACCATAATTCAACTATATAGACTAGAAGTACAAATTCCGAGGATTTTTGCAATGTGCAATATTATATACTTTACATGAAGTATCAATATTTATATACACTGATGGAACAACAACATGACTTGGTTTTCTAAATAAAGATGGCACATATCAGTTTGACAGACACAGCTGAGACAGCTGAGTTTATGTTTCTAAAAAAGTATTCATTTTGTACGGTTTTTTTTATAGAACACTGACAAGGGAATTGCTAATGAAGATAAAAATTATAAGGGTGGGATGTGTAACAGGTGGTTCTGTAGAAATTAGAAAAAAATACAAAGCACTGTTTTACTTTCCAGTACCATGCTGAACACTGCCAGTGTTACTATTTTCAAAGAAACGAGATGCAGAGTGTGCTGTGACAAATAAAATTCAGTATTTTTATATCTTCAAGTTACAGATCATATAACAGAATTTTCTAGTTTGTGGACTGTAATTAGAATACAGACCTGACCTGATAAGTGACTTCAAAAATTTTTACCAATATTTTTCTATTTTGTATCTTTGGTTCCTTGATGAAGCTACTACTGTATATCAGTACGTTTTGAAGATTTTATTTTGATAAAGGCTTCTTTCTAAAAACCAAGGTACAAACATGGTAAAATTTTGACCTTATCTTGTGTTGCTGTAATTTAATCTGCTAAAAGTATTGCAGAAGTACAGTGGAGAATTACATGGTGGTTTCTTCACTCCCACAGACCTAACATTTTGTTAGCAGTGTGTAACTAAGAGTAGGAATTATCTCTGTCAAGGATCAGTTACCGGTTTTGTGCTTGTGTAAGTCCAGACATCTTCAGACTTTCATTGGGTGGTATGGAATTAATGATAACAACGAAATGGCAATCTTTCCTGTTGTCACCAGTGAGAACTTCAACAGAACATCAAATTAAAAGAAGAAATCTTGCTTGGATTACTAAAGTATTGTGTAGATAATGACCTTTCTGGTACTGTATCAGGTTCCATGTCATGTTAGATTACCTCAGCCAGGCTGTTTAAGACTGCATGAATCGGGCATGATTCAAACAATTTGATGTTCTTTGATACAGCTTGACACTGTCACCATAGCCTAATGAGTCACGTAAGTCATTAGAAAAGAGACTTGCATAGTTCCAGAAGATTGTAACTATTTATTTTACGTGCATATGTTTGTTTGCAAATGTCAAAGGACATATAAACAAATTGAAAATTTGAATGAATACGCCAATTCATCTTGTTTGAATTGATTCTATATATTAAGTTATAAACATGACAACATCAACAGCCTCTAGTCAGCAGCAAGGGGAAAAGATTCTGTATTATGTCCTAATTGGCTATTAAATTATAATTTCAAATGTTCCTGTGTGACTTCCATCCCTAAATTAATAAAACTTGAGTTCCCACTTCTCTTAAATACTCATGAGATTTTATCCATTGTCTTCAAACAGCAGCAATTTTTTTTTTAAAGAGTGAGAATACTTTTTTTTTTTCTCTCGTATTTATCTCAAAGGGCAATAAATCAATCATCTGAATAATTTAAAATAAGATTTCTTTTACGTGATCTACTCCAGTTGAATTACAGCTCAGGAATTGCAGGGTGATGGTCTATCACTCCTTCTGCTTTGCATCAAAAGAGATAATAACAATTCTGGTCCTAACATCCATGGAAGAAACCTTGTCTCCAGTCAAAGTGGTGAAAGCGTTGTCATTCCAGCAGGCGAGGGTTTCGGCCTGTCAATCGATGGGCTCTGCCAAGACTGCATTGCATTCAGCGTGTTGCCATCTCCTCTACGGAAGCAATTCTTTACTCGTTTGAATGCGTGCAGACTGATTACGAAATTGAGCGACCAGCAGAAAAATAAACCAGGGTTGCTCACACCTTTGTTCTGTGGATACAAATACTTACACCGCATGTAAAGCAGTGCAGAGTCGGAACCCTTATTCTCTCTCTAAGCAAGGTTTTTATCTGCGTCACGTGCTGTGCATGCATATTTTGGAACTAGACCTTTCCCTCTTTTGCCTCGCCAATGAGGACTTCTTTCAGGACCGTTGCGTTATTAGAAACAAAGTGGGTTTTAGCTCAGCTTTTTTGTTTGTCATTCTAGAAACACATCCGAACAGAGACAGAACAGCTGCTTTATTCTGTAGCAATTTGATGCCTTTAAATGCATTAAATGCCTTCTAAATTGTATGACAATGCTATATGTCTATGTGTGTGCGTATTATTGTAACAAAAAAAGCTATTTTGTTTATAATGAATTTAATGAATTTAATATATTTATTAGCACATAAGCTATTTATTATGGGGACTTACCTATTTCTATATCTTTTTAATAACAACCTCAAACAACATTTAGTGTGTTCTCTCAGAAAATGTATTAAAAGGTTAACTTAAGTATTCCCTTGATTTTCAGGGAAGAAAAAAATCCCTAGCTCTGATGTTGTCTTCACATACTTTAGAAGAATTCGCACTTTTTAAAGAATGTGTTGTCACAGCAATTCCATTTTTCCAATCCATGTAATGGCGATTAAGATTTCATTAATTCCCTCAGGTACTAACGCTCTCCTGTTTGTGGGAACTTCTTTAATGGGTGAACATATTTGACATCATTCTGTTTTCCAGGTCCACAAGTAAAAGTCCAAAAAACTTTTGTTCTCACTGAATCCCATTACTGACATGTCAGAGGGGGTCTTGTGTTTTAACTGGGGTCCTCCACTTCTCCACCGCACACCCAATGGGAGTTTGGAGTAATACTTTCCCCGAAAGAACTGAGGTGTGATCTCAAGCACTGTTTATGCCTAAATTTCTTCGTCACCTGCCTGTGTACTAGACACTGAATTAAGTCATTCAAGGCACAGTACCTCCAGATGAGAGACAGAAACTGGTACTTACTGGCAAATGAGCCGGTGGTCCAAGCAGTGTAAGAGGTTTTGGAAGGAAGGGAGGCTGTGATACAGCTTCATCTGCTGCCAAACACTGCAGTCTGGTCCTGGTTTCCATAGCAGACCCCTGAAACCTGGAGCTGTATGTGCATTTGCCTCTGTATCCAAGCCATTGAAGCAGCTGAGGAAAAGGGTGATAGGGTCCCCATTTGTATCTGCCTGTCCCTTCCTTCCCAAAAAACAAGCATTTTTTGTAGGTAATGGCTGATGAAGAAGTCATCTTTGGCTGAATCCTGAATTCTAACTCCAGTACAGGTTTTTGACATGGATATTCACGTTTGTGTTGGTAATTGGTTGAGAAAGCACAGGAAACAGGGCGTCAGAACAGGGACTGACACTTCTTAGGGTGTGGGCAGCCTTTGAAAGACAAGAGGTGTGTTGCCACCAAGACAGACAACATAAGGCAAGGAATATTTTGGGAAGCTCATCATCTGTCTGGGTCCTACATTAGTCACACAGGAAGGAAACACATGTTATTTCCAGGAAAGAGCTTGTGCCTTTTTGGTCCGGTGGTCTGTAGTGGGCATCTGCTTCCCAAAGTTAGTATTCAAATAATTGCCTAGAGACAGGGCCTGGAATTAAAAGTCTCTTTGGTAAAGAAATCTACAGGCAATAGTAAAAGCCTGTCCCTGCAACAAATGCTTGTAATCTAAATCAACAAGACAGTCAAAGGGGAGATGGAAGTAAAAAGAAGTTAAATCGCTTGCCCAGGACCATAAAGCAGGTTAATGGAAGAGCTGAGAATAGCACCTGGTTCTCTTGACGGCTGAACACATGCCCCTCATTATGCATGGAGCCACGTTGCAGCATCTCCTCATAGTTTTTGTTGGGATGCACGTGACAGAAAAAAAACACTCCTTGAGCTTTCCTGAGGCTCCTTCTATGATAAGGTGACCCGCTTGGTGGATGAGGGAAAAGCTGTGGATGTCATCTACCTGGATTTTTGTAAGGCTTTTGACACCATTTCCCACAGAATTCTCATGGAGAAACTGGCTGCTCATGGCCTGGACAGGTGTACTCTTCGCTGGGTAAAAAACTGGCTGGATGGTCGTGCCCAGAGAGTGGTGGTGAATGGAGTTAAATCCAGTTGGTGTCCGGTCACAAGTGGTGTCCCCCAGGGCTCAGTGCTGGGGCCGGTTCTCTTTAATATCTTTATCAATGATCTGGATGAGGGGATCGAATGCACCCTCAGTAAGTTTGCAGATGACACTAAACTAGGCGGGCGTGTTGATCTGCTTGAGGGTAGGTTGGCTCTGCAGAGGGACCTGGACAGGCTGGATCGATGGGCTGAGACCAATNTGGAGCGTGTCCAGAGGAGGGCTACAAAGCCGGTGAGGGGTCTGGAGGACAAACCTTATGAGGAACGACTGAGGGAGCTGGGGTTGTTCGGCCTGGAGAAGAGGAGGCTAAGGGGAGACCTCATCACCCTCTACAACTACCTGAAAGGAGGGTGTAGAGAGATGGGGGCTGACCTCTTGTCCTTGGTGACAGGTGATAGGACGAGAGGAAATGGGTTCAAGTTATGTTGTGGGAGGTTTAGATTGGATATTAGGAAACGTTTTTTCACTGAAAGGGTTATTAACCATTGGAATAGGCTGCCCAGGGAGGTGGTGGATTCACCATCCCTGGAGTTGTTTAAAAAAGGGTAGATGGGGTACTTAGGGACATGGTTTAGAAGTGGCTTTTGTCAGGGTAGGTTAATGGTTGGACTTGATGATCTTAAAGGTCCCTTCCAACCTCAGCTATTCTATGACTCTGAGTGCAGGGAGACTTGATAAACTTCGCCTTTGTCCAGAGAAAAGGAAATAAAGTGGGGGTCATCTTTCGATATCCTTTGTGTATGATTTCTCACTATTTGTAGACACTGATAAAAGGCCTAAGTGTGCAAATATATGTACTAATCAAACTACCACTTTGTTTCTTCCTTGTATTTCAGTAGCAGTCTTCCGCAGAGTGAGATTTCTGAACATGCTTTAGAAATACTTCATGCAGAGATATAGCTTCTCAGCAATTTAGGTATTAAGTGCAAGCTTTCAACATCCCTTTGAAATGCTTGCAGCCTTACATGAGAGACTGGTGCTCTGTGCTGTAGTTTATGCTTCATGTTATTGTGTCTTTACTTGTGCCTGGGTTTATTTACATTTAATTGTGTTATGAAACACAGGGTTTGCCCTGTCGTAGCATGAACAAAAAATATTCTCACTATTTTTTTTTTTTTTCTTGTCTGTGCTACACTAAAACTCGGGCCTTCTCTCTTAACACAAGTTGGGAGAGTTCAAAAAAGCGCACTCCTTGAAGCAGAGGTAGGTGCCTTGGTAAAAGCCCTAATAGGCATTCAGGCACATGGTCAGAATAAGTCTCTTGCCAGCTGGTTTTGCTCCGGTTGATGTAATAATGTCAAAAGCAGTGTTTCGTGAGGAGAAGTTCTGTCTTCGTTGCAGCGATGTCTTCACGTACCTAAGTGAGTAAGCTGATGAAGCAGTGTAGCTTTACCATCAAACCTTTTCCAATTTGTAAAGGTCCCCACTTCCGCTCTTGTACTTGATCCATCCATGACCTTGAGCCTTCGGTGTAGCAATAGCAGGGAGCAGTCTCACATTTTAGGCAGCATGATTTTCAGAAAATTTCCCCCAACAAGCCTTGTACTGATTTCCTGTTCTCAAATAAGGCATGGTGAGCGGTAAAGCGTAATTTTCCTTAGCGTTTATTTTTCACAGTGAGTTCTAGTTCTGGGTGGGAAAAGGCATTTTTCAACTAGACTAATTTTCATCTGAAAATTCTGATTTCTTAATCGAATATTTTCATATGATTAGGTAGGTTTTGAAAAATTTTCAAAAAACCTACGTTTTAAAAAAAAGTCTTTTGAGTTTTCTGTATTGATATTTTGGGGATTAAAAATCCACATAAGATAGATATTCTGTCAAAATCTTAGCATGAATTTTTAAATGTGGTTAACCTTGTCAAAAAGGAGGTACGACTAGAACTAGCACATATTCAGGATTTCCAGTTAGTTTCATTCCCTTCGTCAAAAGGCCTGTGAGTTATCTTAACTACACATTAAGAAGATTTTCAAGACTTTGAAATATTTTAAAACCTGGAGTTTGAAAAACTTTGATATTTGGTTCTATCCCACTTCTTGCTGCTCTCCTGAGAGAGAAGGTGATGGTCCCACATCATCGCACATTTCCCTATGTCCTAATTAAAGAGTAGTGAGTCCAGTTTGTGGAGCTTCAGCTTCAGCAACTTGCATGTTTATTATGAAACTGTTGTAGAAACCTGGGAAAAAATCCTGTCCAACTCCCATAAAAGACAGAGTGGGCAATGTAAGAAATTAGCTGTAATGAATTTATAATTGCAATATTATTTTTGCTGGTAATGATACCAAGGAATTTAAGAATACTTAGGGCACATGTTCTTAAATCTGAATTAAAACACTTGTGTAGAAAGGAGGTTATCTCTTACTTCCATTGAATCCCCAGGTCTCGGATTTTTTTCCTGCAGCAGACATTTTGGGCTGAACTCTATCTGAGACTGCAAGGGAAAAATGAAGCGAGTTATTCTGGCAGTACGAATAACTTGTTCCTTGAAAGAAATTCTTCAGGGGAAGCATCCCTGGCACTGAACACATTAATAGCTCTGACAGTTACCAGAGAGCAATTGGAAAAATCCACAGGCTGTGGATGTTACTTACTCTCACTAATAGCTGTGCGGGTGACCATTTTTATTGAGTATTAGACTCAACGAGGAGTCTGGGGACCCCAGACTCAGGTTATTTGCAGTTTCAGATTAGTCAGGACTGCACAGTATGGCGCAGAAAGGTAAATCCAAGAAACAGAAATGACAGCTTTCCCGGAGTTGCCAGCACACTTGCTCATAGATTCTTTACCTTTTATTTCTTTTTTATTATTTTTTCAATTTAGTGTTGTGTTTCCCTGAGACATGTCGCTCCTGTCTCAGGTGAAACCTACCGTTCAGCTTGCTCAGCTTTGGCTCAGGGCCCTTCCATTGCTCTACAGACACACGCATCCTTTCTCCCGTCCCTTTCAGACAACGAGATTACAGTCTCAAGCCAAGACACACATCAGTTGAGAAAACTGTAGAGAGCAGAAAGAGAAAAGGTTCAGGTGATGCAGGTAAGTCTTACGAGGCTGTGGATCATCTAAATGAATCCCCTGGGCCGTTGGTTCCGTCGTTACTACTGATGACTGCAGGAAAGCTCGTGCTCTTCCCTAGTTCCTGAGTGCTAAATAACTACTAAACTCTGTGTGAGAATTCAGTTAAAAGTCCAGGGCAAAGGCTTTCCTAAACAAGGTGGACAATGGGTTTGATGCACCGAGAGCTCTCCCTGGCTCCACCCGGGGTGACACGCACAGTGACATGGCTGTCCTCAGGTCAGCCACTTCTCCTTGGGCTGGGAGAATGATGGGGCTTGCACCAGTGCACAGACACTGGTGGGAGCACTCACTACGAGGCGTTCAAAATCAGGCCTCCAGTTCTGTACTGAGTGTGGTGACACCCTGCCACCATGCCACATCGATACGTTTTTAGAAGCAGCTTATTTTCTGTAGCAATTTTATCTCAGCGGTGTCTAACGCATGGTATATTGCAGCACTTAACAGATACTTGTTCTGAGGTCTTCCTGCATTTCTCATCCTGCTTCCTTCCCATTTTGTAACACTCTGTAATTTCAGCTTCGGTAAGTGCCTCGCTGACTGCAAGCCGCTTACAGCTTCAGCTTTTTCTTTGGTAGTGCTAATACGATTATTTAAAGTAAGGCTTCTATCACCAGAATCTTTCTAAAGCACATTCACTTCTCTTGATTTCCTTGAGACTCCTTTCCTTGAGACTTCTTACGCTACAGTAGAACAGGGGTAGAGTGCGTACATCTATATTTTACAGAATTTGTTTTCTAACTCAATCTTAAAGCTTTTATCTGGAACTCAGCACATTCCAGGTATACAATGCAGCACCAGAACTGCCTGAGAAGTTGACCTGGTGCTCTGCAAGACCTGGACCTTTAAGAGGAGTAGCAATGGGACGCAGCCATGCCTTAACAGGTGTGCTGGGAGTGTTTTCATAACGGGGGGAATGGCATCAGCTGGTTTCAGAATCTCTAGTTTGGAGAGGCAGCGTGGGCATCTAGATGGAGTTAAGCTTGGTGGAAGTGAAGTTGTAGCATGTGTGGTGGTTAACAACTAACACGGTGAGTGCAAATCAGTACAGATGCAGGAATGAAAGTCTGGTGTATTGTTTGGAGCGAGGCTTTAAAAGTGTTATGAGGTTATGAGACCAAGAGTAAGAAAAGGTAACTGAGAAGTAATGTGTGCTAATATGGGGCTGGTTGAGTCCTGAAGGAATTATTCCCTGAACGATAAGGATTTGTTGGCTAGGTCCACATCTCCCCTCCAAAAGATCAGCTGAAGGAAAGCAGGGAGAGGTCTTCACACATTTGTATGTGATAATTTTTTTCCTTTGAATTATTGCCTTAGGCTGTATCTAGCTAGGTATTTTCCAAGACTAACCTTGAGCAAAAGGTTGTGTGGTCACAACCCTTATACTCTGTACAAGTAAAATGTGAATAATATTGTGCATTTTACTTGAACTTAAATATTGTGCAAGTAATAGTGAAAAAGAACAATGTTAACTGGAACTCCTGGTATAGTGACTTTCGATCCTTCTAACTCCACACAGTTTATATGAAGCAAGTAGAGAACCAGTTCCTAATTTCACAGATGGAGACACTTAGATGCAGAGAGACACAAACAAGCACTTCTAATTTAGAACAGTGGGAGTTGCGTATATGCCTAAATAGCTTTCTTTTATGGTTGCAGTAAACCTACTGATGACCTTAAAGAGTCAAGTGCTGAATTGTTTCTTGTTTGGACTGATCTTACCATGGCGTTGCTAGGTTAAGTTTCTTGATCAGGGCCACAGCAGATTTATGTTGACAAAAGTGAGAGTGAAAACAGTCTATGATGCTAATTAATAATTCGTGTTTCTTACAAACTGCTGGTATTCTATATTGAATACTTGACAAAGGGCATAAAAATATTATCTCTTGAAAGAGCATTCCAATACACAGGAGTGTGTGTTCCATAGCATAATATCCTGAGTCAGTTTTCATTCCCCATCTCGGAGATGTTCCAATCTAGTGCCTGAGTACCCAAGCCATGTTTTCCTCCTTCATATTTATCCTCTGCTTCCCCTAGAGGGTATGACTGAATTAGTGACAGAATTACACTATTTCCTTGTGTCCTCTGGGGACTGAACTATCAACATCACACTGCTTTGAGAAATCTCTACAGCTGTGAGTCAGAGATGACCTTTTTGAAGACAGACTGAAGGCTTCAGCAGGGGAGTGAAGTTGACCTTGAGTCGTGAACTAAACTTTTTCACTCTGATCTCTTGTGACACTTATCACCAAGATGTAGCTCTACTCATGACATGCTGTGACAACAGGGTTTCATGCCATTTTTAAGCAAATGTGATACATACGCTTCATAAGTCTTGGTTTCATCCTATAATAAACCTCCTATGAAGGATATGTACAGAACAGTTAATTGTTTCCTGTCCCTACTGAACCAAAATCTCGAGTTTTCCAGGCAAGTTGTTGTGTTTGAGCAAAAATATGGTAATAAACAAGAAGAGCTCATCCTTATAAGCTGTTGTGTTTGATCTTCCTTGTTCTGTATGTGAAGAGATGAACTTGGCACATAGTGGGGGTGGCTGCCATGAAGAAGCTTTTTTTAAGTTCCTTTATTTTTAGGGCCGACTCCAGCTCAAGATCCATATGGAAGGTTCAGTGTAAGATTGTAAAATCTGTCACTAATGTAGGCTGCAAGATGAAGTGATGTTACGGGAGGGCCACTTCAGTCTTTCACCACTAGCAGTTTAGAGTTAGAGGGAAATTTACTGCACGTGTACATGATGTGAAAAATGGAGGCCTGCTTTCTACTGCTTGGCATGATGTACAGTCTTAGTCATGGTGGACTTGGCAGCGTTGGGTTTGCAGTTGGATTCAATGATCTTAAAGGTCTTTTCCAACCTAAATGATTTTGGGATGCTATGATATAAGAAGACCCTTGGACAGGCAATGCTCTTCAAGCACATACTGTGACTGTAGCAAATGTTGGGAATTTCCTAAGCAGAGGAATATTTCAAATGGGATTATTATAATTTTCCTGGTAGGAACAGAAGAGATATGTGACTTCTACCTTTGATGAACTATTTTCTCAAGGAAAGAATACCAATATTTATCCTTAGAGTACTTTTTTCAGAAGGTGCAGAAGCAGTATTTAAATATGCTAGGGGCTGTACTGCAAAAGCCATTATGCAGTCTGCAGCACGCTTTGCTGTTTCTATAAAGTTCAGGAACTAAACTCTCTGTCCCTGAGGAGCCATTAAATAAGGTTTCTCTAATCATAATTATTGTTATTATTGAGTAGAATGGCCGTGGTGCATTTTTTTAATGTCCCATTTGTGAATAACTCTTCTAATTAGATGGGTACGTTATTCTATACATATAAACCCCAAGTTGTGGTTTATATGTGTACAACACAAAGGGGTTGCACAATGCCTAGCCACATGAAAGGCTACTCAACAGGAGTTCTGTGCCCCATCTCACATCAACCAAAGGTTGAACCAATGGGAAATGGTCCAGATAAGAGAAACAAGAATGAACACAAAGTGGGTTTTTTGTTGTTGTTGTTTAAAAAAAAAAATCAAAACCCCAAAAGCAACAAACTACACCAAAAAACCCCACCTAACCCCCACACTCACCCCCACAAAAAAGAACCAAACGCAACGCAAAACACCAACTCTTGCTGTAGGACAGGTTGAACAAATGTGTGGTATTTTTAACCTATAGAACAGAAGAGACACCTATTTTCAAATACATGGAAAGCTGTTACAAAGGAAAAAGAAAGGTCTGTTCCTTGATTCCTGATGGGTATGACAAGAAGCAGTGGGCTTAAATTCCACAGGAAGAAATCGGGTTAGATAATAGAAGTGTTTCCGGTCATGAAAAAATGTCACTGCCTGAGAAGGCTGTGAATTTGCTTTCACTTGAAAGCAAGAGCAACTCATTTTACATTGGGGCAGAATGATAATCTCGGTGTTCCCTTGAGACCCCTTTCAGTCTGATTATGCAACATAGAATCATTAATCTATGGCAACAAAAATCTGGTGTACCTAGCAAGTGTAAACCCCGCAAGCATAATTTTATACCTGCTTGCATTTGAACTGTGAGCCGCGTTGTAGAGAAATGCCTGAGCTTTCTCCTACTTCACATTGTGCATCTTTCATAGCCAAAAACTGCCATGAATAGACACTCCCACCCTCCCCAAACCAAACCACACCACCCCTTTTGTAATTTGCGAGCACTCGAAGTTGTCAGTCAATCTGTATAAATGAGTAAATCCTAGACCTTCACTGGTAATATTTTCTTATTTGTTGAAGCTGTATTTCAAGTCTAATCCTCAAGATTCTATTTTTTTCCTTGGGTCATACTGCTACTATAAAGTCTTTTCTTGCATATTTTGGGAGTCAATGAATTATTAAGCAAAGCTACTCTTTTGCTGAAATTTACTGGTGTTGCAAATTAAGGGTTTATTCCCTTAATTGGTTCTACCCCAGTTACTGTCTTAAAGAGTTTCAATGCAACAGCTTGAACACAATGTCAAAAATTAACTCCCTGAAGTACTTAGTGGAGTAAACAAAAGTTGAATTTATACATTTATGTCCACAAACGTTAAGTGGTATCCTGCTTATCAGAAGCACCAGCAAGTATTTAGTAAGTTAACACTAGGCACTGCACTATAAAAACAGATTTGTAAAGATTTTTTTTTTTAATGTTAGTAGAAGAAGGAGCTTAAGATGAGGTATTTATTCAAGCACTGAAGAAGATATTTCCAATTTTGCTTGCCTGGAATACTACCTTATTGACTTTATATCCAGAGATAAAAAAGAATGCGGTCATTGGAAAGAATGAACTTCATGTTTTCAGAGGTCTTTATGAAAGAAAATGGAGCCTCTGGCCATGGCACTTCTTAGGAAAGTGTCATAATATTCACCCTCTTGCTGTATCTGCCCTTTTCTGTCCTGAAGCTGTCATTAATGATTATCAAAAGGTGGAGGAGACCAATAGTAAAGTTCTGTCCTCACGGGAAATAAATTCTTTCTAGAACTGGTGCATTAGAGTCTAAGAATTCTTTTGTAAAGATACTTCTATACTATAATAGCTAGTTTCATATTTTGTTTCACATAGGGTAACATAAACAATCCAAGTTTTATTTGATTTTCATTTACCAAAAAAACAGACGGGGAAGAAAAAGGGAAGCAGAATGCAAATTATCAGCAGCTTGTGAATTTATGGTAAGACAAAGCTGGACAACAACTTCTCCTTTTATACTTCCAAGTGTGGAATGACAAAACTATAATTTTAATACTAAGTTTCACTCATATATTTATAATTTATAATGTTGATTAGGATAGTGACAGCTTTATTTTTTTAATACTGTATTCATTAAAAATGTTGGTTTATTGAAGCATTCACATACAATTTTTATTTGCTAGTAAGACAGAAATGCAGGAATATAAGATGCACGGTGTTAAACCAAAGAGGCGTGAAATCTACTCATTGGAGATTTGCTCTTTCTGCGTGGTGGACGATTCCTTCATTCTCCAGAGAAACTGGTCATCCAAACTGACATAGCAATTTTCTGACTGGCTAACTGAGGACACCTTACGCTCCTGAGGACAGCATGACATTTTGATACTCCATAGCTTAAAAAGTCATCTGGAAAGAAATCGCCTAACATTTGGCACTTACAAACGTTTGAGCGTTATTGCCAGTGAATACTTCTTGATTATTTTTTAATTCTTTTTCACTCTTGTTTATTTAGTAGGTAATCATGGCATTATGAAGACTTTTTCTATAAATGTCTGCCACAAGTAATAAATGAGGATCGCTTTAGTTCTTCCATGTGCTGTTTAAGAGGAGGTTTGGATCAGGGTAAAATAGCACGGCTCAATTATGAGTTGTCATCATAGTCCATAGGACTTCTCAGTACACTGTTTCAGTATCTCTTAGAGCAGGAGGAAAGAGTGTCTCTGCCTGTTCCTCCTTCTGTATCAGAGATCAGAACTTGCCGCAGTGCATGTTTGCTTGCTTGTTTTTAAATCTTGGATGTATGATTTATTTGACTTCTGTATGATCGAAATGATTTTTTTTTTTTTTTTCCTTATTGCATGTTTTATGGGCCATGTTCAGTAGTAGAAGAGAAATATGCTCACAGCATTTTGACTTGCACTACGATGAGTGATGTGATGAGGAGGATAACTGTTTCCTAAGGAATCGATAGTAAATGATACTTTACCTACCAAATCACAGGGTTATCCTCTGGGGTGTTGTTGGATGGCGGCTGGATTGAGGCTTTCCAGAAAGAAGGCTCAGATTCGAAGCTTTCCGAAAGCGGGGTGGTACTTGTCGTGGTGTGTGCATATGTGTCCTGGAGAGGCTCTCAAGGAGGATACGGTCAGTAATAGCCCAGTCCCTCCTTTTGTAACAGCCTTCTCTAGCTCCTGTCTTGCCACAATAGACATTTCTACGTGTGTTCTCTATTGGTCCTTTCTTCTGATGATTTCTCCATTTTTATGTCAGGTTAGCGAGCCTTCTAGCTTTGAGCTATTTACACTGCAATGGGCCTGAAGAGCCTGGTATTGAAATCCTGTGTAATGGCTAACAAACAGAAAACAAAATCCCCATGTTACAAATGCAGATTGTCCTAGCAGCGTATCAAAAACTGCACGTGCCTGTTTTCTGCTACGCAATTTCTGCTCAAAAGCTTTCCTGTCATAATATGAGGTTGCACAGATAGAATATAAGAGGCAAGGAAACAATGGTAAGAGAGGCGAAAAACTGAAATTCTGTTCCCCAAGCTGGCCATTGACCTCTTCTGTGTAATGGGTCTTCCAGTCTTGCTATCCATCACCCGTTTGCTTTGTGTATTTAGATGGTAAGAAACCATGAGTACTATTGTATGTATAAAATATTGACGGAAGAGAGTCTTCCAAGTAGCACTGTAACCCAGACAATCCTCAAAATATGCAATATGTAAAGGTTTTGTACTTTATTGCGGGATGTCACTGTTTGAAGCTGGGCAAATGCTTGTCATTTTGATACTTTGGAGGGATTTGCTTTATGCTTGTGTATTTCTGCAGATAAATCACATACCCACACATCTTTATATGCACGGGTACACGAGTACATACAAACAGACGCGGAAAGGTCAATTCAATTCAGCTAGGACTGAGGTATACACTTGGTACTTCTCTGTATTTTTAGTGTGTTTGTTTCTAAGTTATTCACTCCTGGTAGCACCTGGGGTGGTGAAAACATGCAAGAAGGCTTATTTCTGCAAACTGTCTCACTGCACCTTATCAATGCTCAGAAGCAGAGAAATAGGCTAGCTGGCTGATTCTCTCATTAATTTAGATGCAGGGCTTGTTTAGTCAGCCAATAAAACCAACTTAATGTTTGTGATATGTTGACCCAGCTCCATGTAGGGAAATAGCAAGACTCTGAATGAAGAAAAAGATTAAATTTTTTTTAAAAGATCTTTAATGATCATAGAATCATAGAATGTGTTGGGTTGGGAGGGACCTTTAAAGGCCATCTAGTCCAACCCCCCTGCAGTAAGCAGGGACATTTTTAACTAGATCAGGTTGCTCAGAGCCTCAGATTGAGGCATTATGACCTTGCATTAGTTTTTAAGCCATGCTTTCTGGCTTTTTTTACCCACAACATGGCGTATGGTGTATTATCACAGTAGTTCAGTATGCCCCTGAAGCCAAAACATGATTTGTTTTGTCTGAAATTTTACAGCTGACTGTTTTCAGTTTATTAGCACAATATTCCTTTAAGAAATCCATAATAAAACCATAAGCCTGAAATAATCTTGCAATTACAGTTTAAAGCTTTAGGGCTAACCTATACATTAAGCTCAGAGTGAAAAATAGCCTTCAATGATGGGGGTTGGCATCCTGGCTCTGGCTGCTTTTACATCTTTGGGGGACCTTCAGGTTATTTCAAATTATAAAGGTATGAAACAGTCAGTATGAGGAAATGCAGTTCTCAGAAAGGATCCATAATCTGCCCGTACCTCAGGCTTTTCACAAAAAAATATCCTCCTTTATGAAATTTTCAGGGGAAAAGGTAAATATTTAAATGAAATACACTGTCATATGGAATATTTGTATGAATAGAAAAGATCTTAAATAATCAGTCAACAGTAAGAAAATACCTGAATTGCTGTTGTCCACATAAACCTAATTGGTTCCTGTTCCTTTGTACGTATCCCTTAGTACATAGCTATAATGATATCACCTATAAAATGTTTTCCAGAAGACTTCCTTGTCATTCCTTACAAAAAATATATGGTGTTCACTGAAAGAACATCCATTCCGTTTTATGTCCTCATCAAATGCATGTCCCTTGCCTTTTTTGTTGCAAAGTGCATAAATCCTGCATCTCCATAGGTGTTTCAACAGCTCACATAACTAATATCAGGGATAGCTATGAATGTGTCTTCATAATGATCCCAAATTCTTTTTCACAGAAGTTTGCGGTCACGCAGATGTCAGAAGAGATCAGTCCTTTTCTGTATCACTTTGAAACAACTATTTTCCCAAATACGTTGGTAATTTCTAGCCCTAGATTTCTCTAGAGCACAATCGCATCACCTTTTAACTTAAGTTTCAGATTTTCAGTGCTTCTGCAGATGTGGGTATCTCCAGGTATCTGAAGCTGGAAAACCAGCTGTGAGGAATATAGAATCTATTGACAGCTGTGAGTGGTTTTAGTTTAAATTCTCTGGCCAGGATCTTGTAAGTAGGATAGGGTTTAGCAGTCCCTGTAGATACCCAGGTCCTAGGACTGTGCGGCTTCTGCAATAAATGAGACAATAATATTCCAAACATCGAGGTTCATCACTTCACACCTCACGTTAATTCTCAGGGCACTGATTACACCTTTTACTGAAACTGCCCTGGAGTGGATGTGTTTGGAGATGGAAAAAACGATTACACGTGATGTTGCCCATTCTCACCTCGACATTCCTTTGTTTCCAGGATACTAAATTTAAAGTGTTCTGTGATAGCGGAGAGTCAAATGCCACAGTGATATAGTCATAATTTCTTGGAGGTTCTTAGTTTTACTTCCTTTTACAAATACACTTTTATTGTGTGTAAGCAAGTCTATTGAGAATAAGAACGATAGTTTTGAATAAGGCCTGATTTTAGACCTCATTCTAATTTTAGGATTTAAGGCAGCATATCCTTAATACTTCAGCAAAGTGTATGTTCTGAAATGCATGTTTAATAGTAGGTTTATTGTACCTGTGTATTGTTTTTTGCTTATAAAAACACTCCTGAGAGGAGCTGCATATATTAAAATAGTTTCATATTGTTCCAAAGAAAGTAAAAATATTGGAAGGGTAAATACTGTCAGCAGAGATGGACCACTCCGATTAATTTATTCATTATTTCACTTCCAGTACTTACGAACTTTGTTGAGAGAGTGACATGCTGAATGGCCCCAGTAACATATTAATGTGCTGGTTTGTCTTCTAAGCTGGTGAAAAGTGTGTTTTCACCAAGTACGCAAAACCCAGAGCTCTCTGTAGAAGTAGAGATGCCACAGAATGGATAAATTTTGGGAAATTATGTCTTTATATGGGATAAAAGAGCTTCAGAGTTTGCTTACAAATCAGCAGGGTTTTGTAATGAAATAGCACAGCTTTCATAATGAAGTAATTCTCAATCTTAAATGTTAACTTCTTGGGATTTGTAAACTCTTAGAGGGCAAAGTGTAAGGATAGAATTTTCAAAGGGGAATTATTTGCTCAATTTCTATTAACTAATCCTTCAGGCAGTGTTGAAAAACTCAGCCTTACATCACAAATGCCTCTGAGGAATCAGTTAGTTAACATAACGGGTTTTGAGGCAAAGGGAAAAGATGACACGGTTTGGTTTTATAAAGAACGTATCAGAAAAGAGGAGCAAGACTGGGTACTTCTACATACGAAATGCACTGTGTTAATTGGGGGTTTTATCGTCCTGTTTTCTCTCCTTTTATATCATTCTTTGTTCTAAGGTTTGATTTTTCACATCATGGTGTAGAGCAGTGGGGAGAGAGAGCCACCCTCCTTCCTTTGCTCTCACGGTCGGTAGCTGACTCTATCCTGAGTTGTCCCTCTGTCCTGGAAGCTGGGGAGCAGAGCTCCCTTCATTTTCTGTCTGCTTCTGCAAACCCCTGTGGAAGAGCAGAAATAACCCACAGAGCTAAATCAGGTATGAGGAGCTAAGGGTAAAGATCATGACAGTTGTTAGGAGTAAATTAAGTTTATGCTGTTAAAGTCCTGAATGAGGCAGAAGTATTTCACCTCTGCCTTAGAGGCAGAGGTATTTGATCTTAAAATCTGATCAAATCAAAAATGTAGGCACCTAGGAAACTTTGTGCCCTCAGGAAATGAAGCATGATCTAAACTTTGGACTTTGGTAGCGATGAAGTAACTCAATGATGTGTAAGTCTCTTTGAGGTTTTATCTCTACATGGGTACAACAAATCTTTACAGTAACATGTGCCAGAAAGAGAATATCTGAGTGGATAGGAGAATGGATGCTTTCATCTCAGCGTATTTGAAAATACACCATATATGGAAATTTCTTGTGGTCTTCAGTGGAAAACTCATGCTTAGTTTAAAGGAAATAGTTAGAAAAGAAATATTTAAATATATTCAGGTATTCATGTCTGAATTCAGTGGGCCCCAGATTGACCTGAGATCACAGAGGATCTGCTCAGGATGTAGATTAAAAAAAAAAAAAAGAAAAACAAAAGCAAGTATTTAGTTTTTCTTTTCTAACAAACTCTTCACATTTGTTTACTAAAGCTGAACGGGAAAGAGAGTGGAGAAATATTCGCTGAGGAAGTCTTTAAGAAGATGAAAGAAGAGTTGTCATGCATGAAGAGAAGTGGTGGAGCAAGAAATATTGACATGCAGTGTTGATTACTAGCTAGACAAAGGCAAAAACGTATGAAGAAAAATGTGCAAAATGAACAACAGGTAAGTATAGCAATGATGCGAGATGAGAATATTTAACATTATTGTTATAATCTTGTCTGGAAACCTTTCACAGACAAATACAATTGCACAAACATCAGTGAGTCAAATGAAAATCAGATTCAGGTCAACGAGGCAGCACAGCCATCAGCAGTTTAACCATGTGACAGTCCCAAGATCCTCTCCCGCACTGCCAACACGGCTGCCTGCGGACCTTGCCAAGCAGCCAGATGCTGCTGGAAGATGAGGACCTTCCACAGTTGGCATTTAACTCTTCAGAAGGCAGTGATAACACTCAGGCTTTATTTTAATGACTGAATTACCTCTTGCTTCAATAGTTGAATTGAAATTGTCGTACGCTCCTACAGCTGTTTTAGTAGTGAATTTTATTTCAACGTGTATTATGTAGTATGTCCTGATCTAATAAGAACATTGCTTTTTCTATGAGAACATTAATACCGACATAACTTCATCCCAGCTCCATCACATACCACTTTAATTAAGACTTCATTCATTTTGGAAGGAAAAAGGGCAAAGGTTTGATTTTTAATATAATTATAATAGCAAATGTTCATTAATCATGGAAGTAATATCTAATAAAGCACTGTGAAGTTACTGGTCCTTAGAAATCTGACAGAGCTCATCATCCCATGTCATAACTTCCCAAGCACAGTTTCTCAATATAGTGTCAATATTCCCCTTTTCAGTATTTTGGAAATATTCTCTTTGTAGTAAGTATACGAATCTGTTCTGACACAACCTATGTGATATTTTGTTTCAGAGACCTAGCATATTAAATGCCTTTTCATCAGAGACCTTCCAAGGCTTAGAAAACTCCCAGCCTTTATTGAATCAGGTTTATTGCAAATATCCCTTAAAAACTTCAAACTTTTCTTAGTTATTGTAGAGAAGCCATTTGGACTCAAGACACACTGAGAAAACCTCCGACTACTTTAGCACACCCTCAACTTTTTTTTTTTTTTTTTTTTTTCCACTTAGTTGTAAATCTCTGTATTGCCACCCTTCACATTTATAGAAACTTATTATAGAAAGATTTATTCTTATTTATAGGGAATGATGACAGGAAGGTATAATATTTGTTGAATGTAGAGGAACACCACACGTAGAGTTTTTGGTAGCTGGCACGTTGGGTACCCTGCCACAATAGGGAAGTATCTAACTATGCTTGAAAATGAATGGCTGTTTCAGTATAGGATGAATTGTGTCAAAGATAGGATGCATAATACACAGGTGTCCTCCAACTACCTTACTTGATAAATGCTATTGCAGTAGCATTTAAGGTTGGAGTGAGGAACAGGCAGGGAATAAGGGAGAAAATGAATTGTTTGGTCTCTCTTGTGAGACTCATTCTAGTCATAAAAGTATTTATGTTTGGTAGTTTATCTATCTCTTCTGTCCTTGACCAATGTAAATCTACAAAAGCTACAAGGCAGAATAGAGACAAGTGTACTCTTTTGTTATGCTGTTTGGACAGAGCTGGTGAAAAACACCCCCTTTTTTTTTATTTATTTATTTTTTAGTAAACAGGAGTACATTTATTTCAAAAACATTAATTAAATGAAAGATTTCCTCCTTGTTTTTTCAATCCTCTTCATATCTCTAGCTCCCTGTCTACAGGTATCTCACTCTCTTCTTCACATTCTCTCTATATCATTTGTATATCTAGCTGATAACTGCAGGATTTGTTGGCATCCATAGTGGAATGTTATAAGAGATACAAATTGCCAGAGACTAGGAAATAGTCACTATTGCCTGTAGATATCCAGGAGACACGAGAGGTGATGCTTAGATTGTCCATCTAAGTTTCCTCTGATCCTTACGGAACAGCAGATACACATCAAGGAATTAAAGGTTGACTGAACTGAGGAGAAGTGAAAGCTTGCCCTAATTGTTTAACTTTCAACTTTTCTTGCATGTATATCCAAACCAGAATTGTTACCTTCCTCCACTGTATGTGACCTCTGGAGGTTTTTCTGAAATTGCAGTCATATGCAAAATGTAATCAATATATTAAGAAGAGAGTACGCCTTAGGGTAAATATAGGGTGAATTCTGTCCTGGATATCTATCTTGTAAGTTTCAATAGAGCAGAAGGAAAATATATGATTTTAAATCAGGAGAGAGCTTTTTGCCCAGCTGTACAAGCCTACGTAGTACCAAGCCCGAACTAAAATTGTAAAGCCCTCTGCTATGGTGGTGCTTATCAGGAGAATTTCTGACATTCACTAGAGTAATTTCTCAGGAACCCTACCAATTGTAATAAAATAGCTTAAGAAATCAAAATCCTGTTATGCATTAGTCTGTCACTCCCCAGGATGCTGACCTGTTAATATTCAGGCAATGATTCTTCAAACTCTCTCTCATCCCAAAGCAAGCAAGCAAATGTATTGGCAGGTGGCAATAGCTACGACAGAAGCCCCCAAAATGCATACCCTAAAACTATGCAGCTTTCAGCATGTCCCAGAGTCACCACCCTTCAATACAAATAGGGTTTTCTGCGTTTCACTTTCAAAACATGGGCCTGTCAGCTGCAGATAAGACAATGCAGAGTGCACTCCAGGTTTCTGCCGTCATAAATCATCTTTTGGTATTTTTCTTTTGTTTTGGTTTGTTTTTTTCAGGGGGAGGTTAGATTGCTCTAGTTTATGAGTATATGTGTGAGATGAATTCATTTTTCAAATGAAGGGGAATTCATTCAATTCTAATCTGCAAGCTGCGTGTGACCTTTATGGCAAAATCAGTGTCTATTGCAGCTTTACAGAACTTATCAGTACTCGGAAGGGAAAGGGAGGCCTATGACAATGTCAGAGGTAGATCCAAGTGGAAATAGTGACCTACATGATGAAATTTGACTGGCAGAACATGGTTTTAAAAAAATAGTGAGAGCAATAACTGATTGAAACACAGAGCATCCATGTGCACTGAAAAGCTTTAACCTTGACTATAGCCGAAAAGAATTTTGCATATGTGCATCGTTTTCATGAATCTTGGAGCACTAAAAACTGGACAACTTTTGGGTGGATTCCTCCTGTAATATATTTGCTTTGTGCTGCCAGACTTGACTTTTTTTGGCAAATTAAAACGATAAGGTGGTATGGAGGCACTGTGGCAGCTCGCTTTTGGTACAGCTTTGGCCAAATGGTGGAAGAGGACCTATGGCCACAGTGCATTTAGAGCCAGGAGATTATTTTCTTGTCATAATGGGATTTAGGCAGTGGAGAGTCAACTAGTAGAAAGATCTGGTGTTCATTTCCAGCTTTAGCACTAGTGTGCACGTGTCTATTTGCATAGGATGCTTTGTATATGTGCCCCTTAGATTTCCTTTTTCTTCCCCATCCTTTTTCTGCATGCAGCTTGAATTCGGAGCTTGATCCAGTAGCCCAGGGTCTGGGCTTTCTTATATTCATATCTGACATTAAGAAACTTGTTTGTACACATTCAAATGTAATCTAGAGCTAAACACAGTGAAATAAATTTTCTAAAAGGCACTGAACGTGCACTAAGCGTTGCAGGAAGTGATTAGGAATAAGAAGAATTTAGCCTAGGAGAGATGCTGAATTTGCTTCTCAATTTATGTAAGTTAAATGCTGCCATAAATGCTCATCATACAGTGCGTGTTTTTTAATATTCTGATTTCAAATTGAATGTCGTGGTAGGTGTGAACTTCCACCAAAGTTTAGTTCTATGCTTTCCTGTATTGTCTTGTTTTGTTAGAGGTTAAGCCTTTGAAATGCCACTACCTTTAAATTGCAAAACTTCATGAAATTGCTTTGTAACTGGTGTAAATCAGCACACTTCCCATGACTTCGGTGCTGGTGTTACTTCACAGTAGCTCAGATTTTGGTTCATTTAAGGCACCAGGTACTTACTTTCCTTTGACATTATAGAGTGGAGGGAATTTTTTCCCATCCTTTACAAATAAAATCTCATCAGCAGATTGTTTGACCACAATGTCAGTTTGGCACGTACAGAAATGTGGGATCCTTCTTCTAATTACCAATCCGTTTCATTTATTAGAAACTAACTGATGTATATACAATGAGAGAGAGATATGATGAAAAAATTTGCCTGTGTAGAGAACCAAAACAAAACAGCCCCTAGGGGTTTTTTTTCTTCTGCTTTTTCCAACAGTTCTCAGGAACCATAGGATGGTTGTTTCACAGTTGTAGCACTAACATATGTAGCACGCTGTAATGGCTAGGCATGCAGAGTATATTAAACCTATACTTAACAAAAAATGCGTAATGCCCTTTTTTATATCGTGCACCCCTTCTTTCACCCCTGTACTGCTACTGCGGAGTCTAAGTGAACTTTCACAGAAAACTTTTTTAGCTTACCATTAGGAGTAGGTCAAATGCTTTTTTTTCCCTGCAAAATCAAAAACCTAAGAAATTACATTGGCATTGTGTTCAGTCTAGCACTTTCTGAGAACTCACAGCACAGAGAATAGCCATTTCGTTGTGACATCTTGCCAGCCTGACTCTGTGGCTGGTGGGGAGGCAGCTGGGAACCCGGCAAGGCCATGAGGGATGTGATCCTGATGGAGATTTAAGCTACTGCCCTGGTTGCCTGCCTATGGATGGTCCACATGGCCAGCACGCCTGAGGTCAAGGAGACAGCTGTAGTAACAGAGGCTGTGACTGACCTGCCCGTTGTGTCCCTGATAACCTGGATCTCACTTATTTGCAGTGATTTCTCTTACAAATAGGTGATATGAAGGCACCAATAACCTATGAGGTGGAGTGGAGCTCTAAAGATCCATAAGCTTTGGAAAAAGGGTGCAGAACAATCATGGTGCAGAACAAATAGATCTTAACAGCTCCTGTAAACATTTATTGCTGAATCTTTTTGTTTGGGTGAATGCATATGCACTTGTTATTGGGAATTGAGAAGAAGTTAGCTGGCACCAATGAAAAGGATAACTTGTAAAATTTAGTAATTTTTTTTTTTAAATAACTGGATATTTTTTAAAAAATAACTTAGAAAAATCTTTTGTTTCCTTTTTGGACAGTTAGTTTAACATTATGAATAATAAATCACTGAAGTGTAACAAAAAAGGGATTTTAATCCTGGCTGACTTGTTCAAATCAAATTCAATGTCACCTTTGAGGCTGTAACAGATGTCTGTATAGACTGGAAGCTGAAATTCCTTTTCTGATAATGTTCAAAGCATTCAGCATTCACTCCAAAGGATCTGATATCGCATTTGCTGTCTACTGAGATGAATTTTCTCACCACTGGAATGAAGAGAAGTTTTACATTTGACTATAGCAAGCCCTAGTTTCACCTCAGGACTCCAGCTGTTATTTTGCATACAGAAAATATAAGAACTGGATCTTAAAAGCCCAGCCTTTTTGGTTTTTTTTGGTTTTTTTTGGTTTTTTTTTCTTTTTCAAGATTTCCCTGTCTTCTTTCAAGCAGTTACTTTCCTTTCCTTTCTTTAATTTACTGTCTCATTAATAAGAAGTCCAAACTATTCAAGCAAATATTGTTATAATGAATGCTTGACTTGTACAGTGCCAGCTTTTGTACTAAATTATTCAGATGAAAATAAACATGGGCAGTTGGGAAACAAACTAACACGATGAACTAGACTGAATAAAGAATTCATGAAAAACAGTGCAAATATTTGTAGGTCAATTTAATTGTGAGGATTAAGTGAAAGAGGAAAAGGTAATTTTATTTAAAGAAAAAGGCAAAGTAAAGTAAATATTCATCCTCAGGTTTGCTTCACTGATAGATCTATTGTAGCTGTTCATGCAGAGATTTTGCTAAGGATTTATTCCATATTTCCGGTATCTTTATGGTCATTCAGTAGGTGGTCCAAATTACTCAAGGAGGCCTTGCTTTTAACTTGGGTTATTTTATTAACTGTACCTTAGGAAAACGCAAACAAGGTGTCACAGAGAAGTGAAATTCCTGTGTCACCTCGTTCACACATGGATGCTCTGTCCTGTTGTGCACATTTAGATGTGCAGTGCTGTTTTAGATGACCTCATTTTTTATGGTGATTTAGTCCAGCTACTCCCCAAATGCTGCCTGGGTGCCAGGTGGGTCTCTAAGTCCCAAGCGTGTGTTTCACCTGTGCAAAGGACAGCAACAAATGGGATATTTAGGCTCTGGACTCTGTATTCCCATTGCCACGCTTGCTACGTGTCCAAGCAGTTATTGTGGGAATATCACACAAAGTCAGCATCCCCCAAGAGACGTCTACACCTGACAGCTTTTCATGTCCACGGATGCTCTGATGCAGCTATGCTGCTGTTAAGACACCCACACATGGGGGATGCCACAGCTCCCCAGGGACTGCAAACAGTCCCCATGGCAGCTGGGCTGTAGGTGCAAAGTCTGCTCCTGTGCCCCCAGAGCCAGTGGTCAGGGTAGATACCTTTAATGAGGGGACTCAGCGGTAAATAAAGGGGTGTACATGAAGAAAAGGAAGGCATTTCCCCGTGGATATTTACATTTGATTAACTGGATGGGAACCAATAGTTTTCATGCAGGTAGCTGAGTTACATTATCCATTTTTCGAGCGCTGGAAGAGAGAATGTCAGTTCAGTGAGCTGAGCAAGAATTCAGTAACTCATGAAGAAAAACTAGTTATTTTGAATTAGATGGGCTGAGAAAACCGCAAGAGCAACACCAGTTACAGGCAAAGGAGTGCTTAGTAAAGTACTTAGTAAAGTATCCAGGTTGAAGCAGTACTATGCCAACCAGTTCAGACCTGGCAAGTCAAAATGTTAGGCCTTTTTTGCAGAGATACAGCTTCTTTGCAGTTTCCTTACTGTAAAATATTCCAGGGTACTGAAAGGAGGATGATTTGTGCCTTGCTGTCACATCATGTAGATCCTTCTGAGGCAGAAATGTGAATATCCTGTAGTCTTTCATTTACCTGCTACTGTGATTTGTGGGCATGTGTGGTAGTGCCTCACAGTGGTCACGAACGGGGACTCTGCTGCGCTCTACAAACACGGGACAAATAGCTCCAGCTCCCAGCAGCTTCCAAAACTTCCCAGTATTTTCAGATAGAGTACTTCCTGTAGAGCCAAAAATTCCACAGTTATTACTGTTCTTTTAGACTACCAGCACTCTGTACAAAATGTGTTTCAGTGCCTGTCAAAGTAAAGCAAGTTAAGTATACAATTCATATATAACTGTCACATAAATAAATTTCCAGACTTGCCCAGTATTTCATTCTGCCTTATGTTTTTGGTTTTTTAAAAAAAACCCCATGTTTTAAAGGACTGCACTGTTCTCCTTTATCTGAACTCAAAGATGCACAGCAGAGAAATATGTGCAGAAATTACCGTTTATTTATTTCATTTCGTTTGTGACAGATTCATTGTTTGCTTTTGCCAGGCTCCAAACCACCCACTGAACAACATGAATATTCAGGAGTTGCCAGCAGCTGCAGCCAGTTTGATTTTTCTCAAGAATTCTAGCACATGCAATGACAATGAATTCACTTTTGTATGCAGCGGTTGTGCATGAGATGTTCCCTAATATTATTATTTTGGAAACTTTTTGAAAAAGACTGAGAAGTACTCATGACTCCCCCAAAACCTCATCAGCCCAGGTAAAAAAAAAAAATAAAAAAAATTTCAAAAACACCCACAAGCTAAAGATCTCTCTGTTCAGACGTAAATATCTGCTGCCTTAAAGACAGATTTAGGAATGTATACACTTGAATAGCTTTATTCGTATAGGCAGGCACAGTGAACTCAGGAGGATATGCGAGTTAAGTTACTTGAGTGTGATTTCAGAACAGGACATCAAGTCTTCAGTGTGTGTGTTTTTGGAAAGGATGGTTTGTGATTACCCAGAGAAAGAAGTTACAGCATAAGCATAGGATTCTGGATCAATCTGTGAATGTTTCAGGCTTTTAATAGAGTTTCTGAGTGCCATTTATTCTCTTCATCAGGATTCTGGAGACCTAAGGTACGGGTATGCACGATGTTCGTCTTATAGTCAGGATGACAGTGGTGACTATAGTGAATAATGGGGTCTGTGGGATTTGTGTGAACAGAAAGCCATAGAGGCAACATGGACTAGGAGGCTGACTTGGACAAAATTTCCAATTAGGTGTAGTTTGATTAATGGGAAGACACTGCTCGGTGTGCTTGAGAATGCTGTAGCGCTGTGAGATATCCCAGATATGCTTGTACATAAAAAGAACAGATTGCTATCGAGACTTAAGAAAGAGTCAATTATATTCAATCAGGCTCCTAAATAACTTAATATTTGCTGTAATAGCAGCTTTTATTTTTGCAAGTAATGATCAAAGTTTTCTTTTAAGAGGCTATTGTTTAATACGTGAACAGATAAGAACCTGCCTTGACTGTGGAGTTCGGTCAATGTGAATATTCCCTTGTCTGTGCATGTCTACTATTCTGAAGAGCACCACTATCCTTCAAATGTTCAGAGTTAAAATAGGTTACTGCTCTTTGAAATAAAATAGTTAAGATCATTTAGAATGGAGAGGTTTTTATCTAGTTAAGATTTCAGAGCACAGTCTGTTATTTATAATATAATTCTGGTTTTGGTTACTCCTGACTTCCCAAAACAGAAATATTTTGATTCTGAAATTTTCCGTTCTTGGTATGAATTTATTTGAAAGTTTGATTACAAGTCAAGTAACCTTCTGAGGAGTTTGAAATTACACAATAGTGTCTATTTTTAATAATGGTCTAATCACATCTTCACGTTAAACAAGAATTGGTACAAAGACGTTGCTAGTAACCAGTGAGGCTTTTCCAAAGACAGAATACAACACAGACACCAGTTGTAGAGGGCACTTTTCCTTCCTGTTTGAATGTCTTTGTTGCTTCAGATCTCATAAACACTTAAAGTCTGTCTTCATACTTTCCTTACAGGAAGATCTATCCCCCAAACATCCGTACACAGGATTCTTGTATTTAGTTTGTTCTCAATTAAAAATAATAATAGAAAATCACAGCAAAGCAAAAGATTTAGAGGTACAGACTTAGTTGTATACTCATGACTGGTCATATGTGTATGAAAAAGCAGTCAATAGATTAAAAACACTTACATGTGTCATCTTTTCCTGAGGATTTTTCCCCAAAGTCTGCATTAGGTAGGCATTTCCCAAGCAGCAGTATGTTACCCGGAGTTTTATCAGGCCTTCAGTTATTAACAATTTATTTTATATTTGGTTATCACAAAGAAAAGTTGGACTTGTCAATGTTGGACTTGTCAATGTTCAGCACTAACAGGGAGGAAAACTGGCCTTTATTTTTATCTCAGGTAGAAATCCTCCAAACCTCCCTCAAAGAGAAGCAAAGCAAACCAAAGTAAACAAAACATGACAACACCAAAAACATGGCTGCAGTGAAAGACTCTCTGAGTCTGTTGTCCATTGCTACCCACTGGAAGAGAAAGAATATGATCTTAATGGTCCTACAGGTTCCTCACTTTGCAAAGTTTTCCAAAGGCAGATAGAGTAAGTATTTTGACTGGATTTTTGCCTCTCTTATGGATTTTATCTTTTTTTTGTTTGTTTTGGGCTTTTTTGTAGCAAGGAAAGAGGGAATAAAGGGGAAATTTGATTTCATTAACTTGCATGAAATGAGTAGACCAAGTAAACTACTGGTGTAAAACAAGAGGACAGCTGGGATTCGGTTTGTTACTGATACAACCTCAGCCAGCTTTTTCTTTCTGCTCTTTCTTCCCTTCATAATTCAATTATTCATTGTTCACAGGGGTTTGGGCCTCTCAGAAGCATTTCCAGCCGTCCTTTAAGCTGTGAAATATGAGGATAAAGACCAACTGGAAGTGAAAAACCTCCAGTTTTGGTTTTACAAAATCCTAGTAACACCTGTGCTGGGTTTGCCCCTGTAGACTAATTCCATTTCTCCACTGTTGAGCTTTCACTTACTCTCCTCATATTACAGCTCTGAGGGTTTTAATAATTTTACAATAAGTTTCATTATAGTAAAAATTGATTCTAAGTTCCAGCAAGCTATAAACTCTTGAGGGAAAGAAGGGGAAGTAAAAAAAGAAAGAAATATGGAACAATAAAACTATATGGTCTTTGCAAACAAAGCAGAAAAAAGTTTCAAACTATACATGTTATTAATGAAAGTTAATGACCCAGAAAAAACTGAGTGCCATCCAGATCTTCCTCTGAAATTGCTTCTATGTCTTCTCCTTATTCCTTCATCCATCTGGCAAAATGTTATGATGATGTTCTGCTATTTCTTCTACCCTCGTGTCAGTCATATGTGCAGCCCTTTGTCACCTATGTATTAATTTGCATGGAGAATAGATGTGGTTCAGCCTGAACCACAACAGCATTTAACAAAGTGAGAAAAGGGTAAGATTTAATTTTGACTCAAATAAGCTCTTTTAAAGAGGGAGGCATGGGGAAATTAAATGTTTTTAATTTTTATTCTTGAACCGTAGTTCACTTTCATCAATAAGTCATCCGTTTTCTCAAGCAAAAAGCTGCAAGACTCATTTCAGAGACAGACCGTTTTTCTGAATAACCACAGGGGGCCTCCAAGACTCCTGTTTGCCTTGAAACCTGGTGAGGTTTGTCCTGGGTCTACGACCAGAACCAAGGATGTTCCAGTGTTTCTGGTTCTATGGCAGTCCAGTGGGAATCTAGAAATAACTCATCTGGAAGCTGAATTGTGTTTGTTAGAACTGCCATAAACCTCAGGTCTTCTGAAGGACCTTCAGAGCTTTTTTATTTAAAAAGTTCAAGGCATCTGTAGTCATACTTTCTTCTCTTGTACACCTCTCCTCAAGACTTAACTTCAATTATGATGATGCTGGGGGACAGAGGCAGCTAATGTTTGATTTAAAATACAGGTCTGATCCCTTTCTTGACAACTCTCTGTTTAATTCTCTACTTAGACTGTGACCTTTTTTATGGCAAAGAGTCCTCCTTCTGTGCAGGACTTTGTGGGTGCTACCAGAAATTCTTGTTCAATACAGTGATTCTATGGCTACCTTTACTTACTTTCACAGGCTGATTTTCATAATAGGTGTGGTTCTATAATTCTGTGAAAGCACTTATTGTTTCTTGTTGTTTCAAGCACTTTGCAGCTCAACCTCACATAAACTGCACAAAACTGCAATTCTTATCAGAGTTCACTTCTTAATAATTACATTACTCTCATGGGGAACAGACTAGCAGTCACACAGGTGAAAATAAACATTGCTATTGATGTTCATTTCTAGACAGAAATTAACATGTGGCTCCATAGTTTATTGTCATAAATTTATCATTTCCTTTACTATAATATTCTATATATATTTGTCATAGGCATCTGAACATAATACCTTTTTTCCGTATTTCCATTATTTAGTTTTCTTGCTATTGTGTGGCACAAAAAGAAAAGTTGGGTTTGTAAGCGTTCAATAAGCTGAATGTTGATCTCCCACAGACCACCTAGAGAAACAGTGGTTCTCTCTCTTCTATTTCTCTAACATGTATTTCTGTTGTCTCACTCAGTAAGACTAAAAATTTATCACACAAATTATCCCTATTTGTGGTACAGCATATTTGACAACTCAAAAATTACTTTCACTGTAGTCTTTAAAAGTCATTCAGGAGATTTATTTGCAATCTGCCGTCTACTATTAGCATGATGCCAAAGTTTGTGTAGTCTTCGATAAGCCAATATTATATTTTGGGTCTGTAATGTGGTTTAAACAGCATAACCTGCATGCATTAGCATCAATATAGAAGAACCTTGATTATTATTTAGATATTAAATGTTGTCTCCTTCAATTTTATTATTTTTTCCAAATGTGTTGTCTTTTTCTGTTGATAGAAAAGTAAGAGGACAATAATTTATCAGCCTCTGCAAGCTGTATGCTCTTTATTGGAAATGATGTACTCTTTCCTAGTGGAGAAATGACCCAAGTTCTCAGTCTCTCCCTTGTAAGATGGCTTAGCATACTTAGGTGAGCTAGATCAAATCTCATGAACTTCAGGGAACAATATGTTTAGTTTAGTTTAGTTTGAACTTGTGTGGGTTTTTTTTTTCATTCAGAGGGTTTCATTTGAACACTTTGGCAACATAACATGTGTTGCACTTTGCCCAAGCTTCTTACAAGGCTATGAATAAGCCAAATGTCCCAAACTAGTAGGTGAAGATGGTCTTCTGGCCTAGTTCCGTAACCTGATTCAGCGTTTTTCTTCTTTACAAAGCCTGAAGTTTAGATGCAGAAACAATAATAACCAGCCACTTGCAGAAGGCTCAAAATGAGCCTTTCCTTACACGCCTGTTGAAATGTGTTCAGTAACATCTCCGAAGAATGTCACCCACTGTTTTGAAATGTTTCTTAACTCCATTCAGAACAGAGCATCTCTTCTACTGTCTGCTACTTTACACGGTCTCATACAGCAAGGTCTGTCATCTTTTTGGTTCTGTAAGTAAGGTTCAGTAGCAAACTCCTTTTCCCTACCGGACCTTCGATCTCTGTCCCTCCCTTTCAATTCTTTCTCAGAGAAAGGCCTATATATAAGTCTGGTATGAGAGGTTTTGCCAGAAGTTAAACCCTTTCCAACATAGCTTTGAAGATCATAAAACATGCAAAGCTTCCCAATGTGTGAATACCCAATAAATCATTAGATAAGAGAAATATGCAGGTAGTTATAAATAAATAACTAGCAGAATCAAAATTCAGGGAAATCTAAAAGAAACAGGCCATAATATAAATACGTTTCGCAAAATTAAAAGTAGGCTGGTATATTTAAATGACCTTCTGACTGTGAAAGGAAATGAGTTCTCTTCCCTTCAGTGTGTTCATCTTGTTCAGTGTGGGACAAAGTAGAAAATATGTGTGCAATCCATAGCACAGCACAGAGTAGCTGGGTTCTGTGCAGTCCTGCAAGCAACGCGCCCCAAGTGCTTGTGCTGTTGAGAGATGTTCTGCAAAAGAGCCTTTAAAATGCATTTGGACTGAATGTGTTGCTTTCTCTCTGTAACCGCTGGACACGGTATTTCTGTAAAAGCTGTACTAATATGAATGGACTAGCTAGCAATCATATACCAAAGTCTTTGGGGTTTGTTTTGTTTTTTAAGGGTAAAACCAGAAACAAGGGAGAAAATATAAGAGAGTGCTACTCTTAGATGTGTATAGTATGCTTTTTCCTCAGGACATGAAGAACTTCTTTCAGATACCAGAAGATTTATAAAATTTTATTATTAACTACTTTGTTCATGTTTTATAGCATTCACTTTGGCAGGTGCTTGTAGATTCTCTTTCACTGAGGAAGCATGATCTTTAATTCACTTTGTAGACCTTTTGCCTAGGTATGACCAGTGTTTCCATTTTCATCTGACTGAAGTAATACAGCTCAATAAATAGCTAAATTCAGATATATTATCCCATTTTCTTCAAGCAGTGAAACAGAAGACAGGAAAAATTGGAGAGAATTGGAGAAAAAGAGGAATTGGAGGGCCCAATAATATTTGGTGTCTGTTTGGACATGTCACGTTCCTAGGGATCTAGGTATTCTTAGACATCGTGAAAAATAATAATCAAAATAACCTTATAAAGCTGAAGCTGGAAAATATATACAAACAATAGTTATGATATGAATGTATGTTTTATATTTCTGAAATTACAACATTTAAAAGAATGATACTTATGTTTCTAATTTGGCAATCACACTTTTACACTTCAAATACATATGTATTAAAAGGAGCACAGACAACGCCGCACTTACAATTAGACAAAACTTATATCTGAAGTATCTAAATAAACTTCTGGCATTCTTCTCTTATGCATTAAAATTAAAGTTGTTCTTTAGATAAAACTATATACCCTTCACGACTGTGGTATCTGGCCTCTTTATTAGGGAGTGCAAGGGATGAAATTTTAGCTCCCGCTGCATGCCATGCAGGAGTAAAATCTATAGGTGCCTGCTTCAGTCCATGTCTATTTTTCTCTTTCCTCTCTTCTTGAAATGTAAAACATAACTGGTAACATTTAGTGAACTTTTGCACTAAACAGTTTTGCCTTTTAGGGGATAGAAATTGATTTTCCTTATCTTGACGTGTGAACAGTCTGAGTGCGTTCCTTTTTCCTCTCCATGGGAGGTGTTCAGTGAGATCAGTGTGCAGGAGAAGAAGGTACTGCCTGTAGGGCACGAGAAGGAGGAAATTTATGTTCAGGCAGTTTTCCCTTATTTTGGAAGGAGAGAACCTGAATCAATCATGCAAAAAGGGATACAAAGTGTACTGTTCAGATGGAAAACAATATAGAAATACATCAACTGAAATTGGAAAAAAATGTCTATAAACAAGGAACAAAAGCTCAGCTACACATGAAGTTTACTTATTTTGCTGAGCTGGATTGTGGTGATGGTATGCATACCCATTTCTTATAAGTACACTGAGACTTCCGTCAGTGAATGTAAAAATTTTTCCTTGTGGACAAAACCTTGATAAAATATCTGCAATACTTCCATCTTACTATTCTGAATAATTCAATGGGATTGTAATGGAACATGGACCTTTTCTTGGCCTTCTTCCACAAGCTGGCTTTTAGACATCATACCTGCCAACTCGGATGTCAAATATAGCACAGCATGGTATGAGATTCATGAGTGATGGATACATTCCGGAAATATAATTATCCTGTGCCTAACTGCAGTTAGCAGCTAGACACAGTTAACAGTTAGGTGATGGCATTTGGACTTTAGGTGATTTCCCACGTTACCTCAACAATAAAATCCTCCTAGATTTGCTTGTGGTAAGGATTTCACGCACTGTTTTGCTATGTAATTTGTTATATGCAAATGAGAGAGGGTTAATTTAAAGAAAACTCTTTTCTTGGTGGCTGTTAGACATGATGCCAGGAAATCAGACAAGTCCAAAGTTTCTGCCAAATGATCATGACAAAATGGCCCAGAAAAGTGGATAGATCCAGGACTACACAGAATACATAGGGAAGGCTCATGATCTACAGGTGATGCTTGTAGTCCTGTAGCTTATAGTAAACAACAGTGTAGTTAAATGCTCAAGATGGAAATAAATTGCATTCAGTGGATAAAAATATGATCATCATCAGTGCAGAAGGGACTCAAACAGATGTTAAGAGAAGTGAGAATCATACTTTGTAACAAATAGCTGCAAAGAAAATGACTCACATACCAGATAATGGAAATAACAATTACAGTATAGCATACGACAATAAGGGAATGAGTCATAAACCACTTGAACTAGATGAGAGAAAAATAACTGACAGTTTCATGGTGGGGAGTAATGCAATGACTGAGACTTCTGAAAAATAAAGAAAAAAAGGAATTGTGAAAAACAATTCTCTTGGAAGAGGCAAAAATTCTGGTATTTGTTTTATAGCTCCAAGTGCTGTCTCTGTCATTCTAAATTAATGGCCACACTGTGGCAAACTTCTCCGTATTTGCATTTTTTGTCGCCGAGCACAAAGAATGGGTGATTCTTTGTTCATGCTGTGCAAGTCATGAGCAAGAGCACTGAAGTCTCATTGCGGTGTCTGAACCCGTATCTCAAAGAATAGATAAGATGCATCTGACTAAATTTTGTTCAGCCCAGTGGAGCTCAGAAAACTGAATTGCTGTGTGAGCCTCAAATCCTCTCCAGAGCTTTCTGGTTCCTTCATTCCAAGCCCAAAGCCGGTTATCCTGTAGGGAGTGACACCTGGCAGAAGGTATGCGCAGATCCTGTGCCCTGTTTCAGAGCACGGGGAGGTGCTGACAGGTATGCAGAACCCCACACATGGCACAGCTCGCCTTTAACATGACTCTCAGGTTTCTCTACATCAAAACAAGCCTGTTTGTCTTCCCTTTCCATTATATCAGACCTGTTAAAAATGGCAGAATTGCCAGAGGAGAAGTAGTTCTTGTGGCAACCTTTCTTCGACTTTCCTCTTACCACACAGCATTTAAAATTCACGGTGCTTAAGAATTTAAGCTAGTTTAAGTTTGAACTTTAAGGGTTTAAGGTGTTTAAAAAATTCGCAACACACTTATTTCTTGGACTGAGTTACCACTCTTCTCATGTACTCAAATACCAGTGTCTTAAAGTCATGTCTACACAGAAAACTTGAGTTAACTTAAGACAATCCTCAGAATTCCACCTGCTGCTACATGCCCGAAGAATGCCAGGCTGGCTTCCAGCTCAGCCTGTTTCTGAAAGTTCTGCTTCCAGATAAGAGGCCGAGATGTTCCCATTAGCTTTCAGCTCTCTCATCTTTAGAGAGCGCTTGGCATCTGGTCCCTTTGCACTCAAGTTCCTACCTGTGCTGCCTCCGTGACACAGAGGGGGTCAGGGTGGCTGCGGGCTTGATCCTGAAAATAAAGCCTCACAGTGTTTAAATCAAGGAGACCTGGAACACTCCATACTTCCAGAAATAAGAAGTGGGATGTGGAAAGACTGCAATATGAACCAAGGTGCAAAGGAGGAAGCAGTAACTTACGTGGCTCTGGCAAACTGTGGTGAGCTTCAACTTTAACATCTAAAATCTCCATATCTTTTTTCTTAAGTTCAGAAAAATACTTTGTAATTATTTTCTTTTAGGACACATTCAATTTAGAAACAGTTCTGTAGCTTTTTTCACTTATACTTAATACCAAAGTGCTGGCTTAAGTCTTATGGTAAAACCAATACTGCCTGCAGCTTGGTCAAACCTTAGTTCCAGTCAAGACCAACCATATTAGCCAAAGATATTAAAATAAAGGGTGTGAAATACAATTCAGAGGGTCTTTCAACAATTACTAGACCTGAACTAGATTTATTTGGAATCCTTCATTCCTCTCAAAAGATATTCAGGTTCTATTATCTGAAATTCCATTAAACTCAGAAAGTTGTTTTTGTGCGTGTGGAAAATGACAGTAATGCAAGTTTTGTTGTATGAAGCCTAAGAAATTGGAGAAATCCCTCTTAACATACCGTACAATTCTGGAATGTCTATATTCCTTTCAGCAGCAATTTCCTTTGTGTGAGCATCCGTGGTATCTGAAGATGATTGCACTTGCTTTTTACCTGTTTCTTTATTATAAAATACTATCATCACCCCAGGACTATTGGAGAGAAGAGAGGAAATGCTTCAAAACTAAAATGGTAATTGATAAATTGTAATTTTTTCTCTGTTGCTATTTTCTTGCTTTCAGGTTGATTCCCACTGTGTTGATAGTATTTTATGGAATCACACCAGGTGAATTTAATGCAAATCAGTTTTTTATTGCAAAAAGAATGAAAAACTGTATGAAACCTGGGGAAAAAAAAGCGTATCATTTTTAATTTCACAAAACATCAGGTGCTGTTCAGGTAAAGCTAGGGAAACATTTTCAAACAAAGCCAATGCAACAGATCATCATGCAATTTTCTTCAAGTTACTTTTTGCCAAAACAGTAGACAAGCAATGTTAAACATGATGGTGATTTTTTTTTTTTCCACATTAAAGTATAAAATATTGTTTTATTAATTTTTAGAAAAGAATACGGGAACTAAAATGAAATTAAGAAGGAGAAGAAAATGTATTTAAAAAAAAAAAACGTTGTTCTTCCCTAAACATAGGTCTCACATACATTTTGAAATGTATTTACCTTTGGTATTTGCCATTATAGATTACACTCTGTAGGTTATATTGAACTGCCTGTAAAAGACGAGATGTAAAATCTATTGGAAATAAATGTGTTAGGCTGAAGCCTCAAGAATGATGTTGGATAGCAAACTGTGTGTTCATTTTGTTCAGGATCAGATATGAAAAGATTGAAGTACAAGCTGAAAAAATCCCAATGAAACAGAAAAAGCTAGTGAAGTTTGGTGTTACAGGGGAGCAAAAGTGATACGGAAAATTCCTATTGCCAACACGGGCCTTGGTTGGCACATTTATTACAGGAAATATAAAGAAACGTTGTGAAATTCTCCATTTCTGCAGCTCCACTCAAAGGTTCTTACTAAGGAAAAATCAACAAAACTTCTTTTAGTTGGTCCTATGGGACAGTACGGAATCACACCAACGTATCTGACAGGGAAAACAGGGACTGCAAATCTATGAATTTTATCCCGTGCAAAATTCCCCGTCATCATACACATATCAGTAGAGCTGCTTGAGACCATGATACTATACCATCAGTACTGTGATGCATTTTTCTTGTCACCCTTCAAACATAAAAAGGAAGCTCAAGAAGAAAAGCAAGTTGAAGAACTGAACAAACCTCACAAGTCTCCAAAATCAAGGGGGAACCTAAAGACTAGGAACAGCGCTAGGCCACCTGGGCTTGGCTAACTAGTAACTATCACACAGCTCCTTCCCACAGATTTTGCAATTCTTTATAATGTAAGAATTTTGAACAGAAAACAGACTTTCTGTACTATACCTGTCACTTAGTCAGTGTGCTGTGAATGACACCAAATTACATGGAACTGCAAAGAGGATGGAGTTAATGGAGGAAGTACAGCTGAATTAATAAAGAACGCAAGTATGAGTGGGAGGTAGTTTCTAAGCACAGTAGGAAGTCTAAAACACATCTTGCTTTCCCTAATTGGATGAAAAATAGATCACTCGTGCATGCCCCACGCTGGTTTTCAAAACACTTGTACTGAAGCCCAATTTACCTTTATGGATTAATCAGGAGAAAAGAGTTTGCAGAAAACTCCCTTCAAAATGCAGCAAAAAGAGAGAGAGAGAGAGAGAGAGAGGGGGAAGGAACCAGGTCTTCGATGCATGTAAAAAGCAAAGTACCTATCTCAGTTAGGGGAACTCTGCTAGGGGAACTGGCTGCTAAAATTCACTCTTATTTCTGGTTATCCTGATTACCAGCTTTCCATTGTAAGCTGGAGTACTTTCCTCTAAGAGCTCAGGACGCTCTCGGTGGGCTGAACGGTATTGGTTGTAGCATTTAGGGTGGGCTCAATGAGGAGTTGCATGAGATGCTTGAATGTCGTTGGAGAGATTTTAGGGTTTATGTCTATAGGCACTTTAGAAAATATAAGATGAACTACCTGCAAGTTTCATCTGAATTTGCTTGCAGGTATGGTAAGTCCCCTTATGTTTGCCTCATTGCCTTTCCCATTCACACAGAAGGAGTAAAAGCAATTAGTTAAGGCCATAACTAAAGGTCCAAATTGGAAATGTCATCCTATGCCACTAGATCGGTTACATCTGCTGATCTCTTGCTACCAGAACATGGCAATAATGACTGTATTTCCTCTGGTCAAATGATACTGCTCAGGTTAAATGTCTAGCTCAAAAGAGAACCATCGGGCTTTCTTGAGGAGAAAGAAGAGAGGAAGGCTCTGTCTTAGGACAGGTAGCAGTGAAACAGTGGTGGTAGTGGTTGTTTTGCAGTTGCCTTTTGCTGAGGAAAGTCAGGCTTTGCCCTACAGAAGGAGGCTTTCGAGCAGTTGGAGGGAAGGAGCTTCTTAACAAAGTTTCTTCAATAGCCCTTGTTCTTGCAGATTGTCCTCGTGGAGCTTGTGATAAAAGCCAAGTAGACTTATGCACAGTCATGTGGGCTCAGGTCTTTACTCTTTTGGTCTTCATTTGCTAAAGAAATACCCTGTAGGGTCTGTTCCGGTACCTGGACTTAAGCAGCAGCCTGGGTTATCAGGAAGGATCCACTGTGCTCCCTCTACCACATTGTCATGGCACTGCCTTCCAGGTACGAGAATGTATCCCCTAAACTTCTGAGTTCTTCAGAAGAATTGTCTCTGCTCAGATTCCTTTCGTTGCTTGGCAGACATAGTTACCATTGCCCATATGGAAGGAAAATGAAGATATGACTACAACTCTCATATTTTCCCAGCAAACTTCAATATTCTGGCAGATAGTAAATGAGGAAGAAGTGCATCAAAGTACTTCTTGAGTTTTACAACAAAAATTAAAACTTCAATTAGAGGTTTGTTGACCTAGGAGTAAGGTAGGAGGGATAAATCAGAGAAATAGGCAGCGTTTGGGGGTTGATTGTTTATTTTTTTTTACATTTTACATTAGTGATCACTCTGCAGAGCCAAAACGTGACCCTAGATATTGATAAAAGAAATTCAGACAGATACTGTGACTTTCCCCTAACTGGTTTCCACCTAGCTGCCGAATCCTGCTCCGTACTGCTGTTCTTGTTCCTGTGTTGAGTCTGCCCTAGAGCAAAGAGCACCTAGCTGAAATGGGTAGTGTGCAGGGCTGGTGGCAAGAACTCAATAGAGATTAGACTAAGAAAAATCTCATAAAGTCTTTCACTTGTGTGACTGGGATAAGTTTTCATGAATGCCTCTGGGAACCATTCTTTTCATATTGCCGTTGGGGAGTTCTGAACGGAAGTCATGGTATAGAAAAAAATGAAGTGTTAGTGTTCTGTGTTTCATTTTAACTCAGGAAGATTTTTATACCAATGTTGATGTAAAAAACGCTAGACTAATAATTCACTGTACTTCCCCACAGTGGAGTTTTAAGGAGGGATAAACCAATGAGAAATTCTTCACAGTATACTCAAGATTATAAACCATGGCTAACTCTTTGCTTGGAAACAGATTTGATTATTGTACAACTTCAAATCTATATATAGTATGGAAAGAAAAAATTACATTAGTTTCTGGCTCATGACAAATAGCAGAACTTCATCACAAATCTTCTATCAAAATGAATTCTTAACAGAAAACATGTTCTCTGTAGAACGGGCAATACTTTGATTTTATCAACATTTTATTGTCTTATCCGTTTTTTTTTCCATCAAAAATATTTTCCTCATGTAAAAAAGACTGAAAACTCTTGGTAAAAGCCTAAGCAGAGTCAAGAGAAGAATTTATTTTTAATTAATTTAAAAAAAGTGTATAACCAATATGGCTGGAAAATGCACACTAAGAAGCAATTAGACAGTGTTATCCAAAAATTCATTCCAGAGCACTCTTACTGACATAGCTAGCAGAAACCAGAAGACACGCTTGGATGTACATATCAGTTCTTTGCTTGGTTAGTCATGCTTGAACCTGAAAATCAGAGCTCACGGACAAATATCTATGAATTCAACCTTTACAAATAACTGTATTTAGAACTGTATCCAAAATTCAGTGAAATTCTCTTCATTCCTCTGTTAGCTTACTATGTAAAAATTTGTAAATGTATTTTAGAAAGACCAAGCGGGGTTTTTCTTTGCTTGCAAAATTTAAAAACAAAAGGTTGCTAAATTTACTTTTAAAAGAAGTTGCACAGCAAAGTCATTACCTAAAATATTTAATTTCAATACTTGGCATTTTCTGATGAACAAAAAACCCCAAACTTGTGCATAATACCTGTCTAGCTCTAAAGAATGATGCTGCTAGAAATAGGGATGTGTGTGTGGGCATGTTTAGCTTGGAGAAGAGGAGGCTGAGGGGAGACCTCATTGCCCTCTACAACTACCTGAAAGGAGGTTGGAGAGAGGTGGGTGTTGGGCTCTTCTCCCAGGTGAATAATGACAGGACCAGAGGAAATGGTCTGAAGTTGCAGCAGGGGAGGTTTAGGTTAGATATTATGTGGAATTACTTTACTGCAAGAGTGGTCATGCACTGGAAGAGCCTGCCCAGGGAGGTGGTTGAGTCACCATCCCTAGAGGTGTTTAGGAAACGTCTAGATGTGGCACTTCAAGGCATGCTCTAGTGGCAGAGATTGTAGGTTGTTTCTTTGTGGGTGAGTTTTGGTGTTTTTTTTTTTTTTTTTTTTTTTTGGTGTGTATATGGTTGGACTTGATGATCTCAAAGGTCTTTTCCAACCATGAAGACTCTTTGATTCTATGATTCTATGTGTGTGTGTACGTGCACAAAACAATCAGTGCACTTTTGATATCGATACAAACTGTTATACTCAGTATGAAAGTAGCAGCAAATAACAGCCTATATTCAAAGTAGTTTTCAAAATAATGAACTTTTCCCTCAAGTGGGATGGAATGATAATATTTGTCTGATTGTGAATAGTGTATTAATCAGAGACTTACTGTTTAGAGTCATCAGTGCTTTGTTGCTCCTTGATGGCTACGCTGTCCATCCTCACTAGATTCAACCAGTTACCAAGAAGAAGTTGCCGTCTTTCTAAGAAAGGCTGGCTGATGAGAATGTAACCCTGCAGTGGAAAGCTGGATTCCCTGTGAAATAAACCTGTTCGTTTTACTTCCACGGGATTTTTGTGATTAACTTTCAGTGACTGTTTCTACGGTGAGCAGCTCGTTACGTAGGTACATCATCCATCTCTGCAGTCCGTACTGGCATGGAGGCACGATGTACACCCAGCAGGGGAATGGAGCTGCCCCATCTTCTGATGTATTTTCTGGCTTGGGACTATCAATGGATCATGCTGCTTTTCATGAGATGTACCACAGAGAGAATTTGGCGGTGAGGTAGAAATGGCCAACAGGAAATTGATTTGTTTCAATATCCTAAAGAGGTCTTTAGTATGGAATCCCCAATGAAAATATAGTGACCGTAGGTCTTTAATTGTCATATTTTTGCATTGTAAAAAGTGGTCTTTCAGGACTTATGCAGAAAATTTTCTACCTTGACATAGACACAAAATTCCTTATTCACTGTCTTTTTTGGCCATATCCGTCCTACCTGCAGTGGAACTCCTCTCACATAAAAACATCATTTTTTTCTTAAAGCAAATGAAAGAAAATGGTATCCTACAAAACTAATTTGTGCCTTTTTACATTCTCTGGTCAGGTTCCCCACTGAATTCTGCTTCCCTTTCTGCTAATTTTAGCAGAGTAAATAATATGAGACATAATCAAGGAACATCTTTCAATAGAAAGCATATTTCGTTAATTAAAAGATTCATCCATAGGGAAGAGAGATTTACTTTTGTGGCTATTTCTGTTCAAACAATTGCTTTTTTGTGTTCCAAAAGCATGATATGGCTTTCTTCCATTGTTACAACTGATTTGGCATCTAATCTGTTTCTTTTGTTGCTTTACCTTTAGATTGCTACAATGTTGCATTACAATTTGTTGAGCCTTCTTTGAGTATATCTAGAATGTCATTTATGTATTAAATAAATTAAAACCATCCAAACCTATTAAGCTTTTATAGAGATGTCATTTTTGTCAAATTCTTTTTTTCTACTGAAATAACAGACTCAGTGTTGCCAAGTTTCTTGGCAAAGGGAACTAAATTCATCAAAGCCCATCCTATGTCTTTTAATTGTCGGACCTCTGTTTTCCTATATAGAAAAATAACAGTTTAGAAATACTTTCATCTTTTTGAGTAAGATGTTTTCAAACATGAACAGCATGACTGTTTCTTCTGGCAGGGGATCAACAAACTTCTTCAAAGGCATCAAATCAAAACACTCTGATGAAGCTTTTGAATTTCTGTTCTGGCATGGTTCAGGCAAATATGAACATTCAACATTCAAAACCATTTTAGAATTCAATATACCACTTGTTGCTTATGTGTCCAACAATTCTATAATAGATATCCTCTCAAATACAAGCTCTTCCAAGGTTTTCTGACTTGCTTGATTTCAGAGAAGTCTTAATAATTCAGTGTGGGCAACTTCCTCCATCTTCCATTTCTTTTTTATCTGCTGTACAAAAGGATGGGAGATAAGACATATCAGACAGTATTCTGAAAAGAAAATTTCTTTGTATTGAAATGTTTTTATAAATATAAAGCTAATGATTTTTTACCAAGCAAACGAAGCACCAATTGCGAATACTGTATTAATGTTTGCCCGCAGGTGTATGGGATAAGAAAACAAGTATTACATTGCAGAGTCGAATAGATGCAAGTGACGACAGACACTCTGTAACATGCAGCATAGTCCTCTAAACATCCACTGCTTTTGATATTCAGTTCATAAATGGCGGCTGTAGGTGCTCAGAAATGCTGAGAAAAACATTCCTGTCTAGCTGTATTGAGGTTTGGATGCCTGGAAGTTCTCCTAAATCCTAGGGTGAGCCACTCCTGTCACTTCACAGTAAAACTTCACGGTTACTGTTCTTAGTTGCCTAAACTTTATACACACATAACATTTTGCACTTGATACTTCCCATGACTTTAAACTGCAGTCCCTGTTTCAGGGAAAGGGCTTCTGTCTGTCTCTTACTGCTGTTCTTTTTTGATTTTTGTTTTTGAGACTCGCGTATTTTTCGAGATGCCTGCCCTCACAGGATGGTTTGGAGCACTGGATTTCCTACCAATGTAGGTGTTTGGAATTTCCTATCAGTCCCAATCCAGCCACAGGTGAGAAGAGTCCTAGAGCTAGTCTGGATCTCCCTTGAGTGACCTTCATCTCTTTCTCTTGTCCTTGAAAGCAGTTTGAGTGCCCACTTTGCAAATGCTATTCTCTCCTCCCACTTGGACAGAACCCAAAAGGTAGGTGAATCAATGTCAAAAAATGTCAGCATCAACATCAGGTATATCTCAAAGTGTCTAATTTCTACCTGAAATTGGTCTGATCTGTTTGTTGACATCCTACTGATTAATTATGTGCATATTTTAAAAACCTGAAAAGCCTAGGAAAAGATTTCAAAGCCTTTCTTGCCACAGTAGTGATAAGCCAAAGTAGTGAGTATTGACAAAACTGTGAAAGCTTTTATACAAATGTAGTCTTAACTTTAATGGACATTTGAGAACTGTAGCTTAAAATCTTCCTGGATCTCAGTACTCCATTGATAGATTAGAAATTAGATCAGGAGTCATCATTTGAGATAGCTCTTGTCCCAAAAAGCTTGTAATTCACAGAGCAGATCCTCCTCCAGAAGAAACTGGCATTTTTGTTCAAACTTTGTCCTGTAGAGGATCCTGAAAGAGCAGCCACCCTTGCTTGAGCAGCCACATGAGGAAATATATATGCTAATTTTCCAGAAGCAAACAGGAAAAAAGGTGAAATAATTGCTGAAAGAGGAGGGCTTTGAATTTCTTTTGCCAATTAAAAAAAATAATGAAATAAATTTCCCTTTCATGGTCACATTTCTCTATGAAAACCTAAAAACCACATATTTCCTTTCCCAGGAAAGAACAACTTATTTTATTTCACTGTACTCCTATATTGTTTCAGTTCCCACAGCCATCCTTTGTCCTCCTGCATCATGGCTCATTCTCTGTGTTCATTTTTTTCTTAGTCTCTGCCCTCTCAACAGATGATAAAAAAATGACTCATTTATAATTCCAATAAATGAGTCAGTTAATCTGAACTAAATAGAGAATGCTTATTTATAGGCATCAAGTAGGAATTTTAGAAACTATATGGGCCATGTCCAGATAGCTTAAAGAACTAAAGGTGTCTGTTTTGTGAGAGCTGGCAGCATTTCACACCTCCCGAATCTGGATGTGACCCTCTCCGGCTGTATCCTAACTCAGCATCAGGATGAGATCTATACATGTACTTTCCTCCCACCCCATCACCTTGTTTTCTAGGGCTTGATCCTGTCAGGAGTCATGGAGGGCTCAACTAGGCCCCTCATGGGTACAATGGAGAGCAGGACTGGGGAAGGTGCCAAGGACTCATTTTCTTCCATGGAAAAGGCAAAGGCTTTAGATAGGATAAAAACACCTAAGCCTGGTGGTGCAGACCAACGGTCTGGGCTGTGGCTGTCTAATACCAGGGTCACCTAAGAGCCAAGGGTGACACTACGTGTGCATTTAAAGTTTCCCATGCACTGGAAGGTTTGTTTCTGCACAGATGCAGAAGTGCCTAAGCGTCGCGGGACTGAGCAGCTAGTGCTGTCATTCTTGCCAAAGCCCGGCTATCAGAAACTATGACAACTTCTGCATAAATCCTGTTTTTATACTGTAGAGGAAATAGCCGGTGGCTATCACACATCAAACGCCTTCTCCCAGGATTACATGTTTTTCCCCCTGTTTTATCTCCCATGCTTTGGTCACACAGCATAAGATCATTTAAGTACATGAGCGATGCCGCAGTTCACACTGCATTATAAGAAGACTTAGTCTGTGAAAGGATGTGGGAGAGAAGATTAAAATAAGGACATGGAGTTGTATGTGGGGGATGCAGGGCAAACAGGAATTAAAATCTTGATTCCAGGATACTCTGTGTGTTGTAATAAAAGATGGCAGTCTATTGGATTAGGGTAATAGGAGCTATTGAAATTAATCCCTGCAGGCAGGAGAAAAAGTTTTCTGAGAGAACGGTTTGTTTGCAAGAGTAAGGAGCTCTACTGTCTTCTTTCACAGTACAGACAGGAGCTTTTCCCGTGGCATCAAGCAAAACTCCAAAGTATTAAGGAAGTGGTGGGGCTTAGAAACAAGCTCTGTTCTTTTTTTTTTTTTCCCCCAGGGTTTTCAACTGACTATGGTTAAGTAATTATATGATTCTTATTTTGATCTCTCCAAAGTCTTGTCCACATGAATTTTACTGTTCCTTAAGTGTTTTTAATATACTTATTCTATGGAGTTAATGAAGGCAGGAATAAAAGAGAAAGAATTAAAAGATAATCACATTTGCCCATTTTCAAAATTAAAAATTTCTGAGTAAATTGTTGTTGAATTAGGAAAGCCTGTTTTGGTTCAGTGAGAAATTATAGTAAATTTAATGGATTGTAATGATTTTGCATTCGTAAAAATTAAACTAGCTCTTTCTGGCATATAAGTCATGGAGGACTCTTTCATAAATGCTCCATGATGAACTGGAAGTGGCCTCTTTTAACAAACATTTTGGAATGTTCAAGAACGTTTTAGGTTTTATTTTAGGGGAGGAAGAGAGCTATTTCTTGCCTGTTCTTGAAAGGGACAGGTGAAAAACAGCAGTCCTACTTGTTTATTTTTGGATCTGAAGATGCAAGTGCAGAGTTTCTATAGATACCACTGGGTAATCCAGCAAATATGTAGGCTGCTCTGTGTAGAGTTCAAACACGAGGCTGGCCAACCTGTTCAGGAGGGCTGCAAATCTCCCTTTTATGCTACCTTTATGACTCATGCTTTGAGCGGTACGGTTGTTACTAAGAAGTTTTCAGATGTTTATTCCAAAAGCAGCCCGCTATCCTCCCCAAATTAATTTCACTCTGCAAATTTCAGCATACTGAAACGTATCACCATCCTCTGCTTCAAAACGAACAGAGGATTCAAAGCAATTTTATGACTGCTTCTGAGTGCCCATGCTTGAAAGAGATCATAGGAAGGAGACTTTTTTATTGATTAAAATGTGCTGCCTTTTCTTTCTTCTCCTTAATGTCACTATGTCGCCTTTGAAATTTAGGTTGGAGAGAGTTGGTGACTGGGAAACTCTCTCTCAGGGAGAGTGGGTGACTGGGAAACATAAAAGCGGCAACTTTGAAATCTAACTCCCCCTGGGCTCAAAATATCTCTCTGCTAGATTGCAGAACAAGCCCCTGCTCCATTGCTGCTCCATTCCTCGTCTGTAAGAGAAAAGCCACCACACAACAACGAGCAAGGAGTGCAGGGAGCAACTTCTGAGCTGCTCCTCAGGCATGTTTTGTTGAGCTGCAAGTTCCCTGCAAGCACTGAGTTTGTATCCCTGGGAAAGGTGAAGTCCACAGGCATTTACAGGCAGTGTTGGGACTGAAGGAATGACACTGTGAGGATGCCGTGCTCGTTTTGTCATTTCCCTGTCCCCCAGCATTGTAGATCCTACTACATCTGAGAACTGGGCCAAACTCCTGCCACCATTAACAACAGTAGCCACAGAAAAGAAAATATTTGCAAATACCAATTTCTAAGTTTTGCAGTTGGAGTTTACTTGATAGTGGACAAGTGCATACCAGTACAACCGAGTCCTCCACTGATTAATTGGTTTTAGAGGTGTAACAGTTACAGACATTGTTTTCTGCCAATGCAACTAGCATTAACCACAATTAGAGGACACTTTAAAAAGCAGAATTAGTACATTATCAGTTACAAGCATATAATCTTAACTAATCCTTTTTTAATATGTAAACTCATTTTAAGAGCTGGCAAAAATCAACTCAGAAAGGACTTCCTAGAGCAAAAAATAAGGAGGAATCAATCACATTTTAATTTTTTTTTTCTGTTCTTTCTAAATACACCATATTAGATTTGATGTTGTACAGTTTTAAAAGTCAGGGGGTTACTTGGTATTCCAAGAAAAAAACCTGCATATGTATTTTTCCAGTTAAACCAGGCTAGCAGTATTCACCTTTTTACATAATGAGACGGTGGGTTTGAGAATGTTTACTTCAGGATTAATTAGCTAATTTACCTCCTTTGCCTTTTTTTTTCTGTCTTCCTTATTGCTTTTGCACCTTTCATGTGCAAATTTATCTTTGGCGTAAATACATTTGCCACAGATTTCCGTTGGATCTTTCAATTTAAAGGAACCTGTAAGCAATCAGAAATTGTATGGGATACTTCCAAGAATAAATCAGATGTTTTGCTTAAAAAAAGGTAATGATTCAATAGGGGGTTGTCTATGCTTCATGGCAAATTTGAAAAGCTCCTCAGTAATTTTTGGACCCAATAATGTTTTCCTTCAACAACTCCTTAAATTCTCCCTTATTTTCAAAGTTTGAAGGATACCTACATGGTATTCTGAGCTCATCCACCAAGAAAAGCAACAGTTTTCTACACTTATGAACATCTCAATGTAATATTATTCTGATATATAGAGCAGTTTCTCTAAATTTCACCCTGGGCTGAGTGTCCTAGGGATCCAAAATAAGTGTAAATGAGGACAGTGCTAAGAGATTGTTCTGTAGCAGAGAAGCGGCTGTGGGAATACCACCTGAACTGGAAATGGCAGCAGGAGGTCTCCTGGTCACTGAGCAATCGTTCCTTCTGAACTTTCTGCCCAGCTAGTGCCAAACGGCAGAACATTAGCCTGTTCCCTTGTCTAATTGCTACAGAGCACCTTAGCAGTGATTTATAGTGGCGTATTTAAATGCATACCTTAATTTGTACAAATAAAGTACTTGGCTACCACAGAGATGATTTTATTGTGGATCAGGACAATAACCCTGACTCACCCATATCTGTGACATTTCCAAGCTTGTGAATTGCTCAGGAGTTAACATCCTGCTCAGAATTTGACAACCAGAGAGTCAAGGCTGACAGTTGCCGTCCCTTCTACGTGATGCCTAAGGCTAAGATTTGTCTCTGGTTTCATTTATTAGTTATATAACCCACACGCTATTTTTAGGCTATTAAAAAAAAAAAAATTAAAAAATAACAAAGCCAATGTAGAGAAAAAGAAATCCCCATCCGGGAGTTACCCACCAGGTAGCTACATGCCGTGGACTGATCTACATATGCATGTATTAATTTTCATTTAAAATGTTCGTGCCAGTGAAAACTGAGCCAACAAAGCCTTTTAGGTTTATGTAACAATGATAAATGCACTGCAACAGTTCCAGGCGAGCAGGGGGCCCCTGAGATTTATGACCTGTTTGTCTCTTTTTTTTTTAACCTCTTAACTAGAAAAGCTCAGCTGCTGAGCAGCATCTGTATTTTCCAACCTGATCTTTCTTATTTTTATCTTATGCTTTATTTTGGATGGCCTGAGCCATGTCCAAGTCATAAGGTGAATCTGAATCTTAAATACTACTAAAGCCACTACTACACTACTAGTAAATAGCGAGGATTTCAACACACGCAGTGCCATAAGCTGTAACAGTCTGAAACTCACACTCTTGCCACTCTTAGGGTAGCATCTGAGGCCAGTTTTGGGGGAACGGTGAGGGTGACAGCAAGGAACATGGACGTATGAAGTTGAGTTAAAAAATAGAAAGGCAAAAAAAGGGTGGATTTAGATTGGATATTGGTGAGAAGTTCCTTGCTGTGAGGGTGGTGAGGCGCTGGAAGAGGTTGCCCAGGGAAGCTGTGGATGCCCCATCCCTGGAGGTGTTCAAGGCCAGGCTGGATGGGCTTTGAGCAGCCTGGTCTGGTGGGAGGTGTCCCTGCTTATGGCAGGGGGTTGGAACAAGATGGTCTTTAAGGCCCCATCAACACTAACCATTCTATGATTCTAAGATTTTATAAAATCAAGCAAAGTGTGGGTAGTGATGTCCCAGGCACATGGCACTTCTGCTGGCTGCTCCCTGTGCTGCTGGTGGGGAATGCAGCCCCCTTCTCTTGCTGTCACTGGGGTGCAGCCCTCAGCCCCTGCCAGGCCAGGGCATGCCCTTGTCTCCACACGCAGACAACTTTGCTCTTCAGTGCTGCGAGAGATGCCATGGCATCGTTTAGAAACCGCCACGCTGGCAGCCCGTGGCTCTGTTCCCCACCAAAGTGTGGCAGAGACAGGCAGTGGCATGGAGAAGAAGGGGGAAAACAAAACAAAACAAAACAATGAAATGAATGAGACAGGGGAGAGGAAAAGCCTAGAAAGCAATGTCTGGTTTTCACAGGTGAATGAAATTTTCTTCAGCCCAGTGCAGCTGACAGGTGTCATTCCCCTGCGGGATTAGGGGACTTGATCTCTCAGGAGGTGCCACAGCTCTCCTCTGGTGGTGGGCCTGCAGCCTTGTACTGATCGCAGGCACCACCTCACCAGTAGCTGTAAAAATAGTTATTATACGTGGAAACTGAGATTTTTTTAACTCTTGAAAGTTTTGTACAAGTAAATACAAGTTCTGTTAGGTTTTCCTCCTTAAAATGAAAATTTTAGAGATGATTTAAACTGGGTTTACCAGCTGTTTATCAGTTCTCTGACTGAAGACACTCTGAGGAATATGTAAGTCAGGCTACCCGTGTGAGGTTTTGGGTTTTTTGTTGGAGAAGAAATAAGATATGAAAGACAGAGCCAGCAGAGCAAGTCACCTTGCCTTAAAACTGCCTCTCGCAGCAAGATACAACCGAAAACCAGAAATACTTCAGCTCTGTCGCAGGAGAACCTATGCGTTACCTGTTACTGAAAATAACATTTTTTCACCCTAGCTAATGACTAAACAAAGATGATAGCAGTAATAAAGCACTATCAGCTGAAAACAATCTAAAAAGGTAGATTCTGCAGAACTCTCAGTCTCAATCATCAATACAGATGTAAATATTTTCAGAGACGAGCCCCACCCTTCAGCATGATGAAAATGTGAATCAAATTTTCAGGTTCAATTGCTTCATTATTTTGCTTTCTTCTCATTGCTTCTACCTATAGATCACGGCTTAGATTTTCACTCGGGCATTTTTGTATGTGCGATGTAATACCGGTGCTTTCAAGTTGACAAATGGGTTTTCTGCGTACTTTCATACCGTAAGTTAACTATCCTGCTGCAGGCCTTAATGAAATAATCATTTTTATTTTGGTTTATTGTGCTTTATTTTGACACATCGAATGGAAGACTGAATTATCTAAGCTGCTGAAACTCATACCGGTAAATCAGAGTGATTAAACAGTTTACTTTTACATAGATATAAATATACATATATACAGTTATAAATAGAGATACATAGATATATTTAGTCCGCACAAACTTCCAAACTGTTTTTTCATGACAACTTATCAAATATTCATGTTTTCAGTCCATTTAACTATGAGAGCAATTTTTGACTAAATATTGTGCTGTCGTAAAATATCACCAGCATGCTTTCGACAGAAACCTTGCTCTTTCCCACCTCTGCCCAACACACAGATAAGACCCACAAGTATGTTCTTGTCAATTCTGCTTAGTAAAAGGGAAGTCAAACTGAAATTGTCAATAATCAAGAATCTATGTAGAACTTAACTATGATGTGATCAATTCTCTTATCTAATATTTCAATACGTCTGATTTTTCTTTAGAGCTCTAAAATACACATTCTATGGCTCTTTGGGATACACAGCTAAAATGAAGGCACTTTGAAATAGAAGGAATCGGCTGAAGTTGAACAACTGCTTTTTTGTACGCAACAGGAACAAGAAAAAGGTTAGCTCGAGCTTATGTCTGTACTTGGAAAGAATTAATGTAATTGAATTCATCTCCATGAAATAGCTAGGCTAGTTATTTCAATTCACTAACTATTCCATCTGAAATACGCTCTGCTGATTGGCCACAAGCTGTGACAAATATTTGGCAGCCCATCTGTGCCATGACCTGCAGCTCAGTCTGACAATTTTAATGCTACGTGCCTAGTTGCTTCTAGTTAATTTAGGCTGTTTTTCATGCCATCGCGTACAAGTCTAAACACCGCGTGCCATATGTAGACCAAAAAAAAAAAAAAAAGAACCCTCAAAGCCTAGCACATCTTTTTAAAATAACAGTCTGCGAAAGTGGTGGTCTGAGGAAAGTGAGTTTTTAGCAGGGTAAGGCAGCATGGCTCCAAGCCGTGTTATAATGGCATTGTCTGCCTAGAGGTAGAAATCTTTTGGCAATTTCCAGTCTCTTTAGAACCAGCAGTCTGATACGTTTGACAAGGTAATTTGCATAATTTTGTAGTGATGTTGCATACAGCTTGTTTTTTTTTTTAAAGAAATAAAGAGTTCTTATTCCATAAGCTAGCTTGTTCCCTGAGAAGGAAAGCAGCCAACCTGGCAAGCAGCGCCCATATACCATGGGTGCAGGAGGACACTGTCAGCCTTCACACCCGTGTTACGGTGGCTTGAAATCTGTATGGTTCTAACAGCCTGGGCGTGTGGGTAAAATAAGGGCTGGTTCAAAATGCAAACGTTGTCCACAAGAAAACTTTTCTGCCTGGGGAGGAGTTTGAAAGAAAAATAACATACAGGCAAACACGCGCAATGTGAGATTTGGGATGGCTGCCTCCTCCCTGCTTTTGTTTGTGCTGGGATCCAACAGCGTTCCTGTTGGTTTGCTGTGGTCACCTCTCCAGGGAGAGCAGCAGAGAGCAGCTGAATCACAGCAATCAGACAATGCGCTCAGGAGAAGGAAACCAGTGGGGAAGCTCGTTCATAGCAAAGAGCGCGAATAAGGGCAGAAGGAAAACAAACAGTATTCATGATGAGGCGCCACGGAAGTCCAATATAGTGGAAATATTTGGGATTTCTGCTGACACGTCTTGGGTTTGGTTCAGCTTCAAAAGAAAAAAAAAAATTCTCGCAAGAAAAAATAGCAATCTTGACAAAACAAAAAGGGAAAAAATTATTTAGCTGAAATCAATTTTACATCCAATAATTTAGACAGGGATTTTGAACAGCCCATATTTTTATATTGCGGGTACTGCAGAACAAATGTGTAATCAGTGAAGCAGTTTATCTATAGTTTTCAGGTATTGTAAGTGCCTCGCAGTGTTCAGTATAGTTCAACATATCAGGAACACTTTACAAAATAATTCTATTCTGCCACATAACTCCAGCACTGGAGGATACAAGGGGCTCCTTCAGAAATCTCACAGGTATGTTTTAAAATGGGTCCTACCCTGTCCTTGTCTCAGAGTCTGCACGCACGGAAATAATTTAACTCTTGTTTACATTACTGAACTAGAAAATGTTTATAACACATCTTACCACTGCAAGTCCTGTAAGTATTGTGAATTGAAAGACATGAGACACAATTAAACGTGTGTGCAGGTATTTTTTAGATATTGATGAACAGCTATGCAGTAAGATTAATTTATAACCTACAATTCTTCCGCTAGTTCTCAGCCGGGTGCTGGGAAAGGAGTTGGCAGGTAGCAGGAACAGACTTTTCGCAAGAAAATTCACGTAGAAACAAAGATTTTCAGGGAAAGGGATTCTTTGGTGGTCAGATAGTCTTTGAAAATCCCTCATGCTAAGTGGATTCACTGTGGTGTATATCTGACTCCATACTTGCATTTGAAAAATAAATATAGGAAATTACATTTTGGCTGCATTGATAGTGTTATGGCAGTACTTGTTTCCTACTTTTTTGTTTCCGTCTAAGTACACAAATCCATAAAGCATAGTGGAAATTCAGCAGTCATATTATAAAGTTATCAACACTAGAATACTTTCCATGACCGTGGTAAAGTATAAAAGAATCAAAATTTGCCAACACTTCCGCATATGGATTGTCTAGTCTAAATATAGCCAGTTCCCTGATGGCACACCTTGAAGCTGTGAATTAAGTGCTGAAACTTAATAGCGCCAAACTAGAAGCAAGCTTTTGGTAGAAATAATGAGCTGAATGCCTTTCTTACTTTCCTTAAAATACCGCATGAAAAACAGTTCTTTCACAGAAGCCTGCCTTTGTAGGCTTTGCCCTCAATAAAGCCCTAGTGCCTGCAGCTCCCCATTCACAGCACCTAATTTTGGAATGAAAGAATGGGATTATTGGGACACTGCTTTTGAGCAGACTATCAGGGGTTTGGTTTTCCCGACACGCCTCTGAGGCACGGGTCTTCTTGAGAGTCCCTTCTGGAGCCTGGGAGACACAGGAGCAATTTTCATGCTTTACCTATCCAGGGCAGGAAATTCAGTTCATCCTGCACAACCATGTTGTGAGTGTGACCGCCAAAACCAGCTCAGAGAGCCTTCAATGACACATGCAGAGCTGAGTGTTGCCAGCCAAAGGATGGGTGGCCACAGTGAGGCTAGTTCTCATGTAAGGAAGCGGAGGAGGAGCTGAGATGAGTACCGGAAACTTTGGTTCCTTGTTCTTACCACTGTTAGAGGAACAGCGAGAGCTGGTCACGACTAAAGATAACTAGGAACTCCTCATGTAGCAGTAGCTATACAATCCCACCCCAGCCTGAGGCTCTAACCTGGCTTTACAAGGCTTTGGCTGAAACCAAGTTGGAGTGTCAAAATAGCAGTGCTTGCTAATAGCTGATGCTTGGTAGTGCTTGCTTTGCCTCTGCCCAAAGACAGCCCTGGCCACCGTGGTGGTGTACAGGAGCCCAAGGACCTCCAGGCCTTCTTCAGTTCTGTTCCCTTCTGCTATTTCTTGTATCGAGGAGGACAACTGCAACACTGCATGCTTTCTTGCATGAAAAGCACATCCTTGAAAGAAGTCTCAGCAGGGTCACACAGAGAAGGAGACACTGTCTTTCCTAAGCATAGATATAATGAGAGTCTAGTTCTTCATACTGTAAAGCCTTTCATACATCTCTGCTTTCTGTAGTTGTGTGTGGATTTGCAGATCCCTACAAATAACAATAGAATATGGCAGTGCAAATATTTGCCTTAATTTTGCATCCAGCGTGAATTAAGGACACTGTGACATACTCAGATCTGAATTCCCAGCTCTGGTTTCTTTAATTAGAATTTGCCAGCTGCCGTGTATTAAAAACACCCCAGTCAAATGTATATATTATTCCATAAATAGAAAGATAGCCTAGATATGTTGTGAATTGTAGCTTACATGTAAGGCAACATGTTAATTACACTGAACACCATTTCAAGCTCAATAGTAATAATATTTCAATTATTTCATAATATTATTCTGCACTAATTCCTTTTCTAATTTGGAACAGCTAAATTTTTGCAGTCCTTAGGATTAGTAAATGTTGAGTTGTCAAAGTTGCCACAACTGATTGCTGCTGGGGTTCCTAGACAGGCATTCTGAAGAAAACACAGGCGAGGAAGAACTGAGCTTCAGCTTCCTCAAAGAACAAGAATTACAAGCATTTCTTACAGTTTTAAGGGGGGTATTAGTACTTAAACATACATGTTTGCTCCTTTGCCTACTTGCTACTTAAGTGTCCAGAGTAGCCAGGACATGATAAAAAATAATACTTCACACGTTTGGAAAAAGTAAGTAACACTACTCAATTTTCAGTGTCTCCTTTCTTATCATGGCAATGCAACAATGTATCTACATTCGGTAACTTCCATCTAATTAAAAAAAATATTTTTTTGCCAATCAATGTGGTAAAATCCAATTATATCCTTCCTTTTTTTCAGTAGTCTTCTGACCTTGCAGAGGGTACCCTGTCCTGCACTTGTTTGAACTGTTGTTCTCTGCTTGGATTTTCTCATCTGGCAGGTCAAGGCTAAACGGACATCCATCTGCAGGCCGCGTGATCAGAACAGGCTATAAAAAGATAATACAGATAGATACCTTTTTTCAAACTTTTTTCAAAGACTTATAAAATAAAAAGATGAGTCCTATTCATAATGTAGTCTTAGGCTCTGATCCTTGAACCTAGGAAGAACTGCAGTTCTTCAGATTTTCCCTTCGCTCGCCCTGTCCCATTTGAGCTCTGAGAAGACACTAGATAAGCTTCTCTTTCAGCTCTCTCACACGACCGGTCTCCGCCTTTCCCCTCCTGGAGCAAAGGTGTGCGCTGCACATCTTTTAGCACTCCCTCGTCTCCTGTGTGCCTGCTGGAATAGCACAAAGATCTAAACGGTGTGATTAAATGTCTGTTCTGGCTTTCCTGGATGAAAATTCTCCGCATGGAAATTCTTGCAGCACTTGTTGTTTGGGCAACAGGTAACTATTAATTTTAAATAATTGTGTAAATTTGGCAGCTTGTTGTAATCGGTGGAGCTGAGAATTTAGGGTCAAATTATCCATGGAAATAGCTCTCAGTAGACCCACATTAGGAGGGAGTTTGTCTTTTGGTTTTCAGGTAATGTGATATTTCTCTGAACTTTATAATTAAAGAGGATGCAAACTTGTTACTAAATCACTCGATTGACAAGGTTTCTGTGTAAATGCTAATGACTTCATCGCTCTTACCTCTTGTAGAAGAGCACTAATGTCTTTTTCTCTTGCTATAAAACAAAGGCTCCATGAAACTGTCTCATGGTTATAGACTGTGACTTAATAAATTTAAGTACACATGGAGATAACTTCCACCCTTTAACGTAATATCCATCAAACTTCTGGTGCAAGTTGTATTCTCTGTACCTGATGTTTCAGGGACGTGCCATAGCAAAGCATTAGGCAAGCGATTGAAATGATGGTCATGGCTTTGTGAGAAATTTGGCGCGCCAGGATGTGAAGACTCATCTGACAACTTAATGCTGAATTCTCTGTGGGCTATTCTCTCCTCTTTTCTCCCAGGAGAGTTTGATCCTTCATTTTCAGTAGATTCAGTGGTATTTTTGTAAAATGTGTAATTAATCAGGGAACACAATGTAATTGAAATACTAATTACAGTCGCTTATTCAGGTACCAACATTTCTGCTACAGTATCAGTTGCTTAAATACCATTGTGACTGTGGGTTTTGAATCCATATTAATCCAATTACCCAGAATCAGTCCCCAAATAATTTGGTATGGACAGTCCCCTAAGCCAAAGCAAATTACCATTAAGGTTAGTGAAGATTCTGAGGGAAAATGAACAATAGAGACACAAATGCAAATTACAACTCAGTTGTATCTGGATTCATGATTTTCCTTCAAGATTTTAAAATGAGTGCTTTGTTTTTATTTTTTTTTTTTAATCCTTTCTTCCCATCGCCTGGAATTTGCGTGTTTGATTTAAATGTTCTGGGATAACCCACCATGTTGAAATGCGTGGCAGTAAAACAACCTGAGTCTGATGACATTATCCTATCGTGTATGATAGTTTCTGTGAAGATGATGATTGCTGGCATTTTCTGAGTCTGTTATTTATCCTGTGGCATTTTTGTGTATGTCTGTAGACGCTCCTTGTGCTGAGGGGCTTGGAACTGATGCGGGGTTTGGCAATACTGAACCTGAAAGAAGGAGAATTGGAATGTGCCATTAAATTCTCAGGTTGGGCACAGTGTGTAAGATATTTCCTGCATAAATCAATTGAATGTGGAAACCTGTGGTGATCATGAAACCCCTTTTCCTTCCAAATCCATCCTTTGGTGGAAAGGAGGCCTTTTACATTATGTGCAAATGACCCCTTCTGGAGCACGCTTGGCATGGCATCGCCACACTTAGAGTAGTTCCGCCAAACCCACTACACTTAAACAATTCTCCTTCACACTGTCATGTATAAAAATAGGGAGCAGAAGAACCCTTAAATGTACTCATGACTGAAATAAAATCAAACTGTTTCACTGAAAGTAGTTCTCTTGTGCATTAGTTCCAGGTAGGTTTTATTCCACCAATCCATTTCTGTGAAACTCATTTCTTGGCTTACCCACACACCATCTGCCTTGTGCTATAGCTGTCTTATGATTATGGAGTTCCAACTCACGTGCCTACTGGGCAAAAAAGGAAAACCAAGGAGTTTAAAAATCAGAGTGAGATACTCACTGTCCGATGTATTTCTAGGCTGAACATAACATTTTTGTTTACTGGATCAGTTGCTTGGATTTTTTAAATTGTCATAATGGAATGGAGCAATCAGGAACTCTCAATTTGACCTGCCCTTGCTTTTACATAGCGAGATGAGAATATACTCTTTCTTTTGTCCTACCTATTGCAGCTTTAGGAACAGGGTGGATTTTAACCCTGAGAGGGAACAAAACCTTATGTGGACATTAAGGAAAAAAAAAATTTTGGTCAATAGATCTTGCATATTAGTGCATGAACTATATAGTTCAGCTAAAATAAACAAACTGTTCTCTCAGTGGCAAGTTGTTAATGATAATAATTAGTGATTATAACTTAAATGATAATGGATCATGCCTTTCCTCACAGGATATCCGATTACTCTTCACTGCACTTCTGAAATACCACATCTCCTTGCCCGCTAAATAAAGTATGTTTTCCTTTGCCCATTTCTCAGCTAGAGAAAAGAATTCGGGTCTTTTTCAGGAGGGCAGAACTGTAATTTCCAAACGCCCAGCACCTCTAAATAGTAAGGCTGAAAGCCTGCAGGTGTCCACACATAGAACTCAAGCTTTCTGGGCGCATGGCTTGCGTGTTGATACAGGCTACCAAAGATTTTTTTCCATTCTGAGCACAGTACTTCTCTGTGTCAGCTCTGTGTTACTGTGCAAGTCCATGCTTGTTTAACATGTGCTTTATTCTTTTTCTCCACCAAGATATTGACCAATAGTACTGAGCAATGAGCTACCTCTCGTCTTTATAGAAAGCTGAACTTTGAGGCTTTCTGATGAGAAAACAGCTATGACCTATTATTGCACTTGTCACTGACCCAGGACACATAGAAGAGAAACTCTTTAGTCTTTTACTGATTTTTATGTCCAGTCTCAGCTTCTGCACTTTATGTTGTGGTGAAGTCCTGTGATTTTGAAACCTGTTCATTCCCAGCAGGCAATAACTTCTTGTGGATAAGTTTGATTGAAAATACTATTGTTTAGACTGTTGGACTAGTTTCATCCTAATTAATTTCAGTTGTTGTACTGATGATTTTCTCCCTTCTGGGTGTCAATGGATTCAAGCACACGATGGCCGTACAGTCCTCTTTGATTTTGAGGTACGTTCTTGAAAGGCAACCTTATGAATCCTATTAGGAGAGTTGTTAAAATATGCAATAAATACTGATGGCTTTGTTTATCATTCAAACTATGCCTATAAAAACTGTTTCACAATTATTATGATCATATGTTTTGAATCAATTTACAGATAAAAGGTTATTTTGTAGATTTGCTTGGCCGAAGCTGGAATTGAGCTCAAAGAAGGTTTAAAAATTCTATCAGTAAGAAGTCTAGTAATGTAGCGTGACAGAAAGACATTCTACAATGTCACTGTTATTTGAATAAATAAAGAAATAACGAGCAAGCTCTCACAAAAAAAAAAAAAAAAAAAAGCCTAAAGGGCAGTGGCGATTATTGGGTTAAGCTTGGTGGGATAGCCACTGACTGAGTGAGAAATCCTGAAGTGGCAATAACAGCACTGTTTTTATTGGTAGATGAGAGATCAAATTCATAGATTTTTGTGAAATGTTTTGTGAAAGTGAAAAACTGACCTCATATGGATGTTTGTTTGCAATTTTAATCTGCCTTCATAAAAAAGAAATACTTACTTACAGAATGTCTCAGTCATATTGATGTTCATTATTAATACTTTCTTCTGAACCTTGACATTGACAGAGTAGCCTTGATTGTAAAAAATAGATGTTTGATGCTGCTACAGATGATATACTGCAGCAACTGAATAACTTGTTATGATTTTAAATGCCTTGATCAATGGTACATGTATAAAAGGAAAGAAAAAGAAAAGAAAAAACAAGGGAACAAATAGTAGAAACGTGTTAACAATTTCCTAAATATTTTCTAACCAAGCTACTTTTTAACAATGACTCAAAAAAAATATTGAGAGTCAGCAATTTATACAAATCTTTCATACATAATTTAATAAACATCCTTTAATATTTTGGATAAATAGTAAAAAATATTTTCTCTGAAGGAGAGAACATGCACCTCTGTGACACTATTGGGAAGAGTTTGCATGCCCCCCCACCTTAAACCTTTGGTTTGCATTGACATCAACCGTGCCTTGTATTCAGGGATCATATCACACAACAGGGACTATTGAAATAGAATATTTAGTCTAGAAATTCATTTTGGTTGTCTCTTGTGGACAGGCACAGGCAGTCTGTTTTGGATTGTTCTTGTCAGCTCCATTGAGGCACAGTGGAAAGCAAATACCCTCAGGGACTCAGTGCCACCCCAGCTTCATGACCCTGATTTATATGAGTATCTCTGATGAAGGGCTGTCAGTGGAGAACTACTTCTAGGGAACATATTGCTGTGCTGTGATCACTTTTCAGGAGTTCTTTGCTCTCTTCTCACCCAGTTGTGTTGGACGTCACACAGTTGACTAAGGAGAAAAGGAAATTTCACTGACATCAATCTTTCATATTTCAGTTCTCTATGAATCATGAAGACTTTCCGGTTAATCTGCAGTTCAGATGTATTTTATCACATGTATGTTAGTGCTGCTACTGATAATGAGAAGGGGGCACACTTCTAAGAATAGCTATAATGAATCAGAGCAAGATTAGTATCACCTTTGGCAGTGGGTAAGAGGGGATGCCTAACAAAGACTATAAAAACAGATTAAAAATTTACTAATCCTAGTCGTAAATGCTCTTCCAAACTCCAGCAATGTGCAGCTGAAGGTCTTCCTGAGCTAGAAAAAGCTTTTGAACATCCTCAGCAGATTTCTCTTTCATGAGTTTGTCCATTTTCCATGTGAAATCTTAATATCCACAGCCTTCTGTGGCAAGGAGACCCACAGTTTACCTACCTAATACATGAAGAAGCTCCTCTCATTTGCTTTAAACTGCACGTATTTTAGCTTCTTTGGATGCCTTCTAGTTCATATCTTGGAAGAAACAATGAACAAATACTCCCTCATTGCCCTTGTCTTGCCACTCCTCATTTTGTAGGTGTCGTGGCTGTTACACGTCTCCTGTAGTCTCTTTCCCTTGCTCATGAAACCTAGTCTGTTTAGTCATTCCTTCCATGGGCACTGATCTACAGCTATTTCTATCTTTACTGCCCTTCTCCAAAGCTTTTCCAGCTCTAGTAAGTACTTTTTGAGACGGGTTGAACAGGATTTTACACAATATCCACGCTTTGGATCCACACTGTGGCATAATTATATTCTTCATTTGTTTATCAGTAATTCCTGACATTCAGTTTTCTGTTTCTTAGAACTCACCCAATGCTTTCATGGAAAGATATATTGAAAGCCCAGAGAGGCAGAAAGGCCAGAGATAAGTTTATATTGCAATTTCTTGATTTTGTGATCCCTCTTCAGTGAGTATAATTTTGTGTCTCCATTTTCTACCTTGCGAAGCCTATCAGAGTGCAAGTGAAAAACAGTTTGACGAACAGGGTAAAAGGAAAGTCTGATAGTTTGGCTTCTGGAAATGAAGTAAACATTTCAGAGATGTCACTATATTTTATTTGAACATTTTTAATGAGATATTTTGTTTAAAATGGTAACAAGCTGACCTTTAAACAAAAAAAAGAAACTATTTTATTTTGATTCAATACTAATAAATGTATTAGTATTTTTGCTAAGGGGTACTGTTGCTCCTTCAGAAGGTTGTGGTTTCATATTTTTAATAATTAGAAAGTTGGTAGTTGAGCAGTCCTGTTCTGCAGAAGACAGGTGTCGTGGTTTAACTCCAACCAGCATCTAAACACCATGCAGCCAGCAGGATGGGGGGAGAAAATTGGGAAGGTAAAAGCAAGAAAATTTGTGGGTTGAGATAGGGACAGTTTAATAATTGTAATATAATAATAATACGACGATGAAGAGGACGTTGTTGTAATGAATCAGAAAATAACAGAGAGAGAAATAAAACCCAGGAAAGACAAGAGGTGAAAATGAAAACAATAGCTCACCACCAACCGACCGACACCCAGCCACTTCCGCAGCAGCATCCCTCCCACCGCCCGCCTCTCCCCTAGTTTTATTGCTGACCATGACGCCGTGTGGTATGGAATATCCCTTTGCCCAGATGAGGTCAGCTATCGCGATGGTGTCCCCTCCCAACTTCTTGTGCACCCCGGGGGGGTGGCATGAGGAACAGAAAAGGCCTTTACTCCATGTAAGTGCTGCTCAGCAATAATGAAAATATTCCTGTATTAGCAATACTGTTTCCAGCACAAATCCAAAATATGGCCCCTTACCAACTACTGTGGAGAAAATTAACTCTTTTCAACAAACCAGCCCAACAGGGTTGTGAAAAATAAAAGAACCACATTTTCAAGTGGCTAGACAGAAATCAGGAAAACATTTTTAAAATCTGGCAAATTTCACCTAAGAAGAATCAAAGAGCATTAAGATACCTGGTAGGGGTAAATCTGAAATATGCCTCCAGAGAGCAGAGCTTAACAAACTCATTTCTTCAACAGAGTGCTAGGATACCTTTTGTATCTCTGTACTGTACTTTCCTGTAGGCATTAATTCTTTCTACTGATAAAAACTGTGTGGCACTGTTGTATATGGCTGTGAAAGTCAGTGCCACTGTGTTTCACTGACTCTTGCTTGCCAAAAAGGTTCTTGCTTTGAAACCTGTTCTTGTGTTCTGTGGAACGCAGCTGTATGAATTTCACAATGGCTTTTAAGTTACAATTTTGTAAATAAAACGTCTTAATGAACACACTTGAAAAATTAATAGGCTATATTATGGCACTGGAACAGCCTGCCCAGGGAGGTGGTTGAGTCACCATCCCTAGAGGTGTTTAAGAAACATCTGGATGTGGCACTTCAGGGCATGCTCTAGTGGCAGAGATTGTAGGTTGTTTGGTTGGACTCGATGATCTCAAAGGTCCTTTCCAACCACAAAGATTCTGTGATATCATTGCTTAGAAAATGCATTAATGTTCTTGGCGTGCAAATTATGTCCTCTGGTTTCTGTACTTAAGACAATCACTCATAACTGCCATCATTGAAATCCAGGTGACAACTTCCTACAGAAAAAAAAAAAATTATATATTTTTATTGGCACCAGCTTCTTTTTTGCATTTGTAATTGACTCCTCATGTCTCCTTTAAAACAAAAAAAACCCCCATGTTTTGCCATGTGCTTTTTGTTTTGGTTTTTATTTGTTTGTTTGTTTTTCTTTCATTCTATATGATACATCTTGCTTACATGGTCATTATTATTCTGGAAGGGAAGTTCCTGTTTGTGCCATCACCCTTTTGATAGTGCTTCACTGGCTCTTAGAGGTCTCATTTCGTCCTCTAGAGCTCATACCAGTGATGGCTGTCTGACTCCTGGCTGTTACATTAGAAAGCTAAATAAAGAATATAGTTATAGTGGTAGCAAAACAATTAATGACACCTTTCCAATAAAAAGCCCACAGAGTAGGATGAAAAAATGGACACCACGCTTTTAGCTAAATTTGCTGTCACCTGAATGATGATTGCAGCTGGGCTTATGGGGTAAAATTTAGCAATATTCTTAAAAAAAAACTGAGGACAGAGCAGCTTATCACATCCAGAGGGAGACGGAGGCTTTTTTAAATCATTTAGTGACGCGAGATCTAAAACGCATTGTCTTCTTCATGGTTTTGTGAAAAGGGCAGAATTCTGACAGTCACAGAAAAGCTAGGTCACTCTCTTAATGCTGCAAGCTTATTTTCGGCAAAACAAGTGTTCTTAAAATGCTGAAAGAATGTTGAGCTGCTAGAATGCATCATATAAAGCCTGTTTGCGTGGTTTTAATGGTATGTAATATTCTTCATAACCCGTCACACTGGTATGAAAGAGTCGTTGGTCGCCTTACCGAATCATTAAACTGAAAGCAAATCTATGAAGAAAGACAACCCTAGCTGTTAAACAGCATTTCACCTGATAGTTTTAGTTGCTTTATTTAGTTTTCCTTGGTAAATCAGTATACATTTTATTCCTGCTTAGATGCTTTCGTCACTTATCTGGTATTCAGTTTCAATGATTTCTCAAGGACTAACTTATAGTTGAAATATAGTTAAATTCAGATTCAAGAACATATAATTATCAGTAACCTTCTGTCTGTGCTTGGTTTTTTTCAGTTTTAACAATTTAGCAGTTAGCAAGAGTTAAAGATAAAACTTTACCTGGTTTTAATATTTTGCACTTCTTATAGATAAAATCAGAGATTAAAAGTGTAAATGGGTGTAAAACTGTAAAAAATGTAAATGAAAATCAAGTTATCCTTCAACTTCATGTAAAGGACTGTAATTTCATCGGGTTGTCGTAATTTCGTTTTATTAATAATCTCTTTTTCACAAAAAAAGTTTTTATTCTCGAAATGTCCCAGATGTCTTGCTAATGCAGTTCTTGGTGCTTAATTGAATCTGATTGTGTCACAGATCAGCAACCAAAAACTGCAAAACCTAACAAAGTAAACAAAGCAATGTAGTACTTAGTATTTTCTCAAATCTAAAAATAGGACAGGCCGTCTGAGAGCACACCTCCATGGCATGTGCCACATTTGTTCCACTTCCAATACATATTTGATCACAACCTGTTCTATATTTTGTTTGTATGGTACCTCCTGCAGTTTTTGTATCAAAGAAATACAGCTTTTTTAAGATCTATAGTGTTAAAAAAAAGTAAAGCGGATACGTCAGCTATGATGAGTGGTATCGAACAGTCCTTGATAACTTTTCAATCAATTTTATGAGATCTTTTTGAATAACAGTGTTCCTGCATGTTGAAAATAACACCTCATTCTGAGCATGAATTTTTAGAATTTTTAGGCATTTTGAGACTCTGGCGTAGGAAGTATTTCACAAACTGGTTGTTCATAGTTTTTGGGCAAGAACGTGTGTTTAACACATGAATTCAGGTATAAAATTTCTAGTGAAAACAGGCAACTATGCAATAGACCCATTTAGATGACATTAAATTCTTAATAATCTCTACTTTCGATTTTAAAACCAGGAAGGTTTCACAGATCACTGGCTTAGATTTTTCTTTAAATTGCTATTAAACACATAGTAAATAGCTCGTGTTAAGATGCTATTTGCTCATCACAGCATTCAAGGTAATTTAATAACTGAAACTTGGCCAAGATACTCTGATGAACTCCAGCACTGTTTTTATCTTTTTTTTTTTTAAACAACAGTTTCAGCATGCTTTAAACTTTGCTAAGCACACTGGAATATCCTACTGGAACAGTAAAAGCAAGTGGCGTTATAAATAGAGTTCGCCATTCAGAAGTTCCATACTTATCATTGTAAAACTATTGGAAAACCTTTGTAAGTGTTTGTAATGCATAAAGGAAGACAAACATTTCAGTCTGTGTTTTTTTAAATTTATTGTATAAAAAGCAAATAACCAAAAAATGGACCACAGTACTAGAAAATGACTGGCAGCCTACTGAGCTATAGCTGTATTTTCTACATCAAAGGTATTATTTCTCAGCTTGCCGTGTAGTTCGGCTTCAGAGGAAGAGTATGAGGCCCATAAAGGCTTTTAAGGCTTATACGTAAAACTAAGGAATCTTAGCTACTATTTCTTAAGGCTAGTCATGATACGCTGCTAACGTGTTTGTGCAACTGATGTTAAGGAAAGCTTTATGCTTTGCCAGTGACAATGGAAAATACTTACAGATAACACGTGCTCCAAATGGCAGCTCTCCTGTGTGATAGTTCTACTTTATCATGTTCCTGTTATTACACGATAAACAGCTTTGGCCATTTTCCTTGTTTCCCCTTTTCTCGTCTGGGTTTGTATTCTGTTTTCCAAGGACTATTTTTGACAGTCGTCAGCCAAGCCTGATGAAAATGAGAGAGAAACTAGATTAACTTTAAACAAGCTACCAGTGCTGTGTATCTCTGCAGCTCCAGTGATCGTGAGTCATTGTGTGGTTCATGGGTGACTGTCAACGTTTACAGTCTGATCAGACCCTTGATTATGCCACAATTTATTTATGTCATATTTTATACAATGGCAAAAATGGTTTTCCAGTTCTTTGTGCAGTTCTAAAAAGAGTTCAGAAAATAAATTAAACAATAACATCTGGTAATAAAAAAAAATGGTATCTAATGTAAAAGACGGTTGACATATCTTCTGCAGAGGGAAAGGGGTGGAAAGAGGAAAGTAAGAAAAATCTTAAAGCAAACAAGTATGTCTCCTATGCCTTTATAAGTACTTGTCTCAACATTTTCTGACAAATTCTGATGTAATACAACTGGAAACTCAGTTTATTGTTGTATTTAGTAATTTAAATAAATCAGTGTAGAACTTCTGCAATTTAATTTAGTCTTAGATACCTTGAACTGACTGGAAATTTGAAGGTGTAAGCCATAAGATCAAGTGTATGTCTCATTTCCTGCCAAATAAATTAAAAAGGGAACCTCCTTTTGAAGATCTTCTGCTGAAGATATAGTCACAGCTCATCTCCATGATGTGTGTTAATCTGGTCTCCACACCAACAGATTGCATTTTTGTCGTTACTTGCATTCCCTTTCTATCAATTACTCCCCTGCGCTGTCTAGGATCACTTTAAGCATATTTTCTCTCTTCTAGGGAAAAGTACTGCAGAGCTGACCCTATTTTGAGCAAAGGGCTGGACCTGATGAACTCTAGGAGTCTCTTCCAGCATAAATTATTTTCTGACTCAAGGTGCAAAGATGTAGGCTATAACTGAAATATTTTGCTATCAAAAAATCTGGTTTTTACCTTTTCTTAACCAGTATAACTACCCTTACCTTTCTTAAGTCCTCTTTCCCACTTTCTTTCCTTCTTCACCTTTCCTTCTTCCCACTCCACACACATAGAAATAACAATTATGCAAATATATGGACAAAGCTGGCATGTGGGCATGTGTTCATTTGGCAAAATTAATGAGATAGATAGCTAACCTTAATGAAAGCCTTGTATTTAGGCATATCACCGCTACTGCATTTGTAGTCTGTTTTAACCAGGTTATTGAAGACCATTATCAATCACAACAATTGTTGTAGTAATAAAGATTTTTTCTTTCTTTCAGTTATATATTAATATGTAAACCTCTGTAGTTTGTTTTATTTCTCTCCTGTTGTTACTTTTGGGGCTTTAAATTTATTTATTTCATTTTCTTAAGGTCAGTTATTCTCTTCCTGCTTTTTTTTTTTTTTTTCTTTCTGCTGATTTTAAAAATGTCTGTGTCTATGTCTATCCCATTCAACACACAAGAGCTTTCTAGTTCTTGGGTCTGGGTAGTATGGTTCCTGTTGTGTTGGACCATGTCTATGTAGACGCAAAAATATACCACTGCTCTGATTTTAGGACATTGCTCTGAAAGTAGTACCATTTTGAAGTATCTGACCTACAATGTAAATACAGATGGAAAGTCACATCAAGCAGTTTGAAGTGAACTTTATTGAAAATGAGGGTATTAAAAGAAAGATCACTGTGAAAATCTTGATTTTTCCTGAACACAGAATCTTTTTGACTCCTGTCTCTCAACTAATTATCTTTTCTGCATTTCAACACAAATAATCCCTTTGATGTATTTTCCACATAAATGAAAATATTTTTATTGTGGCAAGAGTCACTTTTTTTCGGAAACACTGGTGCAACACTTTTAATTTGTCGTTACTTGTTGAGCTTTTAAAACCTTTCTTATCTTAAGATTTTTTGAAAAAATATTGTTTAAATCCTTTACATTCCAATTTTGATTTTAATTCACTGAAATATATTATCCTTATCTGAGTGTGATTTCTTTATAATGCTAGTTAGGCACAGTGGTTTGAAAAATAAGTTTGCAAGTTTCTCTTCAATTATCTTTCTGTCCCACATTTTTTTTTTTTTTACAGTAAATGAATGACTCAATCATTGATCACAAATGCTCTGCAATGTTTCTATTTTGTCATGAGAATCTGAACATTACTACCAAAAATTGATTTTGACTATATTTATATCGTAGCTTTAAATTTTCTTTCTTTCTTTTTTTTTTAATTTTTTTTCTTTACCTCTCTGGAAAATGTAAATCTTCTTCCTAAATCAAAGTGGAAAGTTACACTTTCATGCCCTTCTGCAAGGATTAATGCATACATTCAGATATCCTTTCCAGATCTGAAAATGAGGGATGGAATTTAACCATAGTTCCAAGCTCTTACTACTTTTATCAGCCTTTTTGAGAACCCTAAAATGAACATAAAGGTTAACTAACCTTCTAAATTTTCTCCTTAACATCCAAGAGACTATATGCACTTAATATACCGTATAAATCAAAATGGCTGAAAAAATATAACTGATTTAGTAAAAGTGTATATTGGAATATTTGTATCAGACTGTATACCCAGAAGGTTATCAAACTTTGGTGATGAAGAAGCACAAATTTTAGATTCAAATCTATAGTTTTGCAGAAACACAGGGACAAAAACAATTACTTGTGAGAACTGTTTCAAATTATAGAGACTAACAGTGGCACGAAACCTTAGTATCATGTAACTCCTAACAAATGAACTGGGTATCAGTTTTAGGAAAAAAAAATAGCTTCTCTCGTGCCTCCAAGGCACCAGGTAGAGCAGACATCTATTAGGTCATTTAACACATTCTCCATTGACCTTTGGAAATTGTTCTGCAAGACAGTAAAAAGGCTTTTTTAGATGTTCTGACTATTTTAAGTCTCTTTTCATTACATCCATTTAGAGTCCTTAGTGATATTCCCCACATCAAATCATTCTTACTCCTTTCTATACATAGTAAACTATGGCTATAGCTAAACAAGGGGACCCATGAGGGCTTCTTATGTCCTGAGTGCAGGTGAGTGCTTCAGCTGCATCCTACTTTATCTCAGAGTGACATCTACGTAAAGTGATCCTCCATCCACTTCTTCTTTTCTGATCAAGTGCGTGGACCAGAAGGGAGCCATGACATACTAGGGCCATGTCCCCATTTGGACATCTACTAAAGTTCTTTTTAGTTGTCATCTTGATCAGCTACATATACTTACCTACCTACCAGACATGAAATTTTTCCAACTCCCAAGACATTTGCACACTCTCAAGCCTGCCCCAAGACAGTTTTTCATTTCATATTTCTAGTTGCAAATTGAGTAAACTGCTCCAGTAATTGTGGCACCAGAGCTGTTGTTAGTGACACTATTCCAACCTGTGTTCAGTTAAGCTGTTTTTGCAAAAGAGCCCTGAAATGCACTGGCCAAGGGTCTCCTGCCTAATTACTTAGCGAGCTAATGACTAATTTGACAGCACTTCTAAGCTGGGGTCAATGTGAAAATTGATTCCTCTGCAATAACTACCTCCAATTTGTTTTTCACAGAATATGTTTCTAAACTTTGTCAGTTGTCTGTGTCATTTCATTATCTAGATGGGTGCTTAATTTCCAATGTTAAGGACACAAAAGTTCTTATTTAATTTTTTTTTCTCTTTCCAAGTATTGCATGTTCTATTGAAATAGTTGCATTTTTATTTCTTTGGGCTTATGGTAGTAGCAAAGAAAGACTTTGATTTTTTGGTTTCATAAAAAAATGGAAAGCAGTATTGCCTTATGACCACTGAATTTCTGTTGTAATAGTGAAGAGTTACACTTCATGGCTTTTACCCTGCTTAGATAAATATGATACTTTCAACGGAATTCAATGAACAACAGGAAAGCCACATGTTCATATGTCTGCATAAATCACAACTGAAACAGGCAAGATGTCCAGTCTGACTCACACCCTGGTGTGTAACCTTTCATTGCAAATTAGAATGAATCTTGGTTTACATTTTGTTCTGCTTAAGCAATATACACTTAGTGATTGAAAAAGCAACTAGATAACCAGAGTTAAAGAATTTTCCATTTTGTTTAACACAACCTTTTGGACGGCGGTAAATGCAGCCACCTAAGAGAGTATTTCCTGGGGATTTAAGTCATTTCACTCTGTCATTCCCCTTCTCACCTTGAAAAAAATATTAAGTGTGTGTAACCAGGAAAAAGAAATTCTTAATCACATACGTGATCTATAGTACATAAAATACCTTATGATTTCTTGCAGTAAAGTAACAGCTACAAAGTTAAGTGTGCTCTTGGTTCTATGGGATGCTAACAAAATAAGGAATGAATTTAACGATCATCAGATTGTTATGTCAGAAACTGATGCATGATACGAGGAGCCTAGTTAAATATTTCTTTATTTATGTGTAGCGCTATATAATCTAAATCCCTGAGCAGCCAACAAGAAACCAGTGACAATTTTAGAAGTCACAATCAGAATTTCTCCTGTTAGATATGAAATAAGATCTTTACTCAGTTTACATGACCCCTTCTTCCTTCAGATACCGAGGCAGCAATATTTGCATATATCCTCTATCATAGGTACTGATTCAGTTCTCTCATTTTTTGTGTGTGTATGGTTGGACTCGATGATCTCAAAGGTCCTTTCCAACCATGAAGATTCTATGATTGATTCTATGATTATTGTCCCCTTCTTCTTTTGGAATAAGCAGAGAAGTACAGGGACTGGAATCTATTGCATTACCTACCATTTGCAATGCACGATATTGTATAAGCAGTAGTTCCAAACCTTACCAAATTAAAGCAGGATTTGCATATCAAAGTTGATTGTCCTAAGGGCAAAAAGTCATGATAAAGTTATTGCTTAATCTCTAGACCATGCCGTAGTACAGATTTCTTTCCCGTCAGTCTGGGAGACTCGCAGCTTCTGCCTGCCTCAAACCTACACAGGGAAGCTTGGAGGCTGATCCTGTAGCTGGATTCCAAATAATACTGTGAGCCCACTACAGGAAAAAATTACTTTTATCGTGTATCTGAAGCTGTCAAGAATCTGTTAAAAGATTTGGATCGCATTTCTGTTGTCTGAGTTTCATCCAAAATTTGTCGTGCTTCCTTGCAAAGAACAGAATTGGCAGCACAAGCAACCTAGTGGGGAAAATATATTGGTGGGGGATGTCTTTGAAGTATGGAACTTGTTCCTGCTTTCTTGGGTTCCGGCGTCACTGTCACAGTTATAGCGTAGCATACTAACACAGCAATGACAATGAGCTTCTCATTTAGTTGAAAATAAAATATACATAGGAACAAGAAAAAAGCATTATTGCATCTTTATATCAAATTAAAGTGAAACATCACTGCTGAACCATGCAGCCCATTAAATAATGCCCTCACTCATCCTCACAGATCAAAGTCTGCCTTTGCCTAAGAGTTACATGCAACTAACATTACCCCGTTGCATCAGTGAGCTGCATATTCCCCTCATCCATGTAACACCCACAGGTACATCGACACACCTGCTCCCTGCTGCTTATGGCTTCGGCATTTCAGTATGAAATGCTCTTCCTAAATCTCAAAGATGTATCAATTTATATCATTTCAAATAGTATTTATTTTGTATCTTGCCATAGGTTGTGAGTTGGAATGCAGAAGAGGATGAAGAGGAAGGAGAATAAATGTATAAATAACCTGAAAAACTTTTCAGGGCACCAATTTTTGTGAGATCAGCTGTGGGGGTTAGTCACTCAAAGCTGAATCTTAGGGGGTCCAGAAAAGAGAAGTATAAGAACTTACTTTGGCTGTAATTTACATACACTTAATTTTTTTTTTTTTGGTTCCTTCTTTTTGACGGCACAATTATTGCTTACAATTGGCCTGTGAGTTAGACCTTTTGACACAGTTGGGTGCCGGGAGTCATAACAGAGGCATTGTGAAATGAAATGTAATTATGTGTCAGCAAGTGGGTGTGAGCCTAAGGGAGTCTGACTGAAGCTAAATGAGCAATTGAGCCTGTGAAAGTTGGAGCAAGTGTGATGTGCATTCAAAACTCTCCAAAAAGAGATTTTTTACAACTTTCAGTCCCTGCTGCCCTTAGCAGGCCATGGTATGGGCAGCATATTTTGATCCGTTCGTTCAGTGAAGTGCTATTTTAGTTCTAAAAGCTAAACCTAAAACCACGTTTGCTTACCAAATGCAAAACTGTACATTTGATGAGAAACTGCAGAACTTCATAAGTTGCGAACTCAGATTGAAATCCACTGGTTGAAGTGTTTAGGTTTAAAAAAAAAATAAATTCTCCTACGGAGTATGCAGAAGTGAATGAAAAGAATTGAAAAAAATGTATGAAAAATAGGAAATGCTTTTGGGAAGGTGACATTCAAGGTCTGAAAATTCTTGGGACCGGTGCTAAACCGGATTATGATATGATAAATAAAACAACTAGATACAACAACTATATAAAACAACAATGATACTGGAGACAAATCATTTTCTGGATTAAAAGAATTCTAAGCTTCCACCATTCTGGAATCGCCCCAGTACAGCATAATCCTGTAAATGTGTTACAGAGCAAGATGCACAATTTACTCATTATATTTTGTTACAAAGCAGATCCTTTGAGTGGTCTAGCTACAGTATTACATTAAGTATGTACATATATTGAGAATCTAAAAGGTGTTCATTTCAGCAGTGATCAAAAGAGACAATGATTGAGGGGTTAGTAATGAACAAATAAAGCCAGATCAGATGACAGATTATGAGTTTTAGAACTGTTTTGGAATTTAAGATACATCCCCAAAAGAATGAAAATGGTCTTTTCTACCAGATACTGTTTTTATCTCACTGAGGAACCATTACATTAAGGAGGCCTCACTGCAGAGTGTGTTTTCACAAAAAAAAAAAAAAAAAACAAAAAACCACCAACTTTAATTAGGGATTCATTTTTTTCACAAAAAAGAAAATTTCCAAAGGCTCAGAAACTTTGGGTATATGATTAACCGCAATTTTCATGGCTTATAAAAAGTGAACTAACAGTTTTAGTATTTGGCTCTTTGTTATTAACTGCAGATAGATAATAAAACAAAAAGATAATTATGCAGCATTTTCACTTATTGGTTATTTTTATGACAGGTTTGTTGATTAGTTTCCCAGCAATTAGGACAGAAACACTACTTTACTCCATGCTCCTTACACTGCTAGAATATGGTGCGTGCCAGACAAGCAATTTGCATACACAAAATGTTGGAAATGTTAGACTTGCAGTACATATAGATTTGGTGTATAATTTGCAGAGTGAAAATGGAAATTCATATCTGCATTGGAAAGTAGAATGTGTTCACAAAGTGAAGTAGCTGTTTTCAGGCATAGATAGATATTTGTGTGCATCATTAGCTGAATGGTGTAAATGTGCATAACCGATCACAAAAAGTATATATGATAATTTGCAGGGAAGCCCTCAGCTACTTATGAGGTATTTAGGAAATATTAGTGTCGAAAAGATAATGATGATATATCCCAGCATTCAGTTGAACTCAGCTGGAACTCAGGGTGTCACAGACCTAATTCGTATGGTCACGTCTCTCCCATGATAGGTATAACGAAGCCAAGAATCCATGAGGCAAAATACATTGATGTATATTGTATTGGTGACAAATATCACTACATGGTTGCTAATTTCTAGCCAATTAGCAAGCATGTAGTGATATTTATTGCATATTTATTTGTTTTTAGGAAGCTGAAGCAAGCATCTTTGGATCACAGCTTTTGGGCAGGCATTGTTTACAGTTTGTCCAGCAGTGTCTTGGTACTCTGCCTTGCTGCTTGTTATACTGACTCATTAAAGGAAACTTAAGCGATTAATTTGGTGTTAATCTGAGTTTGTGGTTCGGGAGGTCAGGAATCCCCAGCTAATAGGAACGACAAACCTTCAAGGAAGAGCAAGTGATTAGCCTTAGGTTCAGTCATGGAGTCAAAGCCTCCATAAGTATTTTGAGTTGATATTAAGGACAGAAATTATACCTTTGACTTCAGCAGGGCCAAGATTGTATGCTGTGTTGCTATCTAAGCACAGCCAGTCGCACTGCTTTTGAGTGGAATTTGGCTGTTTCTGCATTCCTGGTACGTAACATTCTGAAACTATTTATTTCAACCATATATAATGCTTATCTGCAGAAATAAAATTTCTGTATGGAACGGTAGCTATATTTTTAATCATAGATTTATCTTTTGGATTGAGTTTAGTATTTACCGGTTAATTTCAGGTTCTTTTAAGAAGACAGTGAAATGTTATTACCTTTATCAGTCTCTGTTCTTCCATCAGTGATTGCTCCGTAACTCATTTGGTGATTCATTTTCGCTGTTATTTATCATTGCCTTTCTTTGAATTTTATTTTTTTGCTTTAGGGCAGAGAGTTAAGGCAAAGTAATCATAAGATAAAATAAAGACTTTTCTCTCCCATCTTCTTTCAGTTGAGATTAAACAATCTGTGTTGACTAACAGAATGGATTTTTCATTGAGTGCAATGTGCTTTTTCTTGAGACTACTTTTAAACCCAGAATATTTTTATATGATCAAACTAATGATGTCAATGGCAAGGAAGCTGCAGAACTTTGCAACAAAAGGAATAACATTTAACGAGTTTACTCTCATAAGAGTATATAAAGCAGTTTAATAGATTCCAGAATATGCACATTTTGAGCCAATATATTATTCCTCTAATTTCCCCCTACATTTTAAATGTAGAGTTTTGAAAATTTATGTTCATAAATGAGGAAAACTTTGCCTGGATAAATATTTTTTAATAATCATAATAATTTTCTACTGTACACTCATGTGAAAGATGTTAACCTTTATTACAGTCTTTTCTGAAATTAACAAACAATCCCAGCTTGTATAATACACCAGCAAAAAAGGATTCCTGGAAACCTAAACCACTCAAGCTACAAAGAAAAAAAAAAAATCCCCATCGATTTATTATTATAGATTCACTTTTACAGCCAGATCCTCAGCTGAATTCCAAGTCTCAGTAGAGTTTCATCACTTTACAGCAGCAGTGGATTGTGTCTACCTGGAATTTGAACAGAAGTTTTGAGCTAGCAATATCTAAAATCTGAACACAGGCTTAATTATATATGCACAGTATTTTACTACACAGCTAAGCGGATACGAGCTCTGCTCTCACACCTACTCGATAGTATCTGCTGTTACTCAAATGCAGTCTTTCTCTTCCTCTCTTCCAATGATTATTTTGTTATTCTGTGGAAAACAGAGTGCTTCGTCTAGGCTGATTAAAGTGCTTCAGAATAGTCTACAGGGTCTGGATGCTTGTATAGGAAATATTACTCACCAGAAGGACCTTGATAGGACCAAGTGCAAGCCCCACAAGGGCTCTGTGGGTGAGGGTGAATGGCACAGTGGCCTAGGTGATGAAGAGGAGACCAAGTTTGCAGATGACGTGATATTTGGAAGGGTAGGCCTACTATTCAGAGAGACCTTAACAAGCTGGAAGAATGGGCTGGCAGAAACTGCCTGAAGTCCAACAGAGGCAAATGTAAAGGTACTTCAGATGCATTAATTAATTCACGCTGTAGACTAAAGGCTGAGGACCAACTAGTTGTGAAACAGTTTTTAAAAAACAAGGACGTGGGGGCCTTGTCTTGGCAGGCAAGTTGAACAGAAATCAGCAGTGTACTGTTTTGGTGATGAAGGCTAACTGTATTCTGGTGTGCATTAGAAAGTGTAGCCAGCAGGTCAAAGGAAGTGATTATTCCCCCTCCTCAGCACTTCTGAGGGCATGTCTGGAGTATTGTACCCAGTTTCAAGCCCCCAGTACCGCACAGACATTGACCAGTTGGAGAAAGTCTAGCAAAGGATGACCAAAATGATGAAGGGTGTGGAACTCATGATGTACAATAGGAGTTTGTTCATCCTAGAGAAGAAAAAACTAATGGGGTTTCTCAGAATCTGCTTCATGACCAAGGAGGGATTACAGGACTAATCTCTTCACAGAGATGCACAGCAGAAGGACGGAGGCAACAGTCACTGTTTACAGCAAGGTGAATTCCAACTAGATATAAAGGGAAAAAATTCTGCAGTGGAAAAGGTACAATAAGGTACTGCATTGCCCTGTTGTCTGTGAACTTCTGCAGAAAAATATTGCCTCCACAGTGTAGCTTATATTGTCGGTTCCCTTGCTTCTGAAAATTAGATGGAAGTGAGAAGACATTCTGCTCAAAGGAATTCAGTGTTTGTATAATTTCCCTGGTCCTGTGCTCAGTTCAAAAGACATTCTCTTAATCTGAAGACAAGACTCTTTTACAGATGTTACATGCACACTTCTGTGATTCAGCTGAACAATGCTTTCTCGTCTGAGCTTGCAGAAAGAGCATCCATTACATATTCTAAACCCAAGAAGTAGTTTCTAAAATCAAGTCAGTCAACTAAATCACAAGTAGTGATACCAATATGGTTATACTTAATATTTAACAACATGAATGAATGTTACTTAAAAGAGAGAAAAATTAAGCTAAAATGGTTGTAACACCTGTGGTACAACAATGACATATCATTGAGATATGCAATAGAAAAAGAAAAAAAAAATTAAAAAGCATTATTATAGGAAAAAAGAGTAAAGTACAAATATTTTTAACTTGCTGGAAAAACATTTTTGAAATCCATTCTAAAGTTCACTTCTCACAGAGCTAGCCTTAAACTTTAAAGTGGAAATGTGATCCTACTGCTTTCTAAACTGATGTTTTCAGATTCAGTGTAGTATGATACAGAAATTGGGTAACTGAAGATGACAGCCAAAAGAAATGGCCAAGAAAATGAGCGTGAGTAATGGATGGCACTAGAGAAGAAGAGGAAAAGAAGTATCAGATTGGAAGAGGGAACATAGATAATAGAACTAGTAAAGATGTAAGGACATCATAGCTTCTCCTTGAGCAGCTGGTCAAATGATACACAGCACAGTAGCTGGAGATAAGTATTTCCTAGAAAAGAATACTACTGAGGAAAAAATATCTCCAACAGGTTCATGTGATGCACTGATTACAGTCTTTTCGATAAAGAAGATATAATTAAATAAGTAAGATATAAATAAGGGCCTCATTTGAAGGGAAAAAATGATTTGAGGAGAAAAATAGATCACATTCCCAGACTTTAGGAAATGGAAGATCAAAATATTTTTGACATAAAATTGAAGGAACAAAATTGTACTACTAGATTGCAGGAAGGCAGACCTCATTAAACGTAGAGAAATTATAAAGAAATTTGAGAGGCAAGTCTCAGGAAACAGAGGTTTAAGATGACTTGAAGACTTGAAGAATCAGTAACAAGGGCACAAGTACAAACTGTTACACTGGTGAGAAAAGGTCAGAATGGTACTAAGAGAACAATTTGACCACATCTCTGACCTCAAGTTCAAGAACAACACATGCAGGAAGTAAAATCTTGGTCAGATTGTTAAGGACAAATGAAACTAAAGGCTAGGTGCCAGGCAAAACAAGATAAGCCACAGCAAATTAAGATATTCAACTACCCAGGGATATCACAAGTGAAAATATATAGCTATGCAAATGTTGTAGGACTCCAGGAAAATCGTTGCTCCACTATCAGCAGAGGAGAAAGCTATCAGTAAACGGTAACAAGAAAACCAGTGTTCAGTGCCACTTTTCGCAAGGTTACAGGAAAATACGAAACACAATCATGTGGCTAATGAAATTGCTACCACTGACTCACTGGGAAGATTTCATACAGGAATAGTATATGAACAGAAAAAAGAATATGTAGACAAAATCTATGTTTAGATTGCTGGGCTCTGAGTACATTCTCTCTAAGTGCTGAAAGAAAAGAATGAAGCATTCTTAGATATCCTAATGTTTGCCTTTGAGTGCTCAGGTTCTGTTCTGCTTACTTTCTTGCTCTTTATTTCTGTAGTTGATCTATACAGAACTTCCCACTTATTCTATTGCACAGCATTTTGAGTTCATTTCACCCTAAAAGAGGTGTAATGATTTACAAAAATGGGTGTTGGAGGATGAACATAATGCCTCTTTTCAAAAAGGGGAGAAAAAAGATGACTGAGGTAATTATAGATTGGGTTTTCAGCTTAATTCCTAGAAAATGGACAAGAACAACCTATTAGCACTTAAAAGAAAACAGCTGAGGTAACAGCTAACATGGACTTATCAAGAAAATTTGTGTTGAACTGACCTCATTTTCTTCTTTAAGAAGGTACCACAGCTGTACAAAAAAAAAAAAAGAAAAATAATTTGACGTTAATACGGATTTTGCCCATCACACTCCCACATGATATTCTCATACGTAAATTGGGGAAGCTTTGAGCAGTAATAAACCAGTACAGAAAAACTAATCTCAAATACAAGACTGGTTGGAAAACTGCTTGGAAGTATTAAAGGTTTACAGTGAAATTGAACATGAATTTAATCAGAGTTCACCTCTGATTCCATTGCCACCAATATTTTCATTAATGAACTAAGTGATGGCACAGAGAACATGCTCATTATACTTACAGAACACATCAAGCTGCTGTTGGGAAGAATGGGGAGGGAAAATGTCTGGACAAGAGCTCAAAGCAATTTTAAACTGGAAAGGAGCTGAAACTCTAGAGTAGGAAAAGTAGGAAATTGTAAAAAAAAAGTAGGAAAGTCTTCAGGGAGAAATTTTAATGTGGTTGACTCCAGTCCAAACATAAATACAAAATGGTATGCTATTTCCAATAGAGGACATACACCTTTTCCTTCTAACCAGGAGAATAACCAATACAATGTATGCTGGAAATACCATATTCTACTGAGCTTCGATAAAGCTTCGGTGAATATTTTGTCCACGTTCTAACACTGCACATCAAAAAAGGTGTGGACTAAATGATAAAACCATAGGGGAGACCATAAGACTGTTTTGAAAGAGAAGATGTGTGAGGAGAGTATGAGCATTGCTTAGCTGTAAGAAGAGAAGCTTCAAAGGTGATACAGTAACCTTCTTTAAATATGCAAAAGATAACTGCAAAGAGACAAAAAAAGAAATTCCTGACCAGATGGAAGATGACAGAACAGGCAGAGGATTAAAATTAAACAAGTAATAATCAGGCAAGATATTAAGAGAAATGTCCAATATTATGGATAGAGAAGCATCAAAATAGATTGCCTGACAGGGGCATGGAGTCTGCGTCATTGGAAGTCCTAGACAAGTATCTGTCACAAATGATACTTACATCATAACCTGAACATAAATACAAAATGATATGCTATTTCCTTTTGTATACATGCACTGAAGTTGCACTGAATACTGAGTAGTTGACTAGATGACCTTTAGAAGACCCTTCTGACCCACATTTTTTTGGTTATACTAAGACATGTCATTGGAATGACAAGAAATAAAAGAGGCAAGGGAAGCTTTTATTGCCTTTTGTCCGCAAATACTTGCTAATTTTTAAGGAAAGATAATAATGTAAAATACTATGTTATAATACTAATGATGTATGATACTGAAAGTTCAGTAGCAAGGATTTTTCAAAGAATCTGTCATTATCTTCTGCCTGTAGAACAGAAAAAAAAAACCCAAAAATGTGAAGTCCCATTAGTTTGACCTTACTACTACACAAAATTTTAGAACAGATTCTGAAGGAAAGCTCAATGAAGGATGTGGTGATAAAAGGAGAATGCGATAAAACAGAGCAAAGTTCTATTGCAGATTGTGCAATATCCTAGATTGTGTCAGACAAACCGAAATGGATTTAAATTTGTTGAACCTAATATATCTGTAGTCCACCTGTGAAAGTATCTGATATGGTGATCCAGGAGAACATATTATTTCAGATGAAGTAGGTGTACAAGAAATGTAAAATGGGTACGGTCTGCACACCATTCTGTTGATTATTTTGGCATGGCAATTATCAGCCTTTTATTTCTCCCTTTGCTAGAAGGGGCTGCTCCCAGCAGATCACAATTTAGCTCAGGAAGAAACCACGATGGATCTGACTGTAACAGAGTTTTCCACGCTGGCTGGGGACAAACAGCAGGCACAGAGATGGAGCTCAGAGAATCTCTCCCCAGAGCCATTAATCGTTTCTTTGGATGAGTCAAAGAGGGATCGTAACCGGGATAGAGACAAATGAGAAAATTTACACAGGCTGGAGCACTGGGCTGGAGAAAAGAAACAAACCTACTACTGCAAATTCACACTTCTCAAAGAGAAAAGAGTGGGGGGAAGAAATCTTTAGGACAATAGGGCCAAGCCTCTTTTAGATATACATCGTGTAATAACGCATTTTATTTCCAAGGGCTGTAGGTAGAATGAAGTAGATATCATACCTATCAGCTGGGCATGTCCAATGGTCACGTTTCTGAAGATGTTGTCTTGGCTGCTTTTCTATGTGTTTGAACATAATTTATAGCTCAGTTTTATTTTTTGTCAGAAAAGGATGTTACAAAAGCCGATCAAGTGTTTAGCACTAATGTATTGTCAAGTGGAATATAAATCCCTTAATTAGCACTTCAAATAACATAAACATACTTTACCACATTTCACAGAGTAAGGCAAATAAAAAAATTGCTTGATTTACAAATTTGGAATCAGGCTCGTGTACAGTGTATATTAAATCATGTGCATCTTGTACAGGTTGCAAGTAAGCAAGTTGCAACACATCCCCCCAAACAGAGATTAGAAAAAAGAAAAACTGAAGAGAAAATGAAGATTGTAATTTAATCACACTCCACTATTCAGCTCATTTCCACTTTTTGTGATTTTAGAATGCTAGAAGCAAGCCTTGACAAGCTACCTGAACAGTATTGCTGATCCTATTTTATGCTTTTCTTTTGATTAATCTTGCTCTTTGCAGTAGCAACTAAATTTGTCACATTTGGACTCTGAAATCTACTGCAATATTTGAGCAATATTACCTGTTTCTGTTGCCATACCAGTGGGAATTTTCACCAATCATGTAAAATTTTGGTTTTGATGAAAGAGTGTGACCTAAATGAAGAGCATAACAAACATAGAATGAATTCATCATCCTTTTTTTCCCTTTATTTCCCATGTTGAGATTGTGACCATATTTCCAAAGATGTTTGAAAGTCTGCTATCTGCTGGGTCTCTGGAAAACCAAACCAATTGTTCTCCCTGGAGGGGGTGAGCTTAGATGTCCTCGGAGGCCTGTGCAGCTTCTCTTACTGAGTTCCCATGAATGCAGGCCCTGCCATGGCTCTTTGCGCTACTTCACTGCCTGGGCCCCAACCTCAGCAGCTCTTTCAAAACATCCTTTGATTCCTAAGCTCTAGATACACCGCTGGTGTCTGTAACCCTTACCTAGCTCCCTTTCCAAGTTTCCTTTTCCTCAGGCCTCTCCATCAATTACATCAGCTTTAACTCTTCATTTCACACATATCTTTTTGCCTAATTCTGGGCTGCCACGTTGACCACCTCATTTACCAGTTTATTAGACTTTGATTTTGCTCAATACTCATTTATTTTTTAAGATCTGCTTAATCTATCTATCTAATTCATAAGAGGAATCTCATCATTTTCAAACAAAATAGGACAGCTGAAGCCATCATCTCCCGTTTTCTCCTCTGTTGTTTTCAAGTTCATTTCTATTTATGCAGTATTATGCCAGTTTTGATTTGTGTGCTCGTCTCTGCAGCAAACATCTTTCCAGAAAGAGCCTGACTTACTATAGGTCAGTTGACAAACAGCAGCTATAGGAAGAATATTCACAGAACCAATTTTTCCTAAAATATGGATATTCTTAGGTACTGTTGTCCGCGGTCACTGTTGTTACTTGTGCGCCATAGCTGGCAGAAAGCATTAAGATTCTTTTTCTATTGAAAGTGATGATTATCAGGCTAGACAAAGTCCCCCTGTAATTGTTTTCACATTTAGGAAAAAAAAAGTCAAATTAGGTTTCAACTGGGCATACGTCTCAGAAAGAAAAATCCTGATGTAGTTAAAAGACATTGTTTTTCTTACTATTTGCTAAGATGGTCCTTAAAATCAGGGATGGAAAACTACTATCTCACCCTAACATTGAAAAAAAAGTACTGTTTTCATGAAAACTTGAATTCACTTTCAGACTCTAAGATCTAAAAATCTGAAGTCTCCAATTATGTTTTATTTGTCACAAAGTCTGAATGAAATACATTTTATAAAATAAGTAGAATTCAACAGGTACTTCTTTCAAGTAATGCTTATATTGGAATGGCTTTGTGCTATGACATCAGCTTCAGAAAAAACCCACACACAACAATTTCATTTTAAAACTGAAATGCCAAGGGACTGAGGTTAATAAAGGGCAAGTATTATGCATGAACATTTTTCTGTTCATACTTAATATGCGTGATCATTATGGGTAGAAAGTATTGTAAAACATTTTAATTTTTTAAATATTCAAATTCATAATGAGCTGTATAAAATGCATCCCCTTATGCTATTAATACTCTAATTCCCATTGACACAGTAGACCTTTCCAATCATATCCATTTTTTAAATACTCAGACTAAGATGATAGATCTATGCAGGTCAGTCTGTCACATGTGCCTGGAATAAAAATCTGTAATCACTTGCTTGTGGGGATTAAGAAAGATGGGAAGACTGTATGCCAACGACTAGGCAAGTATCTTTGGTACACCTCTATTAACCTCTCAAATTCCTTCAGCTTTTCTGCCTGTTAAAGTGATATAGGAAAGTACGTAATTTTTAAGAAGAGATCAGAAGTCCCGTCTCTTTTCCCGCTGCTCCCTGTCTTTCTTTGTATTTAAAAGCCAGTGGTTTACAACATTTCACTTCCATATTGTCGCACAAAAACATATTGATCCTTCCCAAGTTCCTAATGGAAGTTTTTCCTTTCCAAACTGCTGGTCTAGCTAGAGACTTTTTATCCTACTGTTTTCAAAAATGACGGATCAAAAAAAAAAAATAAAATAAAAGGAAAAACAAAAAAAATTCCTAGTTTCTTGCTCTCTGCCTGTATAACTGCGTAGTCATTGTGACAAGGATGCTGATATTGACTATTTCTGTAGCAGCTATATTGAGCTGTCTATGCTTTCTCTTTTCTCTTGAGTGATATTTGGGTTTCTGAGAGAAAAAGCACAATCACTCTTTAAGACTCTTCTTCAAAATTCGGTGTCTCAGAGGAGTTGCTAGTTTCAAAGAAGATTTGCAATAGCTCTTCTGTCTCCTACAGACTTACATTCAGGAAACTGAACAATGCGTTGCATATTTTGCCCTGGATTGTTTGACAGCACAGTAGGCTCCGAGTGTTCAGTGTTCATACTGTTATGCAGGAACAGGAAATATTAAGGGTTGTTTTTTAAAGTATCTTGGCAGCAAGGTTTTCCCTAGCGGTGATGACTTTTTAAGTAAAATTTGTTAAGGGCATTTTTGTTTTTCAAATGTCATTGTTTCTTTACCAATAGCTTGCCAGTGGCTTTTTCATTTTCATTTATTATTGTATATGTTGGAAACAAGGTAAGTGCAACTTGAATGTTCTTGATGTGATAAGTTCTAGTTTATGACATGAAAGTTTATCTTTCCAGACAGGCCCTTGCTAATTGTACCCACTTGCAACATTCCCTGAAAATACACTCAAATAGAACTCTAGTAGTGGTTCCATGATACGCACAGCAGTAATAAAATGTTTTAAAAGTGAAATTTAAGCAAGGTGATTCCAAAAATAGGGAAGTTATTTAAAGGTTCAAAATGTTTGGAGGAACCTTTCTCTTCCCTGAATGATCTTCAAACAGTTTTATTTTCAGTCATGGGATGAATTCAATGGAGAGCAAGAGGAATACCTACATGACTAGGAAGATCAGGATTTGGTCCTATATAGGTCTTCCTTGATGAAAAACCTAAAGGCTTTTATGCATCATTGATAATGTATTTAATGTAAACTTGCAACTAACTGTACGTGCAAATTTTACCTTGAATGATTCTAGTTGTTAAAATACAGTAAATAATTGATACAGTAGTAGAAAAGAGTTATAAACATAGAAAACTGTTATGATGTTAAGACTGAATTATGCAACCCCTGATCATTTTAATGAACATTTATTTATCCATGAAAACCCTTCCTCAGCGACCTGTGGAACTCTTTGTGTTATGTAGTAATAATAAATACACATTGCACTATGCAGTGTATGTGTCAGATGAAGGATATAAAATTAACAATAAAATGTGAAGGCCCTAATACTTCCAGGTCCCAGCATAGTTCCTCTAGAGACTACCTGCTTGTTTCTACACGGAACTGCACTGTGATATGTAAGCATAATCTGAGTGCCTGGCAACAGGAGTACAAATTGCATGACTGAGTCTTAATGGTAGGTTGCTGAAGTCATTATTATAATGAGAAAAAATTAGTTTCCTTAATATTAAGGAGAATGAAAGAAGAAACATTCAGACATTTTCTGTCTGTAGTTAAGCTATTAAATTCCTATTTAGCCACTTGAATTCTAATGCCTTAATTTTTAAAAATTATGAGTACCAGTTTCCCAGTGAACATCACTGAGATCACTAAATGATTGACATCTCTGGAAATCAAGCCCTCTATTTAAGTGCCAGCAGTGCTCAAGCTTCGTAAGTCTACATGCAAGATATAAAAGTAGTCTGTGTGGTATCTGAAGCTTGTGCCTAAGCTTGAGCTCAGCCTCATGATCGGAGTACTTCAGTGCCAGGCTGTAGTTACACGCAGGCTTGGGTCACTCTGGAGAACGTCTGAGCTGACGGTGCTGCCAGGTTGTGATGTGGATGGGAACGATGACTCTCCTATCCTAGACTAGTCCTCCCCACCCCCAAAAAACTATTTGTCTTGTGGTGACATCATGTGGTCACCACCGGGCAGGCAGGGTCCTTCCTAAAGCATCTTACGTCATGTAGAGCAAGCGAGAGTGGCCTCGGCAGGCTGACATACTGCTGTCAGAGTGGACGAATGGAGCGTGGGTCAGGGATCACTGCTTACTTCAGTCCACTCCTTGAGGCAATTTATGGCTGTATTGACATAGCCTGGCAGTTAATTTAAGCTCCTGCATGTGGAATGTTCCTTTTCAGCTTAACTCCTGATTTTAATTGTGGTTCGGTATCTCAGGCTGGCCAGGGTGAGAAACATGTATCACATTCTTAGAAGTAAATATGGTTTAAATAATTGCCCTTAATGGTCATTGTCTTATATTATTACAGTACGCAAAACAACAGCATAAACTTAAAAGTTGACAAATTGAATAACATTTTTCAAATTTTGTGCGCACCAATCATGAATGCCACCTGAGGAACAATAAATCAGATTTAATCATGATGTCTGGTTTAAGCAGGGGAAGTTATTTCTCTGTGGGTATCCTTAAAACATCCAGCTACAGTATGGATTTTAAATCCTTTAAATATAACAGTGACAAGTACTTATGTAATCTTTCCAGCAGAAGGAAGAAGGATATATTCTGTTTATAACACACTAAGTAGGCAGACATTTCTAAAGTAAATTCCACTTCAATGCAAGACTTCATGATGCCAATTAGAAAGCATATGCCATACTACCTCTACGTCCTGTTACCAAATGCTGATGAATGTTTAGGATCATAAATGAAATATATGAAGTAGCACTGAAAATAATCCTTCAAATTAAAAGTGTTAAAATATACACTGTGCAGAATGCCTACCAAGTGTTCTACAATGCAGGGTCTCAGGGATGTATTTCTATGGGGGTTATGGAGTACAACAACAGACTTCAGTGCTGCCTCAAGTACTCAGATACACCCACTTCCATATTTTTCCTGCGAAGACAAACACCAACAGTAGATGCCCAACCAAGTTACAGTAACAGATATTTAGAGGTATTGCGGAGCTTGATAGAAAAGCTATGGCTGCACATGGTAAATAAATCGATTTGGAAGCAGAAACTCCTAACGGCATTTGGGTTCAGGCATGCTTTGCAGTGCCCACTGCCACCTTTATCGCCAATTATTCAAATTGCTGCTGATGCTGCAGCTTTCTTCCTGCTACTGTTGAAGGTAGTAGCTACAGGAACCTGAGGCTGCTTGGGGCATATGATTGCTGACCGTGTCTGATTCTGACATGGTTATGGGATAGCAATTTGGCATGCACTGAAACCCAGGAGCTGGGAATGTGCTTCAGCTCCACAATTTAGATGCAGACAAAAAGGCAGTCATTGAACTACTGACTTTCCCAGGAACGTAATGTTTACCGATGTATTATATATGATACATCTTAACTGCAAGTCATTGGAGTTGATGCAGGGATTATTAACTGCAATCTGTTGTTCTCTGTTATGCTGTTTTGACTAATGATGACAATATTATTGCAATCTTTTTGTTCATTTGCTAAGGTCTCAAACTCATGTTTTAAGACCAACAATGTTTATCAGAACACCCAGTCTAATGCATTGTGGAACATGGACCATCAAATTTCACAGCTTTTCTTCTTCACTGAGACCAGTAACTAGTGTTTTCGGCAGGGCTAAGAGTCTGAGTCTGAAGACAGTCAAAGACAGAAAATCCATCTCACATGTTCTGATGGTTATTTATATTCAATCATAAGAACAGTAATGCTATTCCATTTTCAGCGTGTTTCATTAAACTCCCAACCATCTTTGGTGTTGTCTTTAAACACTAAAAAATTAATGCCTTATCTAGCAAAGCTAAGTATACAGTATGATCAACTCAACTCATGGTCTTAATTTTAGTATTCTAAATAGACAGAGATCATAAATCTAATTTTTCTTAAAATGTTCTTATGGGGTTTTGCACCATGGTCTCATGTACCATTTCCACTTCCATTTCCATTTCATTAATTTCTGTTCCATCTTTTTGAAGTACATATATACAAGAAGTGGTTTATGTACTTTAGTAACCCTTTGAAAAATGCTGAATTCAGAGATGCATCTTTTATCACATCCATTTTTAAATCAGCATCGCTCCTTTTTTGTTCTTCTGTCACTGCTAGTCCCTACTAGTTCAGTTCAAACATGATTCTCCACTTCCGAGAAGTCAGTTGATTAGTTATTAATCAATTTTTCTGAATTTTACTGGTCTTGTACTGTGATTTTTTTAATTAACGTATCACTGAGTGGTAAGATAAATTTACTAAGCACAATGGAGTTGATGTCAAAAATACTCCTGTCCTTTAATGTCTTTTATTAATATACTTCTTTATCAGCTTCTCAGTTATTTCACCTGGAATTGCTACCATAATAACCAATTTATAATCAACTCTGTGAGCCCACTGTAGATTTTGGCAATGGGAAGATGATTTTCAGTCTATTGTGAATTGTGGCTAGCACTTCTCTCCTCTTCCTCCCTTGCTCCCTTCCTCTCTTCTTCCCTTCTTTCCACCCTCCTCATTTCAGAACAAAATTTTAAAAGGCATTGAAAAGAAATGTTTCATAATTGTTAATTTTCAAAATCTCAAAGATATTATGTAAAACAAAGACACCATGTAAGAACTTCAAACATATTCGTGCATCCCAGAAAACATTTTGGTTTCGATGAATCACACCAAGTGATTGGATGGTGAGTAATTCCTCATCTTTACCAGGTGAAAGCATAAATTCTCATTTCTTTGAACATACTGAAGTGTTCACTGAACTCATTTTACTTTTCATCATTATTATGTGTTTCATTACATCTCTCTTATAATGAGGATATGTCAATCATAGGATTTATTACATCTGTAATATCCTTGAACTCATGGATCCTGACAGAAAATGTACTCCTGATGCCTTTGTTTCCTTTTCAATTTTCCAAATCCATTTTGTTCTCATTTATACTGTCTCTTCCTCAAACACTCCACACTCCCTGTATTTACTTTGCTGTAACTGCTCTCTTTTTCCTTTCTTTCACCAACTTGCTGTTAAACCCATTTGTTCCAAACTATTTTCTGCAATTTTTTCTCCTGCTTCTTCTTACTTATTATAGATTTTCTTTGGTATTCATGAAAAGACCTAACAAAACAAGTTGTTTCTATACAAATTTACTGTTGACTTGAATGAGAAATGTATGTAGAAATTGTTGTATACTTTCAAAGAATTGCTGGTTGAAAAAGACTTAGTGGATTAAAGAGAAAGAACATTAAAAAATAGAAATAGCAGGTTACCTCATGTTAATTACAATACAATCTGGTCTTAGTCTGCATATACTGACACCACTCCCCATCAGTGTGTGGTTACTTTCCCAAGCCTCTGTAAGCCTCCTGATTTGGGTATTAAATACTTAAGAAATAGAAACGTTATTTTTCCAACAAATGGTGTCAATCAATCAGGAACTGTAGGGTTTTGATAGATACTGGCCCTTTAATAGACAGAAAAAGGAAATACAGTATTTCTAGCCAAACACTGTGATGCATTTTAAAAACACTGTATCAATTATATCCACTAATTTCAATGCTATATCATCCAAAACCTATGCTGTATATATTCTGTACATTTAAATTTGCCCCGGTCTTTGAAGGATCCTTGGACCATCTCTAATTCAATTTGTAACAACAAATTTGAGGAACGACTGAGGGAGCTGGGGTTGTTCAGCCTGGAGAAGAGGAGGCTGAGGGGAGACCTTATCACCCTCTACAACTACCTGAAAGGAGGTTGTAGAGAGATGGGGGCTGACCTCTTCTCCCTGGTGACAAGTGATAAGACGAGAGGAAATGGGTTCAAGTTATGTCAGGGGAGGTTTAGATTGGATATTAGGAAACATTTTTTCACTGAAAGGGTTATTAAACATTGGAATAGGCTGCCCAGGGAGGTGGTGGATTCACCATCCCTGGAGGTGTTTAAAAAAAGGGTAGATGGGGTACTTAGGGACATGGTTTAGAAGTGGCTTTTGTCAGGGTAGGTTAATGGTTGGACTTGATGATCTTAAAGGTCCCTTCCAACCTCAGCGATTCTATGATTCTAAGTGTATATGATTTCATTGAATATTTCAAAAAGCATTATACATACTTTTTTTGCTATTAAATTGATGTGCATTACATAGGTTTTTCCCTATGATCATCTATATGCAACTATGGATTATTATAATAATTTTAAGTGCTATGCACTTGATTAAGTGAACGCTGATATTGCTGAATGTATGTATTCATTTACACATTCCTTTATTTAATCAATTTTCAAGTCAGTTACTCTGAATCACTGATAATATTTTCCTACACCCCTGCTTGTTCATGTACATCATGAAAGTATTAATTTAGATTCTGAGTATCACGGTCAACATTAAAAAAAGCTTTACTGGTATTCAAAAACATTGAGGTTCATCTTATATTATACTGTTCTCTTCAATATTATTTTTCCCTCTTATGTGTTTTCCTGCTTCTTTTGAAGACTGGACTAATTTGAATTCTTTAAGTTAGTGGGGGAAGACTTCTGAGACTACCCTTGGAAAAAAGCAGTGAATTAAATGTGAATGCTTAGTGGGGCAGACTGAAATAAATAGATGAGAGACTTGGAAGAAGGTCTGTAAATATAGTTGTTTACTGTGGTTTTCACTACATGTAATGATTTAATTCATTTAAGAGCTATGTACTTTCATTACAATGATTTACAAACCTCAGACATTCCTAGAATGTGCAGAAGGAGTTTGTGCCTTCCTATATCATGAGGCATGTGTGGCCTCATATTTTTACAATAATTCTTTCCTGGCCATCATCTCAACACGTAGTATGATTAATCATTGTTTTCTCCCAAAAACTTAAATAGTGTGGAAAATATAGATGCAGTTTTATAAAAAGAGTTTTTAATTCTCCTAGATTTTATGCAAGACTGAGGCCAGCAAAAGTTAGAGAAGCTAAGGATTCAGTTGATACTACACCATTTGAGGAGGAATGCAAGGAAGCCAAGATCCATGAGGTCTGGCATACACTATTCCTCATTTATTTCTTTTCTACCATGGTTTGGTTGCACAGCTGCAAGGAGTCAATTCTGTCAAGACAGCAGGAAAGATTTTCTTCTCGTGGAGGAAAGCCTACTGGTGTCTGCTAACAGATTTTAGTCCAATGATAGAATACAAATAACTGATGTTAAGCTATTCTAAGCTCCAAGATTCCCACTACTAAGTATTTTCCACAATTAGAAAGAAAAAGAAGGAAGGCATTTTTCTAATGAGAACAAACCTCTAGAATACTCCCAACTGCCAGAATAAAGGAAATATGAAATATACAATCCTGCTTTAAGTTTCTAACGGATATCATCACCCATTCTAACTTACTTGTTCAGTACTTAAATAATACATTTGAGCAGCTGAAAAAAATGCAAAATATGTTTATTTAAAAAATAACCGATCGAGAGCCTCTACTGTAATGCAAACTTAGATTTTTCTTAATTCTATCCAGGTAATAAAGAATTCAGGGAGTCACAGAACGCTTCCGCTATCAAAATGTAAACTATATACTGGTACGTTATCAACTCTTGCATCCTACAATTTCTGGACGAGCCTTATTGTGCCTATAAACATCATTGATAGTAAGTTGTGTACAATGGGGTCATATACAGTGCTTGCCAATAAATCTCCACAATTTACCCACAGTTAGTAGTCAGTGAACTGCTGTTACTTCTTCATATTTTCCAAGTCTTAGACTATGAAGCTACACTGGTAGGCAACAGAAGAAAAAATTTTACAGTATTGCTTATAATGGCAATCATGTTTTGGGGATTCAATTCCAAATAAGAATTACATACTCCCAATAATTCCATATTCCAATAAGAGTGCTTCCTTGCTTTCTTCTGTACTCCGCCTTTCCAGGTTCTGCCTGTCTGTGAACAGAATACTAAATGCCTTGACCCTTCCATTCCTGTCAATGCCAATCTATTTACCTTATATCTACAGAATGTAAACCATCGTATAAGAAATTCTGATGGAATGCAAGAGTATTTGCCGATTTAAAGTAGCAGACTGATAGAAGATGAAACTTGGCTATGTGGCTTGGTAATGCTTTTCTGCCTGCTCTTATTTTGCAAGTTGTTCTTACGGGGGTAATAAAACTGCCCCCTCACATGCAGTTAGTTACACAGCAGCACTTTGTAGGGACCTGGTTGGCTTTGTATTATTATGTGTTCTCCCAAACCTTCATCGCTCTGTTGGCCACTGCTATTTCATGGCAGCGTTATGGGAAGATCACAAGGCATTATAACACAGAATTGTCCAGTATCTCAGTATGAGACGGAGGAAGGGAAGAGAGGGAAGAGAGAGAAGGCTTTTTGGGACACAATTTCACCACTGAGAGCCCTCAATAACGTCTAAGGGGAGACAGTTTGTAAGTTTTAAGATCTGAGCTGGAGGGAGTAGGGCGTTGTAATCCTTCTGTAGGGGCAGGTCATTGAAGATTGGTCTCTCCGCACTCCTCCTCTCTGGTGCTGGAAGTGTAGTAGATGCAGCCACACCACCCAAGGAGCTCTCAGTCACCCAGGTTTCTTTGTCACGTGATGGCAGCCCAGCCAGACCCTATTCTTAAGAAGTTTTAGCTTCCTAGCTCCCTCTGTGGAGTGGTCTTTAATATTGACCATATTTTCATTTAAAGATTTAAAGAACATTTGTTTCCTGAAGGTACAACACAGAACTGATTGACCAGCAATATGACCTACAAAATGCGTTTTTCATCTGTGTTTATTTCTTTCAAACAGGTAATAAAGTAGCTCCACCATTACTTTCTGTCAGTGAAATAAGCCATCGTCCTTCCTCAAAAAGAACTTTGTCAATGAGAGGTTAGAACTACATAAAAAATTTGGACTAAGGTCAATACCAGCAGAATAGTATCAGTGGAAAAAGAACTTTTCTGCTATTTAGATTTTTTTTAAACTAATTTTCAGTCTTGTCTCATTCTTCATAACAACGTTCCGGCAAACAGCAGTTGTTAATCCAAAACTCTGTCAATCATCTACCAAGTGGAACAAAACTCACAGGATATTAAGTTGCAGAACAAAATAATAAAAACCAAAACATGGAAAATTTACAGATATACCTCTGCAAATCAATCTTGAACAAAACCCCACAGAGAATATTATCAAACAAGTCTTGCATAAAAAATAAATCTTGTGAAATACTGAGCCAAAGGTTGTTAGGACTTCTGCTATAAGTTATTTACCCTTAGGGCACTGTTTTACCNAAAAAAAAAAAGGAATTAATTTATAAGTGCTGTCTCCCTGTGTTAATATGCTAGTGGGCTTTTTGCCACTGCCTTTTTTTCTTAGTTCTTTGTAGTCAATAAATTTTGTCAGTGTCTTCTGTGAGTGAAAGGCTAGAAACAACATGGAAGCACAAAACTAGAAAAAATAGTAAATATTTTTAGGCATCATCAGAAGGCAGATACCTATAAAGTCAGACCTACAAATCAGTGCATTACTGAATTACCATACTGAAGGCAGAGCACAAACTGGGCTCAGTTTCAGGGGAAAGGTAGAAAGTGTGCATATTGGACACTACTATAGTCATTTGGTCAGCAAGAGCTATCATTTCGCATTAATTTTGTTTCATCAAACAGCTGGGGAGGAAAACAAAATGATAGAGAAAAATAACGGTGACCATAATGCACTAATTGAACATTTGTGCAAGCAACTTCCCTCCTCTCCAGCCCTGCTTCCAGCCTGGTCCAGCAGACCTGCTGGACTCCCATCTGAAGGGCAGACACCACTTTAATTTCTATATCTGTTTTCCTACATCCTGCCGGGCTGGAAATTCTCCTCAAATACAGTTTCTCCTAAATTGGAGTCTCCATGGCAACCTTCACAGAGGCGCACATTGGAGTCAGCTGCCAGGAGAAGACAGTCGCATAATACAAACTGAGGGGATTTCTACTTTTCACTTTTTCCATCCTGAAATAGATAGGCAGACAGACAGAACGTAAAACTCTAGCAGAACTGATTAAAAGTGGATGATACTGCAAACAAATTTAAAATAATTTACAAGAGTGAAAAGCGAGGTTGTATAAACCACTTACATTCATCCTTCTCATTGTTTTTAGTGTTTAAAAGCAGCGACTTGCACCAAGGATATGAAGTTGAGAAAGTAAGGTGATGGTAACATCAGCTGTATGTCAGTCTACCGCCAGCTAAATCCAATCTCTGTCAATCACGCAATGCTGGAGGTAGATCAGGACTCTCATTGTCTGATGATGCAGTGCAGAAAACACTCAGAATGGAGAGATTTTAAAGAATGACATGTTGGTTTTCCTAGAGTAAATGCAAGGAAATTGGTCTGAAAGGTAAGAATGGAGACAGGGTTTAGGTATGGAGCTGAGGAGTGATTAAACACCGATAAGCTTTGGGAGAAACTAGAGGGACTAGCTGACTTGCCATCATTTTGAGAAGATGCTATCAAGCACCCCATTATTTAAAATAAGAAAATCAGCTGTAAAACCCGTATGGCAGCAGATAACGCGTATGTCTTCTGTGAAGCTTCATTTTCTGCATACTATGATGCAAAAGAGTATGTACTTTTCTGAACTTAAAACACACATCTGCATTGCATTCATTGGCTATTTACTTCTCCAGCAATAATCTTGTCAGTTCTTTGGCCGTGACTATATATCTCCATACTTACAGAAATACCATTCATCTTGATGTCAGTGGAGTCCCACAAAAACCTAAAAGTCTTCCAGGACTTTTCCAGAAAGTGATAGAAGTGACAGAGAGTGTTTAGGTAATTTTACAATTTCTCTTCAGAAATGACTGATTAATGTAAATGTTTACCTATGTAGCATCTTAGATTTCAGACTTTATAGTCTACTTAGCTTCATTTACAAAACACATATGTTTATTTTTCACACAGAAACCCAGTCCCCAAAATGCTTCCCTTTTCTGGGATGACTGCACATGCATCCACCACCTACTCTGCCATTTTATCATTCAGAAGATGCAGGTTGCAATGCTAATATACAACAGCTGGATCTCAAGAGTCATCCACAAAGACACATTTGTGATTCCTCCTCATGGAAAGGATAATGAGAAAATAGTTCAAGGAAAACATCCTCAGAAGTGAATCTTCTTGCTTTAGCTCACCTTGTTTCCTTTGTATATTCTCAGAAGCAAGTTCCACATCCAGTCACACAATACAGGTGAAGGCTTAAATTCTTCTAGGCCTTTTCTTTTTTTTTTTTTTAAGTCTCTGCAGCTGAGTTGAAACACAGAGTTTGGGTAATATCAGCCCCAGCACAGCATGGCCTATTTAGGGTTCACCTGATTGATTAAAGCTTGCTACTGCTATCTTATTATACCCTTAAAAAAGGTATTTTTTCAGGTTCTTCTGACAGGTTTCTTTGACTTCATGAGCACCTCTTACACAGTGGTGATATTTTGTAAAAAAAAAATTAAAATGTGAATTTCAGAATCTTTATCATAGAGAGTTATGACCTGTACCTACAGCCACACAGACGTTACACATTACTTAATTTAGGTTTTGTCAAGTAGGTAGGTGGAATGCTTGGCACGGGGCTTCTTACTCTTGATGATGCACTACATGAAGCTGAAAAGTAATTCTGAGAGAGAGAATTCAGACAGAAAATAAGTAGGCATAAATGCTGGCCTGAAATTTAGGTGAAATTCAAACTAAATCTCAGTTTCTGCAAATATTCTTTATTTTCAGCAGACCTTCAGAGAGATGTAGGTGAATCGGAATTGTAATTTCTGGCTCACCAGAAATTCTGACATTTCGGTTTACTCCCTCTTCGAGTTCAGTCAGTAAAGGCAGGAAGCAGATGTACTGGAAGTGGAGGTTAATGGAGCAAAAATGAATCCTGAAAATCTTTGGAAATAAGTCTAACCAATATACAAATAAACTCTAAATAGATAAGCATCTACAAATTAAATGTGAACAAAATCAGTGCTTAGTAAATTCAAATTCTCATTGAAAAGTATTTAAGCTATTTATGCTTAATGCTCTTGAGGAAAAGGTGTTCCCCATTAAATTGTTTTGCAAATATAGAAAAAGAGGTTTTCAGAATGAGATTCATTGAAACTGACTTTGGTCAATAGCCACACTGAAAAACAGTAGAAAATTCTGGAATTATTATTGCTAACATTTTTATTAATAAAATACTTTAACTTCCTACATTTTTTCACTTACAAGTTTATTTAAAGAACAATGGAAAAAAAATATATGGGTAAGAAATATCAAATAATTAAAAAGGAACTATTTCACTTTGCAAAATACACTTCTGGGGGACCCAGGAGGATGATCTCTTTTCCCCCCCCTATTTTGAAAAGAAAAAACGAAAAAGCTGCATCAAACCAAATCTTTTTCTGTTGCCTATAACTAAACTTTTTTTCTACGAGTTTTTCAGTTTAGCAGCTAAACTGAAAGAATCCTCTATTCTCCATGTTTCCTTTGCCAGCATTTTATAAGTGAAAGAACAGAGAATAACTGTAGGCATTTCTCCACCCCCTGAATAGCTTTGCAGTCCTTTGTGGCATTGGTCAGGAAGGGATTTCTCATCCGAGCTAGATTTTGACACTTGAGACCCCAAGCAGCAATTCACGCTGCCAGCCAGGATGAAAAAGATGCCTGGGATGTCTCACAGCAGTGTGTTGTCCACAGGGTACGTGAGAAGCCGCAGAGCCTCGCTCTTCCAGGCAAGACCAATGGGGACCAAACCCCAAGCAGAGGGACAACCCTCTGGCACAGCACACAACACTGCCATGCTCTAGCGCTTCGCCCAGTCCAAAATTTTACACACCGAGTGAATATTATAGCGATAAGCAGACTTTTTCCTGCAAATACGTGATGTGTGTGAAAGGCAGAGGAAAGGAGAATCACAGAACGGTCGGGGTTGGAAGGGACCTCTGGAGATCACCTAGTCCAACCCCCTGCCAGAGCAGGGTCACCTAGAACAGGTTGCACAGGAACGCGTCCACGTTGGTTTTGAATGTTTCCAGAGAAGGAGACTCCACCACCTCTCTGGGCAGCCTGTTCCAGTGCTCTGTCATCCCCAAAGTAAGGAAGTTTTTCCTCATGTTGAGAGGTAGTAATTTCCTGTGTTCCAGTTTGTGCCCATTGCCCCTTGTCCTGTCACTGGGAACCACTGAGAAGAGTCTGGCCCCACTCTCTTGACACCCGCCCTTTAGATATTGATAAACATTGATGAGATCCCTCTCAGGGTTCTCTTCTCCAGGATAAATAGACCCAGGTCTCTCAGCCTTTCCTTGTGAGAGAGGTGCTCCATGGGAATGGAGCCCAAGACATGGCAGGTTGAAAGACTTGCCTGGGCAATATGAACTGTAACAAATCTCCATGGTGCTTCAGTGATACCCATTAAGATCACGAGCTTCTATTACTTTTGTTTACTTACAAATCCTAATTATTAGGCTGCCAGCCTTCACAATGAATTACAGGGTCTTCTGCACGCATCAGCTCAGTTGACCAGTGGAGGCAGCAGGAAGCATAGAGGGAAAGTTTCTGACACAGCCAGAGCTTCAAGTACCTAATTTTTTCACCTGTTTATACTCCCATGTTCATACAATTGAATCACAGCATAACTAAAATTACATCTGAATGTCAATGTTTGAGCACCCTGCTGGAACAGCAAAAGTTACCTGCCTTGTGTCAACTCGTTGAAATCACAGTAAATGTCACATGTTGGGGGAAGGAAACTTTGTGGGAAATCCGTCAAGGTCAGAACTGGGTGGAGGGCATCTGGCTGCCACTTTTGCCTTCGGCAGTCCCCCCTCACTGAATTTCAGCACATTAAAAATTCCTTGCCTCCCATCAAAATCATTAGATCTTTGTGCAGATTTTCTTTCCAAAGGCTACAGCTTGTACCTTCAATCCTCAAAGAAACTCAAGTGAAGCATTCCCCCTGAAAGTGATTTAGTTTTATCTAACACAAACCAGGAGCAATTTATCAGGCCTTTAGCTTTTATTTTCCCTCCCCCTTTCTGACTGTCAGTGTTTAAACCAAAGTCAAGATTGATACGTAGACAGCAGTTTTGCCAATAGCTAGAACTCTGTACACTGGCATCTCTGTATCCACGTTTTTACCATCAGGATGGATTTCCAATAGCAAAGAAAATGCAGATCCTCAATGAGCAATTTTTATTATCCTTACATTAAACCTTGTACTTCTTGTTGCTGCATCTTGCTTGCAGATACCATTTACCATCTTCCCCTACAACTATCTGTGGGTTTTTTAATGTAATTTTTTTATATTTAGGCTAATTTGAACAGTGCCACTTCCTGGCAATTGCAAATAAAAAAGCAATAGCTTGTATAGTAAGACGCCTATTCCATTTCTGAATTGGAATTGATCTTCCTATTTTGTTTTGTTTGTAGTGAGCAAAGCACCTGTCTCTGGAGTACCCGACTTCCACCCAACACTGTAAACTAAAAGTTCAAGTGGATATATATGCCGGAAAATTTTTTAAAACATTCTATCATGCAAGGAAGAGTAAACATTAAAATGTCGATGCCTTTTGATCTATGTATTTACCTAAGTGGATTTTTTGTCTCACGTTTGCTAGTATAGCTAGTATAGCCATGGAGGAATGAGTGCGAACAGAAGCTCTCGCAAATTCCTGAAATATCTTTGGTTTTGCTCTTGTTACACATCCTTTCTCCAAATCCCTGCTTTGGGAAGGCTTGAAATTCATTGGAAGCACTCTGTTCACTTCACTTCTGAACGTAGTTTACAAAATGTCCAATAGAGAATGTATAAAGGTAAACCTTTATGGAAGACCTCCAGGGACAGGGGGAGAAAGGTCCACACTACCTAATTAAAGGGCTTGTTTTCATATTTTTCCATTTATATATTTATTTTTATATTGGGAAATCTCAATATATCGGGGAAAGTATCTCATAAAAAGGTCACTAAATAGATGAATAAAAAAATGTAGATCTGTTTTTACCTAAATTTATCAGAGTTAAAGCCGGGTATGAACCACAGAATGTTACAGTGCTATAAAGATCAAGTGCAATGGTGGCATTGCTTACAGTTCAAACCAGGAGACTGGGCATAGGCCTGGCTTTACTAATTTTTTAGGAGGAACAAGGTGCCAGTTGTAAATTATTTACTAGTGTCTGAACTTCTCACCATGAGCGGGAACACTATAACCACAAAGGAATGTACAAATTCATCCTAGAGAAACAATGCAAGGTTTTGTACAAGGCTGTTCTAATTATCTAGACAGATGTGTAGTTATTTCTTTTAGTCCAATATATATCATAATGTATTGTAATTACGCTAATATAATTTAGTTGGATACTTCATAGGTTGCAGCAAAATTGTGTATTACATCAGTTTCCTATATCAATTCCAAAGTCAGTTTCTTTAGGTATGTAGGTGGTAGAGGCATGGCTATCATTTTAATGAAAAAACAGCTTTTATATTTGCCAGGTGATGTTGGTGTTCTCTTATGTTGTTCTCTTATTTTCTTGAATCATTTCCTGAAGAAAAAGGTCCCCATTATATCTTTACTGCGGTCTTGAATGCATTACACCACTGACGAATGCTAAGCTGAATTGTGTTGTTTCTGAATTGCTGTTTGGGTTGCTGGAAGAGTCACAGTGTGTTTTGGATGGTGGCCAAAAAGAACTTAAATAGCATGAGATATGCAATTTGATGGTTACTAACATTGGCCATACTTTGTGGTTATAGCAGCATTAGTATCCAGTGATTGATGCAAAGTGATTGCTAATTGCTGTAATTAATCAAATGTCATTCAGCATTGAAGAGTTATTGACATCACATACACACACACACACAAACATGCACAAAGAAATCCCTTATCCAAGAGATACCATCCCAAGTGCAGAAAATGGCGCTTTACATTTTCTTCAGAGAAAAGTGATGTTATTTTCTCCTTCTTTTGCTGAAAAGGCAAGGCTCAACCAGCTCTGAGACCGGACATGTGCCGATGAGAAAATTTTCTCTTCAGCTTCCATCAGCAGTCCCTAGTTCAAAACATTTCCAGGGTCTTCAGCAACCCTGAGGTACGCTAACTGCCCAACTTACTGGGGAATACGGCAGCCAGATATTTTGTCTGCTTGACATAATTGTTGCAAACACACATAAGATCAGTGGTAATGTTTTATGCTAGGGTACAAACTGATAACTGGGCCAACAGTTGCTGTTCAGTTAATTTAGGAAATGAAAGTGAAAGTCTTACGCAATGCCAAATTGCTAGTATTGACAGTATACAAGTAACATGAATGTATGGATAACATTGAGTAGTTCTTCCCTTACTTATTCACTTGCTTTCAAGGTTTTGAGTGTGTGAAACAGGTACTGAAACTAAATGTATCTTTGGTTGTTAGGAGCAGAGTTTTGCAGCTACTGCAGAAGACATTTAGCAATATTTGCTGATTATTTTTTCCCCCTCTCCTTTTGCTAAGTGTATGCTTCTTTTGCATTAGCTCTCTGCAAACTTTCAAGAGCTGGTAGGAGTATTTATAGAATATTTTTAATTATTTCTGGATAATACTAGAACTGTTATATAGTGGCATGAGAAAGTCCAAACAGGAACTTCTCATATGTATTCAGGGACCAAAACCCATTCCATGTGGCAGCTGAACACTGCTCAGTACTCTGCCCCAGAGTCTTAAGATCCCATCCTTAAGCAAACTGTTGCTGTCTGGTCCATAAAATTCATAACATTGACACTGACAGTATGAATCAGGTATACTGGTGGGAAGAGGACAGAGACAGATATTTATATTAATCCGTACTGTAAAGCCCAGCAACCACCAGTGGGATTCAAAGACTGACCAGTTATAGTCAATGTGTAATGCAGGCATGCACTGACTGTGAATAGAAACAGTAAGACAACTATGCAACAAGTAACGCTGGTCACTTGCTCAGGTGGGGACAGTACGCACAAGTAAGAGAAGCAGGGCCGATGTGTGGGATGAGATGGGCCCTTCCCAAAACAGACGTAGGCAGCTCTGGGAAAAGATGCTAAGTCCTCTGAACAGCTCCATCTGCTTTCTCTGGAAGCTTCTTTCCTTCTTGGTGTCAGCATCAGGTTACTTGCACTATCCCTCTGCACAAAGAAGGCTCCTATCAAACCTGCTGCGGCACGCCAGGGCTCGCCAGTTTGGATCTTGTTTGTCTTGTGTTCAACCATTGCCCAGAGCAAACATCTAGTCTCAGTTTAATGGCAAACTGGCAAGAGCTTCTTTGTTTTCTTTCTTGGCCAAAATCACGAAGAAAATAGAATACTTAGAATAGAATAAGTATTTGACACTCTATATAATAATGCATTTCTCCTTATTATAGATTTTGAAAGATTAAAATGAAGAATTAGACTCTCTGCTCTTCTGTATTCTCTTACATAACTGAGCACTTGCGTAGAAGACAAAATTTGTAAACACTATTTAGTAAAGCTTTTAAATTATTTAGTATTTAAACATATCAGTAAATTGTTCTGGCTTATTAATTAGTTCAAAATACACAGTGAGAGGGATGTCAGCCTCATAACGTACAATATAGGCCAATCACTATGGAGTGTCACTTGGACTCTGAGTACTTTGTTGTTTGAAGATGCTATAAATCAGTAGAATCCATTTAATTCTACAGCTGGAAAATAACCATTAATCCACTAAATACCCTTGCAACACCATAATTTCCTTATGCCGTCCCTGGTGATCATCTTATCCACAATATATGCCAACAAGATATTGCTCCAGGAGTATCTTCAGATGCAAGATTTTAAAGTTATTTTCAGTTCTTCTTCCCCTCTGGCCAAGGGATGCAATCAAACAAATCATTGTTCCAAGCATTTTTAATTTTTCAGCTAATAGCAACAGAGATGGATGAAGGAGATTCCTAAGGGTATCATATATATACGTATACACACACAGACACATAGACATGTAACAGTGTCATTTTATATGACTGCATCAGTTTTTGGGGCACAGGCAGCATACTGCCCACCTGCTCTGTGAACAAACAGAATTTCCTCCATCCACTTCATGTGCTGTGTTTTTCACGTTTCAAACACAGGGGTTTAAAACTAAAAATTAAGTACCATGGCTTCTCAGTAAACTTGACCACTGAACTTGGGAATAGTGTACTTTTGGGCTTGATTTTCTTTGAAATGATCAGAAATTGAGTGACTAGCTTGCAATTATTTTTTTCTTTGAAACAGATACAAATCAAGGCAGTGCTAATCACTTCAGCCTTTCTACCTACCTCACAGGGCACGAAAAAAAGACCATTGATATCTGTCTCCATATTTATAGTTCTCTCGCTTATGTTTCCCAAGATTGGTAACAAGTCAAGGCTAATCTGTGCCCAAACACTCAATATTTGCTTCCTGATCTGCATTACTGAAATGGCCTTTTGTTGTTGTAATGGGATATAATCCCACTTTTGCCTCACATGTTTGTCTCTGGCTCTCACCAACCTTTTTCTTCACTGTCACAACAGGTGTCCCAATGCAGAGGTTTTGTGGGCATATTCCCTCCCTCTCTGAAAGGTTTCACCTGACCAGTGGCACAGAAACAAGGAAAACCAGACAGATGTACATCCTATAACTCGAGCACCTCTACTAAAAAAAAACCCCAACAGTGCATTGAGTGAACATGCAGGAAAATGTTGACAAACAAATAAAACAAGTGCTCTTTCTATCACAGAGTACCTATCTACCATGTGTAGTCAAAAACCGTAGGGTACTTTTTTGTCGATCCCATGGCATACCTGGCACTAGATTATTTTGCATGTTTGTATACAATGAGACATATAAATGTAGAATAATGCAAGTTTCATTTACAATTCTTTTTATTGGTAGATTATTGTGAATAACTTTTACTGTCCAGAACATCAAAACATGTCTTACAATCTATGTTTTCATATCAGGTGCAGTCATCACTCTGACTATGTGCAATCTGAAGGACGCCATCTCTAAAAGATAAAGCCAGGAAGGAGATGACCCACTAGTTTAAGGAAAGGAGAATGAAAGCAGATGACAGAAAAAAACCCAAAGCTTTTTGTGCCTCCAAAAGCCTGGAATAAGGCTATCCTTGAAACAGAAAGCCTATCCTTGAAAGTGGGAAGGAGGCAAGAAATGTCAGAGAAGATAAGTAATGAATTACCTCAAATTATTATAGTTCATAGAATCATAGAATGTGTTGGGTTGGAAGGGATCTTAAAGATCATCTAGTTCCAACCCCCTGCCATGGGCAGGGACACCTCCCACCAGACCAGGCTGCTCAAAGCCCCATCCAGCCTGGCCTTGAACACCTCCAGGGATGGGGCAGCCACAGCTTCCCTGGGCAACCTGTTCCAGTGTCTCACCACCCTCACAGTAAAGAATTTCTTCCTGATATCCAATCTAAAACTCCCCCCTTTCAGTTTAAAACCATTACCCCTCATCCTATCACTCCACTGCCTGATAAAAAGTCCCTCTCCATCTTTCCTTTAGGTCCCTTTTAGCTACTGGAAGGGGCTATAAGGTCTCCCCAGAGCCTTTTCTTCTCCAGACTGAATAATCTCAACGCTCTCAGCCTGTCCTCACAGGAGAGGTGCTCCGGCCCTCTGATCATCTTCGTGGCCCCCCTCTGGACCCGCTCCAATGGGTAGTTCACCAACAGCAGGGAATGTAGGTCTGCTGGTCTTTAGCTTACCATTTGAAATATAAGAAATGTAATGGGAAGTGATTGGCGCACTATGAAAAGGAGAAAATATGATGCTGAAAACAGCTTTATGTATGCTGGAAGTACCTCGTACAATCTGAAGTAACAAAATAACTGGGATCGGAGTGTCTGAGAACCAATCACAGCTTCTATCCCTTCTCTGCACACCTCTGCCTGAAGAATTGAGAGTGCGATGCTTTGAAGCATGCCAATTTTCTCTAATTCTGAAGAGTTTCAAAGAGCACAAATAAACAAATTATAGTTATCAGCTTTTCATCTGGTCCCTCAGGTCTTGGGAGTTGTCATGAACTATTTAATTTTTTTAATGACCAGCTTTAAATTATTATTTTTTTAGCAGTAACAGGGCACATGTTTAGAGCTGCTCTCACACTGTATATCTAAAATAAGTTCCACAACTTTTGTTCACGTTATGAGTTCTTGCAGTAACAGCAAGTTGTATGTGTTAAACTGCTCTCCCAGCTTATTGTACTGCAAAATAACATACATTTTATTAAAGGTTTCAAATAAAATATTTCCTCTCATAATTCATCCAACTCCACCATTCACAATTTCAGTCTGAATATATATATATGATAGGTATATGACTATATTAACTATATTGATTACAGTGATTATGAAAGCAATTCTGTTTATGTTGAATTCTCTAATTCCAACCATTATGTATGGGTCATCTTTCAAAAAAAATATAGTTGCATTGTGCAAACAGCATGGAAAGTTTTACTTGAGGTATTGAACATTAACGTTTTCATTCAAATGTATCAGGTTACGTGATAAAAGCTCATCTGCACACCTGCAGGGAGCCACAGAGAGAAAATGACTGTTGAGGGGGAGGCAAAATATGCGTGTGTGTGTATATATATGTGTGCACATATATATATGTTCTCATGAGCAAACCTTGCATCCTGCTCAGCCAGAGAGTGGAGCAGGATGAGGCCATTGGTGCTGTGCTCATGTGCTTGCTCTGTGCGGCTGTCTGTGGCCTGTGTATCTGGCCATGTATATGTGTGTGTGCACGTTGTATATGTGTGGTCGGTGTGTATGTGCTTACTGTGAATATATCGCCAGTCTCGGTACAGATTGGACCTGGGGGCATGGAGCTGCAGCAGCCTTGCCTCTCTCAAGCTGTTGGATCCACCACGATATACTTTCCTCTAAGAAGAAGGGGTCAAGAAGGCCAAGAGCATCCTGGCCTGTATCGGGAATACTGTGGTGAGTAGGACTAGGGAAGTGATCACCCCCTGTGCTCGGCACTGGTGAGGCCCCACCTCAAGTCCTGTTTCCAGTTTTGGGCCCCTCACTACAAAAACAGACATTGAGGTGCTGGAGCGTGTCCAGAGAAGGGCAAGGAAGCTGGTGAGGGGTCTGGAGCACAAGCCTGATGAGGAGCGGCTGAGGGAGCTGGGGGTGTTCAGCCTGGAGAAGAGGAGGCTGAGGGGAGACCTTCTCGCTCTCTACAGCTGCCTGAAAGGAGGGTGTAGCCAGGTGGGGGTCGGTCTCTTCTCCCAAGTAACAGGCAATAGGACAAGAGGAAGTGGGCTCAAGTTGCACTAGGGCAGGTTTAGACTGGATATTAGGAAAAATTTTTACACTAAAAGGGTTGTCAAACATTGGAACAAGCTGCCCAGGGAAGTGGTGGAATCATCATCTCTGGAGGTCTTTAAAAGACGGGCAGACATAGTGCTTAGTGATATGGTTTAGGGATGGTTTTTGTCAGTGTGAGGTTGATGGTTGGACTCGATGATCTTAAAGGTCCCTTCCAACCTACACAATTCCATGATTCTAAATTGTTCATCAAAAAGATTTCTGGCTTGATCCAAGGCATAAAATCATTCAAGGCAAAAGATGTCTGAACATATATAAATTGACAATATTTATTTTTTTTTACTTATCGAGAGTAATTTGATAACGTAAGCTTAAATCAGGAATGTATGTCTGCATTTAAACAATCTCAGTTACTAAAGCATAACACATTACATTATTTTTTTTTGGTGCTTGCCTTAAATGAAAATGTACGTTTAAATTTTAGTAACTTTTATTGGGATATAGTAAAAGTATCTTGAATGTGGTACTTCATTTTTGATGAAATTATTGATTCAATCTAAGAGTTTAGCTGAGTGAGGCACTGTCATCCATTTTGTCTTTGTTAAGGGTTCTCATCTGCTCTGTAAAGTCTTACTTTATTTATTCTGTTGTTTTCTTTGGTAATGTGACATTTCAGACTGAGTGGATCAGAATGTCAGCAGGCATAATCATCACAGATTCATCATTTTTACTTTTTCCAGCACAGGATCTGACCCATACTAATTCTTTTTCGTGTGTGTCTGGTAATCTAAATTTTTGTTAGTACAAAGTTAAAAGTTACCAACAAAAAAAATGAGAATGTATTAAAAATACATGAAAATAATATGAAATAATATAGCTGAACAGGATGATGTCTAACATGTAGTCCTGGTATGCTCAGACCTGAGGAACCAGGTGGAATACTACAGCCCACATATCCTCTATGGCAATACGTCATTCCTTCAGCTTTGGTAAGTTATCCATCCATAGTGTCATGCTCAGCAGGATGCTTATATTCATTGGCTAAATCAACATTCACAAAAAGTGCTGGGCCTAGGGGAAGATGTGCAAAGTGGGAAGGCTGGCGCTGAGCACGTCACATACCCTCCGCAGGCATTTCAGCAGTTTTGCCTTGGACTAGCTCTAACCGGCGCCTGTGGGTAGGAGACCCAGCAGAGGCTAAGTGCTGCTTTTGGTTTGTCTTATCCAAAAGGAACCCAGTTTGTGCTCTTCTATACTGTTCCAAATGTGACAAATGTGGAGGCTGAGATTGGATTAAAAACCTCACTTCTAAACTGAAACAGTACTGTAAATTAACTCACTGTTTTAAGAGAGGTGGTGGAGGCCCCATCCCTGGAGACATCCAAGGCCAGGCTTGATGAGGCTCTGAGCAACCTGGTATAGTTGAAGATGTCTGGGCTTACTGCAGGGGGGTTGGACTAGATGACCTTTAAAGGTCCCTTCCAACCCAACACATTCTATGATTCATGCTGCTCAGCCAATCTGTGTCTTCCCTATATCTTACATAAGAAAGAGAACTTTTGCATCTCTAAAATGAAGGTATTTTTTTTTTCAGGTTGCATAGAAGTACCAATGTCTGAAGGATACTCAGATACTCAGGATAATAATGCCATAAAGGGCCAAGTTATGTTAAGTGTCTCTCCTGGGTATTTTCTGCCCAACTTTGAAGATGAAATTCTTACAAATGTTTAGAATACCTAACCACTGACTGGTAAATCAACCAAGGTGCTTTAAACTGAATACCAGAGCTGCTAACAATTTAAAAATTGCTTTACCAGAAACCTTAATCTATTAACCATGTGGGTTACAATGATATTTCTAAAATATTTCTCCCCTTTTTAAAATTATAAGTGTCAGACAAAATCTCCTCTAACAAAGCACAGCCATTCGCTTTACATTTTATAGTATTACAACATTTACAAATTTATCTCAAGGGTTTCTTGAAATATTTAGTTAGTGCAGTTGTATCTGTCTACTCTACCTATGCAGAGAGAGAGAGAGGGAAAGAGAGGGAGGGAAGATCAAGAGACAGGGAGATAGGCAGACAGTTGGGTGGATAAAGGGACAGATTCAATCTTGACTCGTGCTGATGTAATCGTGAAGCAAATTTACTGAAGTCGGTATGATTGCTCTTTTCTGACACCTGTGGAAATGAGAGCAGAATGTGACCCTCAAATTTATTTATTTATTTTTTAAACTCTAGGAAGTATTGCATTTCAGAGATAACTAATATTCTTAAAAGCAATTAACATTCTCGAATACAGTATTTCTCTCCGATTAGCTATGAGTTCTGCCATCTGGTGAATTGGTCAACTGCCAGCTTAAACACCAGTCACTCAGTAATACTTTACATAAACAGATGTGGAGGTGATAAGGTTATCATTAAAATGTGAAACGCCAAAATAATTTTGTTTATTAACAGACTTCAAGAAAACTTTGTCATATTTTTAATAGTAAGATGTACAGGAGTAGTGACAGCCTGAGAGAAATATATATTCATTTGATACTGTATGTATATGGAATTATTTAAGAAAATTCTGTATATAAATGCCAAAAATATGCATATTTGACTGGCTCCATATCTTCTATTTCTGGTACACTAGTAGCTTATGATGTCCTGGATTCTGCAAACTCATTTGTGCTTTATTTTACTTATGTAAATAAGTAAAACACTATTAAACACAAATACCATATACAAATACACTGTTTTCAAACATGCTTATATTTCATCTAGCATAACAGAGCTACAAGACTGACTGAAAGTACTTGGCTTATTGCACTAGCTGCACTAATAATAATAATAATAGGAATAAGAATATAATTAGAGTCAATAATAATTTATACTCCATTATGTATGTGCATATACATGTAAACATCAAGTAATACACTAACACCAGAAAAACTATTGTAGTCAACAACATGCAACAAATTATGTTATTTTTAATACTGTAATCATACTGGGAAAATCCAGGACAGCATATTATTTTCTTCTAATTGCATTTCATAAGTGCAAGAGTTGTAACAAAACAACAGATGCTAGGCATCGCTGGAGATGTGAATCTTTGATTTGTTTTTATAGCTGCTCTGACATTTAGGCTGTGGGCTTTAGGAGGAGATTCCAAGGCAAATGTTTTCATCGTCATCCGACTGATTTTTGCCTGAAGGAAATACCAATTAAAAAAAAAAAAAAGTAAATAAGGAGCAGCAGAGGATTATTGTTAGTCACAATTTCCTCTGGTGATTCTGCTTTGTTTATCATGAAATGTCTGAACACTAACTTTCACTGAGCATTACACACTTTCTTACGCTCACACACTACATTTAGCTTGAATTGCCTGCGTTTGTGGCTGTGCACAAAGGGTCACGCCGTCCTTATCTATCATCTCACTTGTCTAATATTGCCCTTATGGGTAAATTACATGTTCACTGGAAGACAGGAGCAACTAATAGAAGAAGCCAGCAAAGAAAATGTGCAAAAAAATCCCCCGCAACTCACAAGCAAAATGTCATTGAGTTCAATTACTCTGCCTCTCAACATAAGCGCATGATGGTGCCTGCACATAGTGATGAATATGGCATGTGATTAGCCCTGGATGTAAAGGCATGCACTGCCAAGGGGAAAGTGTCCATCCTCTACAATAAATTCACTACTAGATTTTGAGAAGATACCATGGACCCTGTGTTCTGAGGACCCCAAACGAGCATCAGAATCAGCTCTTACTTAGCTACCTTCCAGGTTACATTTTGACTTTTTAATAATTGCCAGTGCTGGATCTTCAATAACTCATTTTCTTATATCTATACCATTCACTGGAGCATAGCAGAAGGACGTTTGAGGGAATAGTAGCCAGCTTCAAATATCCACTTTCTTTCTCTGAAGTTGCCAGTTCAGTTTACCGAAGAGTACGACGTATACAATTTTCTTTGAAGTTAGATTTTAAGAGATAATGATTTCATACTAAGTGGTGGACATTTCTTAAATATAGCTGCATAGCATAAATCAGTTCTGAGAGGGAAACATTTTTGTACCCTCTCACAAATATGTAAGTTGAAAGTTAGAAAGTCTCCACCTTTTAGAGGAAGAAAGGTCTGAAATGGTCTTTCTGGAGAAGCTGAAGTTGGAGGTCTGTCCAAATCTAGCTCACTGACTGGGTCCAACAGTTGAGACAGGACAGTTTGTATGATCAGGTGCTCATACATTCCTTTCCAACTGTGGTATGAACATGGTTTGAGTCTTCACATCTCTGCAGTGTGGACATAATGATTCAAGAGACATAAAATTTAGTCTTTCAGATGAAGAAACTGCTTCATTTAGTGATCAACAGGGAGTCTTTAAGTGGAGAAGTGGATGTGATTATTAATAGATCAGCTGTATTTAATTTTTGAATTAATGTCAGTGTTTTCTCAAGCAGCACAAAATCAGGACGTACCAAAAATAAGGTTTTCTTGGGGTCTTGAGTAAAAAGGCTACAAAGCACTTGCTAAGGAGAGCAGTAAAGCAAGGTTTATACATACACCGGTTACAGGTTCAGAGATGAAACAGTTAGGATGTCATCCCAGACTCAGTACTTTGATTTATTGCTGTATAGTGCAAAGATGACAGAGAACAGAACCTGCTTACTATAGGGTTATGTTGGATAATATTTAGTTTCAAGCAGGATTAGGCAACTGGTGTACAATGATGCTAGGGTTTAAAATCTCGTTTAAGGTTCAAGATACTACAGGCTGCATTCTGCAGAGCCATAAGGACTGCAGTAAAAGCCAACTATCTTATGATACGTGTCTTACACTGAATAAAGTGACTGGCATATGTGGGGGGAGAACAGCTAGAGGTTTTTTCCTAAAAAACCTCAACTTTCCATCTTCTGTCAGCATGGTGTCATCAAAAATTAAAAATCTATTATTATGATAGTTAGTTAAATGTTGCGCAGTTTTTAGGGATGTATACACAAAAGTTGTTGCTATCTTGTTAGAGAGATGGCTGAGGTGGTATTGCAGGAGCAATAAAGTTTGTTGTTATTTAGATTTCTAAGTCTAATTTTAAATTATTTGAGTTTATACTCCAGATTCTAGACTGTTTGAGCAAGTTTATCTCTCTGTTAGCAACTTTGTAGGTTAGTTAACATAACTGTTACAAATGCATGCTAGTAAAGCCTGGATATGTTCAAACATCCAATGGAATATAATCAGAACAAAGAGTAACACCAGAGAGATCGATAGTTCATTAAACTATTCCTGTGTCGCTCTTGAGCAATATGTAATGAGCAGAGTTATACAAAATTCTGATGTAATGTAATATACCTGGGAGACTGCTTTGCTTTGAAATCTTTACTCCAAGCTCCAAAATCAATGGTATGCATCCGGAATCATGTTTATGTTATAGTATAGAGCAAACTGGGAAAATTTAGATGCTTGGGTAATGCAGGAAGAGAAAAAAAATTATGCCACAGGGAGTGATGACGTATATATGTAATAGCACGCAACATTAATGGGCTGGCTATCTTTGTCTTTCTTGCTAGCTTTTCTAATATTTGGGACCATTCTTGTAGGAGGAAAATTTTTGTAAAGTGTAGGTGAGGTGGACGTGGGTGTTGACTGTATTCTGACATGGTACACTTGTATACTTCTGCTTTCAAGAGAAGCACAGATATGAGGTACTCAGTCCGTACCACTCCTCTTGTTGAGCTCTGTGGACTTTGACTCAGACAGAAAAGCATCCCATTCTGTGGGATCTTTGTTGTGTACACTGTAGAGCTCTAGTCACACATGCGTGTATTTACTGAATGTTATGGACAGAACTACTACACATGTGTAGCAGAAGCCTACAGACCTTGTTTAAGCTTGTACAAATTTGCCCTTGGAGTGAGCACTTCCTCTGACCCTTGTCACGGTGTTTCCGAGGAGTGTGATGTATGCTAGGCTTGGCAGGGCAAAACAGAATTGACTTGGGGAAACTAGTTTAATTTACTACTCAAATGAGAGTAGGATAATGATAAAATAAAACTAAATCTTAACACACCTTCCCCCCATGCTTTCCTTCTTCCGGAGCAAAACTTCACTCCCAATTTTCTCTACCTCCTTCCTACCTTGGAGCAGTGCAAGGGGATGGGGATGGGGGTTGTGGTGAGTTCATCACATGTTGTCTCTGCCAGTCCTTCCTCCTCACATTCTTCCCCCGCTCCAGTGCAGGGTCCCTCCCACAGGAGACAGTCCTCCATGAATGTCTCCAATTTGGGTCCTTGCCACCGGCTGCAGTTCTTCCTGAACTTCTCCAGTGTGGATCACTTCCATGAGGTGCAGTCTGCAAAACATTTCTGCAAAATTAATGGTGTTTTACAGTAAAGGTCACTTATGGAACTGTAGATAGCTGAGGGAACAAACTCTGAACTCTGAAGAGGTCCAAGAAAGAATCATAGCTTTAAATCTCTATTTCTAGTATTTCAGATCTAACCTACAGGCTGGCGATAATCAGAAATGTTGTCAGAACTTTTTATTTCTGATATACATTTGAATGGAGAGTGTTTGCAAGATGGGTTTGAGCTCTGATTCTCCAAAGTCGTACAAAATCTATTGTTAAAAAAAGACTTCAGAGGCCTACCATTCCTCTAAAAAACATGTTTTCTTTATTTTAGGATTAAAAATACTAATAACATGCACGTACGTCCTGTTTACTCTCCTGTAACTTTGGACTGCGAAATTACATGCTTATGAAACTTTTAAAAGTAACCGTATGTACATAGATGAGAAATACACCCAGGTAGATCAAGGAGTAAAAATTACTGATGACCATTATAATGATAAAAAAAGAGCGTATGTATCTTGTAGGAAAACAATATGAATGCAATCAGTTCTAATGCTCTTTTAGAGCACTTGCAATAACAGAGGTTTTCTTATTCACATTTGATTTGAGCATGGTGAGATTTGACTTTTGGTCTCCAGATAATTTTTAATATACAATCTCTTTCTTTGTTGATTTGATATTTGCTTGTTTTTCAGTGGTGTACAGATATGAAAAAGAACTGCATATTTTCCAGAGTAGTGAATCTAGTATGGTGACAGCAGTGGAAATTGATAGTATGTTTGACCACAGCATTTCGTGGACTTATTTACAAAGTGAGTTCAAATTGCATATAGACACTATAATTTGGATTTGGTAGCATCTTAGACCTGCTTGCACAGCTGTAAATAACTTCGCAACATGCTAGCCAGTGAACAATCAAGCTCGTTATCTTTGATAGAGCCATTCATTTCTTGCTTTTGTATGCATATCTTTTGTCTCTCCTTTGTACCATTATCGGAGTTTGTTTCTCTTCATTTTTAAGGATATATTTTTGAATGGAGTTTTAGAAGTTTCCAGGCTGCTGTGGAGGGCAGCTTGCAGGCATAGGTCTATTAATGTTGAAGAAGTAGCCGTTAAAGCAAGTAACCTCTAAAGCAGTGAGAGAGGGAATAACTTTCATCTTTATGGGGCTCTACGAGGCACTGAATTTCTGGAAACGTCTTTCAGGTGTTTTTGCCTCCAAGCAAATCTCCATGCTGATTCTTGCTCTTCTGCAACATCTTGCTCTACAAGGAGATACAAAATGCATTTTGAGGCATTCATTTACGTTTGTGACCTCAGGTGTCAGAAGAATTGAAGAGCAACAAAATGGATGAAGTCTCACATCTGGTAATGTGGTTTGCTGGGGTTTGGCATGTTAACTCACCAAATTACATCACTGTCTGTTGACTTTCTGTGGGAATATCCTTGCTGTCAAATCTCTGTATTTTCAGTGGTACAATATTTTAAAAACTAAACGGTTGTGTTCAAAGCAAATATTATTACCGATGTAGAGTCTACAGCAAGCAGACAAACTTTGTAAGTCTGTAGTTTTTAATGCTAGAGATACTGTGCAGATGCACACTGGGATAAAACATAACCCCCACCTTTCTGTGCTCATGCTGGCATGAAGAATGGCTGTCTTGGCCATGCAGTCCTAAATTTGCAAGCCTTATGCCCGAATCACAAGGTCCACAGAATCTGTTGCAGCTCATGCTCATGCCCTTTGCCTTCATACAGCTTTAACTGGGCAAGATGGCAGTTGTTATCCGTGTTGGGCACTCAGGCTTCAGTAGCAGTGCAGGTGCCTCAAGGTGGTCATACACAGAAAAGAGTTGATGCTGAAGACTTCATATCCTCATGCACATTTCAAATGGGTTTTATTTCAGATTAGCCCTTGTTTGGTCCCTTAGACTGAACGACTGCAGCTGGAGAGCACTCCTGGAGACATTTTGAACTTCTACAAATGAAATACATTATTTTGACACCTTTTATATTTATTGTGGTAACGAGTCCTGCAAATTCCTTATGCAGTCATAAATTCAAGATACAACAGCTAAAGGCAAACACATTTCAGAGAACTAGTGCTTAGGGTCCTCCAACCTGAGACAAGCAAATACCTGTTCAGAAGAGATCATGCTTATGCCATGGTCAAAGATATTGTCATCATCAACCTGCTTTAGGAACTTCTGTCGAAAGAAGCCACTTTTTCTTTTTGGTGGATCTTCATAACAGACCTACCTGACTCAAGAGGTGGCATCCTCTGAGGCTCTGAGCAATCTGATCTAGTTGAAGAAGTCCCTGCTTACTGCAGGGGGGTTGGACTAGATGACCTTTAGAGGTCCCTTCCAACCCAACACATTCTACGATTCTATGATTCTATGATTTAGGTTTACCTGAAAGAAATCCAGTGCCTTAAGACCACTCCACAAATGAACCAAATATCTTTGCAGTAACTAAGGACATTTGTGAGATTCACTGCAAAAGCACATGCCTGACCACCCCAAAGTGCTAACATCGCTTCAACCACAGCACAGCACATATGCAGTGCCTCACTATATAAGCTCATGGCCCCACCAGTTTTCAGTATAACCCCCCACCAACCAAGTAAAGTTTAAGAAAAGGGTACATTGCCCACCTGAAGATATGATTACAAGCCATATGTGCCAGGCACCTTAAATCAGTTTCATCTGTTCTACTGTTTGTCCTGAAGTAATGACTACACCCTTCAGACTCCTCAGTCTTGTCACTTCCCAAAAACCAAAGGGAGCATTCTCTTGGAAACTTAGTAACACCCCACCACCACCTTTTTTTTTTAAAAGTGGAATATTTTCTGTGAGGAAAGGATTGCAAAGTAAAAATTGATTGTAAAGTACAAAATGTAATTCTGCATTGCCCGATATTAAAAAAATCACAAGTTAGACCTCTGGAGATTGGATTAAAATTCAGTTGATTAAATAATAATTGTGGGGATGGAATGGCAGAGTTGTCACTGATCTTATTGTAATTAATTCTGTAGAGTTCATGTTATGAACTTTTCCTTATTGCTCTCTCCCTATAGAGCTAAAAATAAGAAAATCTGGAAATCTCATGCAGTACTAGGCTCTCAGCAGCTCAGGATTTTACTGGAAAACACCAAATACCGTTACTTTCATTATTAACTTATGAAAAATTTTATGTTGTGGATGACATTAGTACTATCACTGATGAATTTTTTTAGTCTATTTCTTAGAACGGTGAAGGCACTGAACAATTAACACTGTACTTTTAGTGTTTCTCTGATCTTATCATACATGGCCTTTAAACCTTCAGCTACCTGAGGTGTCGAACTGTAGATGTAGAATTTCCGTTGAAAATCAATAGCTACTTTTTATTTAGATGAGAAAAATGAGAAAAAAAGCTGATTTGTGTTTTTGGAAGCTGCAGGAAGAGGGAAAAATAGTGCAACCTGTTCTGGTTAAAGGATATGAATTATATGAAAAGCAATGCTTGAACATTGCTGTGTTAATGTTGCTACATGACTTAAAAATAGCACATGAATAAGTATTTTCAAGTATTTAATAAGAAAGCACAGTAAATAATTTATCACCATCTCTTCAAATCCTTTGGAACTGTATTTGGTAAAAAACTTTATGGATATGAAATACTTGAATTCAAGTAATTCATTAGACCATATTCCCCTTTCCATGTTACACACTATTGTTCAAATGTCGAGCTATGTCTTATTGATACGGTCCTTTAATGTCTTCCCATGGAAATCCATATTTATCCTTTATAAAGTATGGTCTATCGGGTTGTTTTCTTTCATTATCTTTTACTATCTGATTTCAGGGTAATATAGTGGCTATTGAATTGGAAGAACAGCTCTTGATACCTGTGAAGATTGTGCCTCAGACAATTCATGTCATGCCGTGCAAATGTCCTGGAATTCCTTGTTGATGTCTGGACAGATCAAGAATATAAATCACAGTGCAAGACTTTCTGCCAAATCAATTGGCATCTCTTTCCATTTCCTTCTATCTCTCAGCTGTTCACTGGGCAGCTTATTTCTATGGCAGGCTGAGAACTGAATATCATAGATTTTGAATCCAATCTTTCCAAACCCATAATTGTTAAAATGAAGAGTAGTAATAACAGCAATAGCAACAACAGCAAATGTAACACAGAACAGCCTTTATTATTATCTTTTCTTGGTTTCCTCCCCACTTGAAGAAACAAGTCCTACATTATCAGATAAACTAGATCTCCCAATGTGGCTTATCGAAACCTTGCTTTCCAAGACATACATTTGTGATCTTAAGCTGAATTGGCTCATGCAGGTTTTTTCCCCTCAAATATGACTTGTTCATTATGGGATGTGGAACAATGGGACTTCTTCTTTCTTAGTCATCACCAGTAATAAATAGGTGTGCATTACCTTTTATCTTTCCGGTCACCACAGTTGGCCAGCTCTAAAATGCTCAAAACTGTATAGAGCTTTAAAATTTCCTTTTTATTTCATTGCAACTGATGGAGGGGGTGGCACCTTGTCATGTTTTGGTTTGTTTTTTTTTTTTTTACTTCTTTTTCTTTTCAATGGTATTTCTAGGTTTGTCTAGAAGCTTTCTAAGTTAAGATTTTTTCTTCTTGTCTAGTCATCTCTCAGTTACACCAAGATTTCTAGAAGCTACCTTCATGCAATTGTGGAGTCTCCAAGTCTTCTTTTATTTCTCTTTACCTAGCAGAGGGTCATATCAGCACTACCACAATTGTTTCCTTGTTTAAAGAGGAATGCCAGCTCACTGTGTCTTTCTTCTCACTCTTTGAAAATGGATCTGAGTTTCTACTTCCTTTCAAGGCTGGAGACTAGTACAAAATAGAGAGATTTTGTGATGTTATAGTTACAAGGATGGGTTAATGAAGAAATTTACTTTTTCCCAATACAACCTCTCTTATTTAAAAATCTGTGTAGGGTTGGTCTCATTTCCTTGAACACAAAAGTAGCAGTCAGTTGGGTATTTGCAGCTCAGCACACTTTTCAGCAGAGTCCCTCACTTCACCTAAATTCCAACTTAAATGATATTTAGGTGCCCCAAAACTCCCAAATAGCGAATCAGTCTATCTTCCCTTCCAGGACTTAACAGTAAAGGTGATTATATCAGATGTTTGTCAGCAATGTTCCTGGCTCACTGCTTTAAGTTACCCGCACATCATCAAAACTTCCAATTTTGTGCAGGTAGGACAGAGTTCCTTTCCTAGTGCTCAGTTGCGCTAATTCAGGTGGAGAGCTCAAATTACATCAAAATTGGTTGGTGATAGCAACAGTAAACATTGCTTGCGATGCTTGTGGCATGCAGTCAAGCAACCTGTGATCTGATTTCTAACATCCATTCAACTCGACAGAGACTGAATTTATAGAATCTTAAATTTAAATAACTTCCTGGGAAGGGTAATCAAACACAAAGTTATCATTAACATTTTTAGAAATGCTGCCTTCTTTAAGTTCTGTACAAGAGGTTTAAAACAAAACTTTTCACAATTTCCTCCGTTTTTTGTTTTTTTTTTTTTTTTTTTTTTTTTAAATCACCAGAGTGTTGTCAATGTTCTTCATCAAAACTAAAAATTTTAAATCTTGAGTCAAAACTAAAAGAAAGGGTGAGTCAAATCTTAGTTTTCGGTGAACTCACTGGAGCTATCTAGGAGGTAAATACCTGCATATGTGAGTGGGTTAATGGCACCCTGATTATTGCAGTCTGCAAAAAGTAAACAGTTTAGGCATTACTTATTTGCATGTATGAACAAATAAGTATAACCGGTGCTAGAGGAAAACGTAATATTTAATTAGCATTTTAATACTCTAAATATAAAATAATTAGCATTAGTTTACCAAACTTTGGAATTATTTTAATGCATTTTAATTCTTCTCATTTATGGTTCATGTTCAGGTTAGGACAGTGAGTTAGGGAAGGGAAGAATTTCAGACCGGCTATGGGTTAGAACCTACTGCTATATGGTCGTGTGAGTATTGCAGTAGACAGGCAGCCTGATTACAATGTGACATCAATTTAAAGTATTAACATACACATTTTCAGACATAGTTATGGGTACCTAGCTAATTCCTGGAGGTATTTATAGCAATATTCATGCACGTTGTTTAAAAGCATTATGGTCTAGTGCCCAGGGTGATTACACTGTAATGCCATGAAAAGAAAATGAATGATACAAAAGTTTAAACTTAGTTCATAAACACGCAGAGGATCAACAATGTTAAGTGCAATATATCACTTTTACAGAAAGACTTTCGAATTCAGTACTCACCAATTTCTGTAATAAAGAGGGTAAAATGTTTTTTGTTGACACAGTGAGAATAAATGGCTGATTTAGGATAAGAAATGGAATCTAATAGTATATGTTCAACTCTTTATTTTTAAAATGAAATTGGACATCATGAAAACGGTGCCTTTTGTTATTATTGTGCAATTATTTTCTCTAAATGTTAGGGTATTTGGGGGAAACATCGTGGTAAGGTAACTCAGCAAAAACTCAAAGCTGAATTATGTGAGTTTTTCTTTCCTTTCCTTTGCTCTTCTAATCCATCCATGGATAGTAACAATTAGAGCATTATGAAAGTTCTTTTGGTATCCCTTCTACTACTCTGAACACAACCGATCTAATACACAATGCTTCATTTATTGCATGCTATTGTGTTGCTGAACATGCAGGTATCACAATGTAATGAAATGCAAAACTTCCTGAAACTTTAAATTCATTAATAAATTAGTATGAAATTTAACAGTTAGAAAGATTCCTCCTTACTTTAATCTTCATCATCTAACATGTAAGACCAGCCTTTTCAAGTCTGTATTTATATGCATATGTCTTTCCTTATATGTGAGCAGTAATGAATCTAAAAGCTAATATTGCTACTTTCATCAACTCGTTTCTCCAGCAGGACAAATAGGAGAACAAGCAGAAAATTATATACATTTTTCTACTTCACACTTGTTAGCATACTAATGATGTGAAGCTGTCAGAACCACCAGCATCTCAACTTGCTAATGATTTCTTGTACCTGAGCTTGGACGAAAGGGATAAGCAAACAAGCTGAAACTCCAGTTTCCAAGGAGACAACCTTAGAAACACGTAAGAAATATTTAAGTAGGTACGACATGCCTCCAAGAACCGGAAATTTTTTTCCTTGCACAGTGACATATATAAGCTATGTGGAAGAGGAATCTGTGCCCTCTGGTCTTCATTCTGAAACTGAGGTCTTGTGAGTTTGTGTGGCTTGCAAGCCACAAGGCTTATGCAGGGAAATAATGAGTTCCCTGGATTCTAGAGTTATGTTTCAGATGGTTATCAGTCACAGGCACTGAGCAGAACCATGTTGTGTGCATACTTATCTGTCTGTCTAGCTCTCTGTCTAGCTCTGTATTCATTTTGCTGTTTTTATTTATGGCCACAAGAAATGTCTTCTTCACTTAAATTAACCCTCATGAAACATCCTGTGCCAAGCTATACTGTGCATGAAAATAGAACCAAACTGTAAAGGGATGCTGAAAAAACATTTGATGATGCTTGAGGAAAACAGTAGGTCCCTTGGGATTCTCTTTCCTCAACTCAAGGTGTTGCATATAAGGAAGTTTTAGAGTACTAGATCCTGCTTTTCCATTACCGTGTTGTCATGAGCATCTGTTGTTTCCAGCTAGCCTGCTTGACAACGGATATTGCAAAACACATACTCTGTAATGAAAACTTTCTGAACTGTTCTTACATACAAATATTTTTCCAACCTTTGCCACGCTCAAGGGAGACATAAAGAGGGGGAGATCAAGTTTCCTTCCAACTATTCAGTGAATGCAAAAAATAAACGGTGAATGAGTGATATACTGAATTCACTTTTAAGCACCTGTATTGTCATCAATGAGTTAGTCACCTTTGTGGATCAGATCTTTGTTCTCCCAGGGCTTCGTTCATATAAGCAATGCTACTGTAGTTACATAGCCAATATGTAAACATTTCAAGTAGTAAATAGATGAAGCATCTCTCTACTAGCCCCTTCCAGAGATTTTCTTTCATTTTTGATCTTGGATACAGAGAACAACGAAAAAGCTCTGACAATAGCCAAAAAAAGCTAAATAGAAAATACCACCGATCAAAGAAAATCTTAATGCAGAAACAGTAAAAAAGACGATGTACTGCTTAAGACTGTTCATTTCACAGGGCAAAACTCACAAAGCAACCATATACTTCTTAATTACCACCACAATATGAAAGGAAGTATCTGCTTTTTCAGTGGATATTTTATTTGAAAGATTCATTACAGCAATTGAAACAGCATTTAATTTTAATACCTTTAGAATGTAAGGGCAGATGGGATGGCATTCAAAGAACATTGAGACTAATAGGTGTAAGAGTCAATTTTAGTAAAAGACAGAATTAAATAGGTCTACATTAGGCATGTGGTAGGACATATTTGTTAGAGTTGTCTGGGAAATGGAAGATTAGTTCCACACAGAAATCAAACAAGAAAAGGAAGACCTAAAAATTGGGAGTTGCTGGAGCTCAACTACTCGTGAATAATATTTCGAACAGCAAAATTGTAGCTAGGATATCTGTGATTTCCCACCAGAGAAAAGTACTAACTTGTCCTTAAAGTGATATGATGATACATGCATGATACATCTCTTTGTATCACGCAGGGATAATAAAAAAGGTTTATCAGGGTTTATAATGAGGAAATCTGCCACGATGTCTCAGCCAGCCAGCATAAATCTTTCTTAGCACTTTTAAATGTAATAAATCAATATGGAAAACACTATCCTAATTACAGTGTCACTGATGGTCAGGTTCAGTTTGCAAATAAGCCATCTAAACTTAAATGTCTACCTTTAGGTGTCCATATGTGGCGTAGGTATCCTTTTCTGTGTTCCCTATGCTCAATGGAGATCAAAGGCTTAATTTAGCTGCTCACCCACAGGCTTTTTACTGCAATTTGAGAGGCCTTTCCCTTCAGCTGCCGCTCCAGAGGGGCGGATGTCTCCCAGAGGTTGTGTCCTGACAGCCAGTGCCGTAGAAATGTCTCTTATACCCTTTAGGTAACCCTAGACCTAGAAGGCTTGGAGTCTAGAGAGCTATTCAGCTGAGCAGCTGCTTGGGAACAGGATCCAGTTGTTTAAGCACAGGTAACATTTGAAATGCCCTCCAATATATCATACTTTTGTACAGGGCTGACATTTGTCATACATGATACATGACCTATAGTAAAATAATTGTTTTCTTCACCAGCTGTGGGAGGGCAAACTGGATGGTGTAAGTTATCTAAAATAGTATCTAAACAGCTGAATCCTTCTCTAGGTTAGATGAAGAGCTCTCCTCGCTCCCCTAACTGCTTTGCTTGTATCTCATTTGACTATGGTGACAACTTAGACAGTAACTCAAATGTAGCTACGTAAGTTCAGGCGTTTTAATTTGAAACTGAATCCCTCCTTCAGCGCTGAATCTCACTTTAAGACATGCCACAAGAGTTAAACATCAACCTAAAAGTTGTTTCTTAGATACTAGTGATCATTCTTTAGCTTGTATTACTTTGGAAGAAGACTTTGTTACCAAGCAAAATTATTTATCTGTCTATCTATTTATTTTTAAAGATTTTTAAAGAGTTTATAGAAAGAATAAAAAAGTTTTCTAAAGCCATAAACATAACTTATTTGGAACATCAATTTAACATAGAAAGGTTCAAATAAAAGGTATGACTTGTTCATGGACTCCAAGAACACAATTCCAAAACACTAAGAAACTTATGTTTAGTAGTGGTCAAGAGCTTATATGAAAACAATAACAACAACAACAGTAATAGTTGTTGTTGTTGTTATTATTATCATTATGGATGTACCACAGGTTAAGGAAATGGCAAATGAGGTAAGTTAAAATTAAGAAATGTATATGACTGTTGAGGGAAGCTAAATGAGCCAACAAGTATCAGAACTGAACAGGGTTAAGGCTCTAAGTAATTTAAAACATGAATATTGCGGTCAAGTACAGGACTGTAGCTAAATGCTGATGAAAAAAATTGCAAAAGGCGACTAAATTAAGTACAGATTTTGCCAGACAGTTCTCCATATTTAGAAGAATGTAGGAAGACACATTCACTCCATCTGATGAGGACAGAATTTACCGATTTTGACAAAGGAGGATGTGAAGGAAAGCAGGTTAAGATAAATATTTTGAAATGATTGAGCCCAAACTGCTTCCAAATCAGAGCATTAACTAGTTGCACTTGTTACATCTAGAACTGTGTTAATGTTTGGCAAACCTTGGAAACATACTAGAGGACTGGAAGACTAAAATGGAAACAAAGAATGATATAAAAAGAAGTCATCTGATAGTGACGAAATAATTACTCGAGATCAGTAAGTAAAGAAACACAAGATAAAACTCTACAGGATAGTTTCATGGAAACTTGGTCCTGTCTGATACAATACTTTGCTTCCTTTTCACGACATTACAGGTTTGAATAATAAAAACGCACATGCTGGCATTGCACCTGGATTTCTCCAAGGCATTTGCCATAGGACATCCAGTAAACTGCATTTGAGTTGGGCAACAGAGTGATGATTTTATCATTTTCTGGTTAAGCTTGCATGTCAAAGGCTGATTTCTTTATAAAGACAAAGGCAAGATCTTACTGTAAAGTGATCAAAATTACCTTGCTAAATGGTCTCAATGCGCTAAAATGTGTTTTCATACATTCAGAGGCGAGGTAATAGTTCAGAGCTTCAATGATACAGGTGGTCTCAGTAGGAGGGAAATTCAGTCTTTCAAAGTAAAGATCTGAGGAAAACTTGATATCAACACTTATAGCTAGCAGAAGATAAACTCTGTAATGTCAAAAATATTTCTATGATCATTTGGTACAGAACAGGGTAGCAGAATAGGCAGATCTTGACTGTACATACCATTAGTAAAATATATCTAGTATGCCTACTTCAAACACAGTTATAGAACAAATTTCAAGGAAAGCTAAAAAATGATCCAGAAGGCAGAAAAAAAAGAAATAAGATATTCATATTCAAATAGAAGGTTGGGAGATTACTTGATCTATGTGCTTTGAAAGGCACTTAAACATGTAAGGGACACAAATTACTAAAAGCCCTTTCAGTCTTGTTTACAAATGCAGAAAATGAAAAAAATGTCTGGAGAGTGAAGTTAAATAAGTGCAGTTTTAAAACCAGGTGCAGTTTCCTGGCAGTGACGGCAATTACCATGGGGACAGGGAAAGAATTATCCACCTTAAAGTGATTGCCTTTAAAGTGAGGTCTGGTATTGGTAAACAAAGATCTGTTTTAACAGTTTCACAGAGGCATGTTAGTGCCCCTGTGTGTGTGGTTTGGGTTGGATGAACCTGAAAATTTGTGAGTTTTGGAAACTTTCTGTTTGTTTCTTTCCTCCTTGGGCCATGGAAAGAAGAAAATTTCCTGTATTGTCCTCCATGAACTGATGATCCTTGAATTTCTTGATTAGGGCCTTGACTGTAAGTGAACTTCATCTTTTAGGACTTCAGTTGATCAGCTTCAATAATTAAGTAGAATTCGTTTCTCTAGAGCACAGCTGATTATACATGCTCCTGTTCTTTTGTTTTTTTTTCTTTCTATTGATCATCAAAAATAATTCAGCCATAGCTGGTGATGATACATGAAATAGTGATGACAGGTATGTGTCCTGCCCACATTCTTGAGGGTTTAAGAGGTGTCACATTCCGGATTGGAAGGCGTTTTCCTACAGAGTAGTCTGGCTTTTTTTTTTTTTTTCTTCTACCCGTTCACATATTGAATAGGACATAGTTCATCTCCCAGGATTATCAAAGCAGTTCTTTATCATTGCAGGAATTAAGACAGTGACATCTTAGTCATTCCTGTTCCCTGCCAAACCGCAGTTAGGTCACCTGAGGACTGTTACAGTTTGCTCTACGTACAATCATTTGCTTCTCCATAAGGGGATCTCTGTGAAATTTAATATCCTGCGAAAAATCAGAACAGAGGATCTAATCAACATTTATGGCCCTCACTTTGGTTACAAAAAAAAAAAAAAAAGATAGAGCTGTAAAAATTTGTTTGCTTTGTACTAGTGCTTGAACGACCGCAATAGACACTTTCCAGTATTGCTGTTTATAGGTGTTTCTATACAGAGAAAAGATGTGTACTACCAAAACATTTTTAATTCTTGCTAATAACAAAGGCATAACAAGATCCAGCAACTGGAAGTTAGAGAAGCATGTCATTTTCTATCTTGAAATTAAGATGAAGTTCCTAGCAGTGAGGTTAATTAAACATTGAACTAACTGACCAAGAGAGGTGGTAGATTCAGCAACGTGTGCTATGTTTTTGAAAATGAGGTTAGATGCGTTCCTAAATGAGACGGTTTTTGAAACACTGTCCTTGGGAGAGTCTGTGGTCTTGTCTCCTCTGTCACTGGTGTCTGCGAGGTTTTTGTGTCGCCTCATTCATTTTCCTCCTTCAAAAGCAGGTGAAGCCAGAGGGGGAGAGAGTGGAAAAGCCGACAGCATTGTCGACCCTTCCACTCCCTGTGAAGAGACGAGAAGTACACTGTGAGCGTGTTTATGGCTGAGTACTGGTATGACATTAAGATCCCACTGGGACAGGTATCACTCAGCTGTGCAGTAGGACCGTCTGCTGCAGAGTTTAGAATTTAAATGGACAGGCAAAGGCGTGGGACGAGAGTTACAGCCCCCTTAGTAAAGTGACAGGCCGAAAGTCCCATTTTAAAGCCACCAATTATTGTTTGAGAGTCTTGTTATTTCACTTAGATATTCTGTAGTGAGGAGATTTGCCAAGGCAGGAAAACAAAATACCGGGCTTGATCGCAGAAATAAAAAGGAGGCTGAGGATGTGAAGAGGGAGCAAGACCGAATTATTATGGAAGACTTTTCCAAGTGAATGCTGCAGGAGGTGGGGTGGGGGCAGACTCGTAAGGTGCAGTGTCTCTGGTTTTGTTGGCTTAAGCTTCCGTCTACCTGCATTAAACGAGTTCCCTTCTGAGCTCGTCCGGGCAGTGCTGATTAGGCCTTGAACCCCTGAAGTGGGTAAAACTCCCCAGTAAGGAAGGTGGTGTGATCCCCATCAGCTCCCTGCTTGCTTTCTCCAGTCACAGGATAGGCTTGAACAAGTCTTGCTAATACCTGTCCCTACTCTTTGAATTGGAAAAATTGCTAAGCTCTGCAGACGTATAGCTTGCTACAGCTAGTGACTTGGCTTATTCAGTGCCATGAACTGTGTTCCACACTTTTTACCTTTGTTTGTAGCAGAGTCTCTGGAAACTGCGTTGCCATGGCAATGTGATTTGCTAGTCTCTTCCAAGAGTGTGTGCTTGGGGAGAGCTAGCAAGCTGCAACTTCCTTTCTGACTAAGAAATAGGCTTCCAAACAGTATAGATGAAGGTAACAAAAAGTCACTAATTTTTTGTGTGAAATGAGTATGACTGAGGTAAGTGATTGAAGTCACGATCGCCTGTTTCCAGACCATGGCTGGACTTCACTACATCACTCGGGCATCAGGCAGGAACTGAAGGTCCCTATTCTGTTTTGAAGATAATTAACTCGGATATGGGAATAGCACAGGCTCATCATTAGGAGCCTGGGTCTCTTTTCACCACTGTGTGTTCAGAGTCGGGGACATTCAAGCATGAGCTAAATGAGAAATACTGATGAGGCTTCCTTTGAGATCCCATGTAGAAGCAGGTCAGTGAAAAAGGGAAAGGTTTGGTCCCGCAAGTGTTTTGAGCATCAGAATTCTATTTATAAATTATGCTGGAGTATTTTATGTGGGTCCTGTAGGATTCTTCCAGAACTAGTCAGCCTCCTTCCATTTACCGAGTCAACAAAATCAGCTATGATGCTAAGGCAAAGCTATAAAATGGGTTCTATAAATAATCTTGGCAAACTCTTCCAAAAACTTTTCAGTCTGTTATCAGTGATGCAAACCTTCATATTGCACAAGATTTATTTTCATTTTTTCAGCTAACTGCTCAGTAGTGGTTGTGAAATTTATTTTGCAGGATGCAGTATAGCTAGTTACCAGGACTGTTGGCGCCTGTAGACAGCTAGAGTTTGTGTTTGGAGCTTCCTTCCTCAACTTTTTCGTTCCTCTACAATCTCTTATTTTAAATTCTTGACGTTTTCAATTTGCAAGAGTCGATCTTTTTTTTTAGCTTTCGAGCCTTTTTACTGTGATGTGAGAGAAACATCACAGTATACTTCCTTACAGGGAATCTCTCAGACAGTTTCTGAAAGGCTGAATATAAATTACTACTTTTGTCTCCCTCGTGGCATTTGGGAGTTTTCCTTGGAAGCTATAAAATGCAGCAGGATGCACAGCCACGTAAAACAAAAAATCCGTACGTTTTCCATAAGGCTTTGTATTTTATTCATGTTTGTCTTGCTTCTTAAATTGATTTTGACTTCTATTACAAAAATCAATTGTCACATGTCATAATTCATGCTGGCTTATGAATACTTTTGTACAATAAAGCTCTTTAAAGATGTAAAACCAGTTTCTTCAGTTTGCAGTCGTTCTATTTTTCTTTTTAACAGAAGGAACTTTTTTTTTTTTCCCAAACACCTTTATTAATGTTATTGTCATCATCTCACATACATCCTCAGGTTAAGACTACAGAATGTTACACAGCTGCTGGGTGGCTGACTTAACAAATTCAGGGATTTAAACCTCACGCACTCAGAAGCTGTCAAGCAGCGCACTCAGCTGCCCATGCATTCCGCAGGCTGTAGACCTCAAACTCTAGTTTTACTTGGAAAAGTGACAGTAAAAATTAGGCTGCAGATCTCCATGTTTGTTGTGTTTTTCTTCTACCAGTGAGTTAGTTCTGCAGACGATACCAGACTTCTCCACGTTCCTGATCAATAGCGCATGCAGCATATGGCCACTGCGCTCGCAGTGATGGGGGAGCCCTCTCTGTTGTGTGAGGCGTGTGCGTCGACAAACACTCCTCATTTCTCCCATCGTGACTGATGACAGGGCCAAAAGCTGAGCTGAACTGGGAGCTGCAAATGAGCAGTTAATGTGACCGTGGGCATTGAGCCGACAATAAGCCCTGCTGCTGGGCATGAGCAGAAAAATGAAACAATGGTGGGAATTTGGTAATCTTTTTTTCTCTGCCTTCTGTAAGAGAAAAGTAACATCTTGAATGTGCCTTATATAGGAGACAGAACATGGATTAGAAGCACTTTTTACTTAGAAGCGTTTCTATATACCTAAAGACATGGCCAAAAAAGGGTTAGCAAATTGTATTTTCCTAGCTACTGAGGTAACACATTGGGAAAACTCTTTGCTGAAGTAAGGTATTCCCTAGAACTATCCTGGGACAGTTTTAAGGAACGGTTCAGATTTTTGGCAAAGTGGTGGTGTGCGACTATCCCTAGGCCTCCGAGTGAAAAAGAGAGAAACCATGCCCCCAAAATTATACATTTTATTTGTTTGTATGTTTGCAAAATCAACATATATGACAAAGTTATGTTCTATAATTTCCATAAAATTACTGTGGATCTGCAAGTACTGAGCAGCCATCATAACAGGTATTCGTAAACAAGCTAGTTTTTCATCCCAGTAATTTTTCATTGCCAAATGGTTCAGACCGTGCATAGGAAGTTCAGTAAGAAACACCAATGCAAGAGCACATTTAGTTCCTGCTGCGTGTTTCAAAGAACTGACAGAAGCTCCAGGGGAGCACATGGAGTAAGAAAGCCAAGAAAGCATAACCTCAGTCATCAACATAACATTAAAAAAAGCCCACATAAAAAGCCCCCACAAAACTCCTACCTACGAATAAAACTTTTGTCCAAAGCACTCACTAGGCTGAGGCTTTAATTATAAGCCAAGAAGTTTCTTCTGACTGTAGAGTTCTGATCTTGAGGAAACTAGACTTGTGAACAAACTGTATTTTATAAAGGAAATGTCTGAATTTTGCTCATGAAAGAAACAGCCTGCTAGATATCCTTCTTGAAGTCATCCCAATTACTGAGATCCAAAACTCCAGTTGCTTGAGTGAAAGCCTGCACTAGTTCTGTGCCAAATTCAGGGCAACTGTAAAGATTCAGAGCTTCAGAAATGTCAGTGAACTTGCCCACATTACCCTGTCAGATAACCCGATCTGCTCAGTCAAACACAAGCAGTCCCTTAAGAGAATAGTAAGAATTAGTTCAGAACATAGACCAATGTTGTTTATTCAATTTTATCTGATGCTTTTTCCCACCTTTTTCTGAGGCCAGAACATCAAGTTTCATCACTTCTGCTTCTTGAGGGAAAAGATGAACTTTCACTTAAAGACAGTGGGGAAGTTCTAATAGAAAATACTTTAAGGTGACAGCTATGGCTTCCCAAGAGGGGCAGCTGGTAGCGCATTATTCTATTATGGAGCAGAGGTAATTCTGGCACTGGTCCTAGCATTCCTATTCCTGAGGCTGCCAGCTTGTGCCACTGCATTACTTAGCAACAATATGAAATGACAGGAATGTAAAAGAGCAAACCCAGCTGACTCAAAATGATTGGGAGGGTGAGAAAATTCCACAGACAGCTCCAAGGCACTCCAAAGGCCAACAGGAAGGATGTAAGAGGGATATGAAAGATGACTTGCATTCTAGGGCTTCCCCAGCATGCAAAAAGCAGCCTATAGTTGACATTTCTACACTTCTCTCCAAGTCCATTTACAATAAATATTTAAAAGTAAGAAAAAAAAAATCAAAAAACAAACCCTGAAGGAAGGAGATGGATTCATAATTCATTATAGGACTATATATTGCACACAGAAGATGCGTGTCCTGAATGTGAATTGACAGTCATACCTTGCCAAAGACAATGCACAGTTGTACAAGGGTGATACTGAAAAACATTTTGTACTGAGTTTAGAAGAAAAGCTTTGTTTCTTTTAATAGTTAGTAGAATTCACTTTGTTTCTTTACTTTTCTCCTTTTTTTTCTTCCTGGGGACACATCTTTTTTTTTTTTTTTCCCTTTCTCTTGTCAAAAACATCAGAATGTTCCTAAACTCAACTGAGCAGCCTGTCCTATTGAAAAATAGATTAAAAAAAGAGCTTCACTGGTGGCTGAAGCAATTTGTACAGCATGTAATTAAAACAATAATTCTTCAAATAGTAGTTAATTCACAAGTTAGTTTCTCTTACACTTTCTGAAGCATTTATTTCTTTCTAGATATTTGGAACGAGGATTTTTGTTTTCTTACTAAAGGGATTGTGCTTTGCACTATGGCAATGAATGACTGCCAGATAGCATCTTTCAAATTAGAACTAATTTCCATGACTAGGCAACTTTTGGGTGACTTTTTCCTTAGGTAAGTAAAGAATCTAACTTAATCTGTCGTCTAATCTAAGCCACCAAAATCAATCAGAGCAAAAAGGCTGTGAGATAATCCTTGGAGACATGCACAGGGATAGTAATACATTCAGAGAGGACAACACCACTTCAGAGGAGATAAATAAAGTTTTTCTATCATTGTTCAGTGTAGAAACTCCTAGGAAGATTCCCATGCTAGAATATTTTGGGGGGTTAGGATGAGGATTAATGAAGGATCAACCTGATACTGAAGTAACAGTATCAGTGGAAGGTGATCCTGGTAAGCAGAAGCAGAATGAAACTAACAAATGACTAACATTGGATGATATTCACCCACAAGTCCCAACAGTACTCAAGGATGAAATAGTACAACTATAGATGCACCATGTATCTCATCTAACTCTTAGTATCTGAAAATTTGAGAAAATCAAATGCGGTGACAGTCCTTAAAAAGAAACATTACAGGGGGACCTGGGGAAGCACAGACCTGTAAACCTGCAGGCACATTAATAAAGGTTGCGTTGACACTGAATCAGCTGAGATCTGAATAAATGGAAACTACTTGAGAAGAACCAATATGATTTCCACTTTGTATGATTTCTGCTTTCTTCTTCAATGGCTTGGCTTCTTCAATGGTTTGACTTCTTCATTGGCTCCCTGCCTTCAATAACTGAGGTCTGAGGAGGACCCTGACAGTTCGTCTACCTTTGATCCCCATCCGTGTGTTCTGGAATACAGTTTCCATCCGTCACTGAGTCCAGTCTGGAACTTTCCCAGTGCTTGCCACTGACATCTCCCTGGAGCTTGGTATGGTTTTGTATATATTTGTATATATTCTATCTATTTCATTATTACCTTTTTTATTTTATTATATTTAATTAAAGTAGTTTAGTTTTTTTTTCTAAACTCATAGGTCTCTTTATCTCTCTCCTCTCCTTGGAGCGAGAGGTGGGAGAGAACATCTGTCGTCTTGCCATTGGCCAACACAGCCCAAACCATGTCAGATACAAAGATACGATTCTTAAGATGGGGAAGTCTTATCTTACAAACAACTTTGAGGTCTTTTAAGACCTCAAAACACTTGTGGATAAGGATAATCTATCCAGTTTACTCTGCGTGGATTTTCAAAAGGCTTTTTGCAGGGTCTCATGTAAAACACTCGTGGAGAAATTGAATAACTGAAAAGGCAGGTCCTAACACGGATAAATAAATGGTTAAAAGATAGGAAAGAAGGTAGAAACAAATCATTACATCTCACATACAGGAAAGTTGCCAGTAGTATTCCACAGAGACTGGGACTTGTAATGTTCAACACACTCATAAGTGACCTGGAAAAGGAGGTGAGCAGTGAGGTGACCATGTTTGCACACAGTAAAGGAATTCAAAGGTCAAGGCAGTAAGTATGACAGTTGACTGTGAAGAATTGCAGCCTGATCTTAAAAAAACAACGGAGTAATAAAACAACAGAAATTTAAAAAAAAAAAAAAGTTAGCTCTTTTGGGTTAAATACAAAGTAATGCATGTCAGGGAAAACAAACCTAGTTTCACACAGAAAATGACAGGGTCTGTGCTGCCTGTTGCCATTGGAGTAAGTCTTTATGCTTCTGACAGATGAAAATATCAGTTCAGTGCTTGCTAGGAGTGGAAAAATGAATCATATATTTGATATTACAAGGAAAGTAATAAATACCAAAGAGCATCATTATGCCACTGTACAAAACCACAGTTCTTGCACACCCCAGTTAATAAGTGCAGTTCTGGTCTCCTTAAAAATGACACAGAAAAACTGCCAAAGGTTCACAGAAGGCAACAATTATGATATGGAATAAATTCCTTAGAAGGACTAAGAAATTACTCTGGAGGAAATAAGATAAAAAACATGCCTGATGTAGAGACTGTAGGTAGGGATTAGCTGCTCACTGTTTCTTCTAATATGAGAACTGGGTGCCATCAGGTGAAGACGACAGGCACCAGGCTCAGGACGAATAAGAGGTGCTTCTTCTCACTGTAGGTGACAGACCGGTGGGACAGTTTGCCAGAGGAATTTTGGAGGCAGAATATTTACATGTGTTCAGAGTAGACCGGACAAATATTTTGCCAGGAGATCCAGTAAATGTTACTAAATAGACATACTGCACCAGGCTCAGAAAATCCTCTGAGCTGAAAATAGGCAGAAGCTAGGAGAGTATTAAGGGGAAAGTATCATATATATGTTCATAACCTGTTATCCATTTACGGGCACTGCAGGATACAGAATATTGTCTCCTACAGAATACTCACGCTTGATCCTAACTGTACAACTGCACATGTTCACACATGCTGCTAATACGGAGCCATAGGAGATAATTTAGATGAGGGCAAGATTAGACACAGTTTGTAGCTATCAGCATAACAGTACCTCAGATTTTTGTCTCTCAAGTCAAAAGAAAATGTTGAAATGCTTTGGATAATGGTTTATGTACGTGACTATAATAAGATTTGGATGGAAACTTTAAGATAGTTTTGGAAGCCCTCGTTGTTCTATAGTTTCATGGCTCCACTTTACTGAATGCATTCAGTTATGACAGGCTGAGCTCATTTTGCCTGTCTGTAGCAATCTGGAAGTGTTTATTCTGAACTGTCACCCAGATTCTCAGGGTGAGAAATGGGAACTCCAGAGTGTGAGTCACTCCCTCTTAAAATAGATGTTGAAGAACTCATAAGAAAGGGAAAGTCTTTTTAAAACCAAAACAATACATACCTTAAACAAAAGACATTTCTGTCCTCCTCTAGCTAATGATAACTCTGATTAGAGAATTCAAAGTCACATACAGTGCGTAAAGTCAGGTAGTCAGCACAGATCATCGGAAGGAAGCAATGAAACCAAAAGGTTTTCTGGCTACTAAGAATTTGGACATCTGGCCATTGAAAAGTGCTCTTTGTCTCTGTGTATGTTTATCAGCCACCTAAATGCCAACCGCAGGAAAGCTCTTCTTGATGTGTGTAGCTAACCATAGCTAGCCAATAGTGAAGTTCTATTACATTATTTTCTACAGATGTTCACAATCATTACAAAGATCTTAAAAACTAAACTTGATTTTCAACACATTTGAAAATGAGATTTAGGCAAGTGAGCAATTGAAACGAAAGTGTACATGTTTAAGTCCCAGTGAACCTGAACTAAACAAGCAAGTAAAGTGCGTTGCTGACTTGTGCTTTAAGACTTCAGGGACATAACACAAGGTGAGAATGTAAACTCAGCATTCCCAGCCATTTTATTGCTCACAAATAGAGTGTCATAACATTTATAGAGCACTGCATTTATACTACAATGTGGATGCCACTGTAGCTAAATATTTACGATCTCTTCTTTTACATAACGAACACTCTTTTTGAAGGGTTACAATCCATTTTTGAAGTTGCATCCCACTTTACAGCCTGACAGCCAATGATTTAGTAGAGAAGAGAAGTGCTTGCAACTGCTGCTTACCTTTTCATTTATTTGTAAGCCTTAAGTGTAGGATCAATTTAAGAGTATATGATTTCCTTGCATACATTACATTAGCACGGAAAGTGAAGAGGATAACTGCTCAGGTACGTTTAAAGCCTTTTTAGTGAAACTTCTCTGCACTTACAGTTTGTGAATATTAGTCCTTCACCAAATTGACTGAATGTGTCACCATCATTTGCAAAAGTTCCTGTACAACTGGCACTAAATCTCTGCAGTACCATTGCATTTCTCACTGGTGAGTTTGAATAAACTGTAAGTTTATTCAAATAAGGGCTAGAACGTGATAATAATAATAGCCACAGCAGTGGCTATTACTAGCAGTAGCAAATACAATATTTTTTATTTTACCACTGCTATAAGAGGAACTGAAACAGTGATATAAGAGGCTGAATGTATATTTTTTATTATTTTTACACAAATCACAATGATCTATTTACCGCTGCAGTTAGATTTCTCCATGTAATTTTCTTTTTTAAACACCAGCTACTTTTGTTAGTTATGACTTATAAAACTGAATCACTTTCAAACGTGCAAGAGAAATTATGCTCCTTTTGCTTTGGATGGGGACTATGACTTGTCTAATGTTGTTTCTTGAAAGAAAGAAGTAGAAACTATGCAATTGATGCAGTTTTGTGTGCCTTGATATGAACGTCTTGATTTTTTCTGTGATTTTTCTTCCCAGAAGCTCTTTTCAAATGGTAAGAAGATTTCTGTCTTAAGCACAGTTCTTGTTGTTAGAGGTAGAATACCAGCAGTACGCATCTGGTAGTATATAACATTAGAAGTTGACTATAAGCTTAAATATCTAGAGGATGATTCAGATATCTCAACATAGACATAATAAGTCATTCGATGCTTTGCAGTATCCCGCTTAGATTCCAGGTACAAATTTAGGACACCATTATCTCACAAGATGTGTGCTGTCGCTGTGCAGATGTCTGCTACAGCCTTAAAAATCATACACAGCACTAAATGCCCAGGTAACCATGCAAGATGTTTCCCAGCATTTGATGAAACACGTTGTAGTAGCATGAGATACACACACGAAACCCATTGCTGAGCCAGTGAACAACAACCACTGGGCAAGTTACTGCTGTCTTGTTTTCAGCTGGGCAGTCCAGAAGCAAATGTAATGGTCAAAAAAGTGAAACTTTCACAGTGGCTGTCTGACTTATCTGCAAGTCAATTATGAGAAGCGTGTAGAAACTTTAATATGACTTTTTCTGTGGAAGAGGTTACATTTTTTCTAATTTAGTTCAGACATGGTGAAATTCAATGGTCAGTCACAAAAAGGTCAATAGACCAAGAAAAGAGCTCAGTCTAAAAATAGATTTTTTTGCATTTCAATCTCAAGCAGCTTCTCTTGAATTTGTGGATTTCTAGGCTCTTAGCAATCAATGCTTGCATAGATTTTCATGAGATACTAGCGCAGATATCACAGATAACAGAACAAATAAATTGTGAATGGAAAGGAATCATCATAACATTAATGAAAAATTCTCTAGTCCTGTTTATGCAAGATTTAATTCTGAATATTTATGCAAGCATCATTGAAAGAGAGTAAGTCCCACAGATGCAAAGCTGACTGCAAAGGCCCATATGATCCAGCTCTGCTGAGCAGATACATTCTGCTTTTAGAAAGTCAGCAACGAAACCTGACACATGGAAAATCCATGTGACTCAACATTTGCTCAGAAAAGAGAACCACCACACATGGCAGCTAGTTTCCCAGGCAACTCTGAATCTCTGGGAATATATCCTAAAGAATGATTTTTCTCAAAGTCTTTTTCAGGAGCAAGCTATTGTTATGTAATGGGAAGTTGCAGAATGTTTTTTTGCTTGCGCTAAATTAGATAATTTCTACAGTTTCTTCCCAAACGCTTCCCAGATGCTTCCTAAATGAATTAGGTGGGAATGAGTTCCTATGGTTTTCACAGATTCTTCTGGCTTTTCCGAATTTTTTAGTAGGTTTTTATACCAGTTGGTCTAGTTTTGGTAGGATAAGATCCCATCCTTTATCCCCTTTTGCACTTATGATTGGAAGAGACGGTTTTCTAGGGTTTTTTTTCCTTCCCCAGAAAACATGTCTTGCAGAAATCTCTGATGGTGGTGACACTGAGTTAGTCATATTTCTGTTAGAATCTGTTTTAGAAGATCCTCTGAGAATATTTCGTCTCACCACTCCAGTGTGACCATGTTTTACCCAAAGGAAAATATATGAATAAGCACTGAAAAAAAAATAAAAATTCACTGAAACAGTCACTGCTGCTTAAGCCCAGAGCGGAAGGTGCTCTGACAGATGAGAATATATACTTTTTAAATTTACTCTTCCTGGCAAAGTTTTCTCGAAGGCTGTCCTGTTGTTGACAAACAGCAATGGCTATCAGCCAGTTCTTGTTGAAAACTTTAGGTAGAGGTAGAGGTATACACACACACACACACACACTACACCTACTGTGTAATTCACATGCAGTGAATCTGATTTGTCCCCAGAAGACCTGATCAGCAGCATCCTGTGTTCTTTGATCTGTCTAGTATATCTGGGAACACTCATTCTAGACAAGAATTTAAGTGGAAATGGAATATAAGTTAAGTTATTCTTCCAGAATAAGAAAAAGTGTCTGATGAAAACGCTGATGTTGTGGGTTAACCCTGGTGGGCAGATAAACACCACACAGTCTCTTGCTCAGTTCCCTCACCCACCCCCAGTGGGATGGGGGAAGAGGCAAGGGAGAATTAAAACAAGAAACCTTGGGGGTCATTATAAAACTAACAGACAAAAAAAAAAAGTATTAATAGTTGTTTAATAAGTGAGGGATAAGTGGAAGAAAAGAGAAGAAAACAAAACAAAAAAGAACAAGTTATGCAAAGTGATGACTTCCCGTGGGTAGCCACTTCCTGAGCAAAAGATGGGTAACACCCTAAACACTCCGCATTTCCCTTTTATTACTGAGCGTGACATTATATGCTATGGAATACGTCTTTGATTAGTTTGGATCATCTGCTCGGTTGGGTCCCCTCACAGCCTCTTGCACACCTCCTAATCTATTCACTGGGAAGCAGAGGGAGGATCTTGATGCTGTGCAAACGCTATTCAGCAAAAACTAGAACATTAATGCTTTATCAGCCCTCTTTTGGTCAAAAATCTAAAACACAGCACCATATGAAGAAAATTAAATAATGGTAAAAACCTAAGTAGTAGGTAGTAGTGCCAGGCCCACTACAACTGAATAGATTAATGATGTGTAGAAGGCTTGTTTAAGCAAAACAAGAATAGCGTATATCTCACTGCCAGGATGTCTGTTCCTGTAAAGTCACGTGAACGATTCTGCATTTGGCATTCCAATTTTCTTTGCCTTAGCTTTTTACAGGCAAGGCCCCTGCAAGGGTGCCTGGAAAGGATGTTCATGGAAAATTTGATTAAGTACACCTTAGTTCAGTAAAAAATAGGTTATTTTTCCATTACTGAAAATTGCTCTTATTTTGGGTATTTCTCCAATCAAAGGCACAGAAGTTAATAAAATAGTTACAATTTTGAGTAGTCAAAATAAATGTTTGCAAACTAGCAATGGGACAATAATTTCTCTCGTGAACCATTTGTAGAAATAGCTGTAAAGGATTCATACATTTGAAAAAATGAAAAGGAGCAGCAATTTTTGTGGGGGATAAATTAACACTTTTATGGTGTTATATATCTTCTACATAGAATTTTCTCAAGGCTGCCAATGCAAGTCTCGCAGTACAGTAAAATTAAAGGATGGTTGCTTTTTTTTCCATTAAAAGAAAACAAACAAAATAAATGAAAAAAGATGTTTTATTTTCTGCTTAAGTGCATTCTTGTTTTACCATAGCCTATCCAGATTGATTACTCCATAAGCAGCATCATGTTTGTAAAGACTGAATCATGACTACCTGCTCTCCAATATATCTGACCTGATAATACACTGAGTATATCTTTTGCTTTGTATGAAATAGCTTAATGTTTGCTGTGTTGACAAAGTTGGATACTTACATGGGTTTTCTTCAAGAAAATACGTTTTTGAAGTAGTACATCTATAAATAATACAGGACTCCTTTTACCTTTATTTTTTAATTTTTCATAAAGTGTTTGATAGTCTTCTTGTCATTAAAATAGAAATTTTTCCATTCAGGTTGCTATATTCTTCAGTCAATATGTGTTAAAGTGCCCAGAAATTAAATGTGGCAGAAGTAATGACCTAGATCTTCCCTGGCACCCATCGAACCACATGGAGGGATTAGACCACAGGCAATGGCTGCTGCTGTTAAAGCGGATTAAGGTGTTGCTGTACCATACACTTCTCACCAGTTCTCTGTTGACAGTCACAGCTGAGACCAAGGTGAGACCGGCATACTTGGTGTATTCACTCTGTTTAATCTGGATTTTCTATGAAATTGTTTCAGATATCCAAAAGAGGGACAGCAGCAAACAGCTGAATGACACTGATATCTTGAACCAACTCTGGTCTTTACGGAGCAGTTGCCTAATGATGCCATTTCACTTCTCTTAGTCCTGACCACTGAGTTCAAGACCCAGAGTTTATGTCTCCATCCACACCAAAGAATCAAGGTTGTAGTATGCATTAATGGGATGTGTAGAGATTAAATTATATCCCTAGCAAGGTCAAGGGAAACAATTTCCCCACTGATATCCACCGAGTCAGGAAAGACCAAGGGGTCATGCTTCTTGAACCCTCTTGCAGTGCCTTGCCTTGCCTTCTCTTCCCTTTCCCTTACTCTGTTTATTTTTTTACTTTTTTCTTTTTAATAAAAAAAATAATCAAGACTAAAGCATGAACGTTCTCAGGATTAAGAAAAATTAGTCATAATTTTTGAGAAAAACAAAAGTGTCGTATAATATCGTTATTTCCGAATAAAAATTTCTCAGGTTTCCCAAGTAGAACTGGATTTCTGTTTTATATTTGATCTCCTATGGAGAATGGAAAATAATGCATTTTCATATATAAAGAGAATTATTTGAGTCCTCATTTCAGGTTTGTTGATCTTTGCTTCTACTTTTTCAATAGACAGTTGGGGGTTTTTTGGTCATTTACCAAGACGCAAAGCAAAGTTTATGTCTAATTTACCTCTAGAATTGTAATTTATGTACTTTCACTTTTCCTGTGGTGCTTAAAATGGTGACAGCATGTGGACACAGACACTGGAAGAGATAAATTGGTGATTACAAACAGTGTTGTCGTGTCGTCCCAACTGTAAATAGGTCAGGTTTCAGTTCAAGAACTAGTTAGGTTGCTTATATCCACTCCTTTGATAGGAAGACTATTTCAAAATCTTTCTACTTTGATCTTTACATATTTTCTTCTAATTTCCAGTATAAATTAATCTACAGACAGCTTGATACCCATTTTTTTTTTGCTCCGTATAAAATACGTCTTTCATTTTAAATGGTTTTACTATAGTGTTTGTCTTCCTCATCTTTTTAGAGTAAATGCCAGCTTTCATTGTGTTACACAAGGTAAATCAAACTTGGATTTTGGGGCATATGCACACCTGTGGCTGCTGCAGGTATTATAAACCCTGAAACTGAATATGTGGGCAGCAAAGTCTCCAGAAAGTGAAATCAGTTCTGGAGGCTGTGCATCTCCATTTTCACAGCACTATATCTGAGCTAATATCCTTGCATTTTGGCTCAGCACCATTAGACTAGTACCTGTTTCTGAGCATATGCTAGTAAAAACTAAGCCATTCTGTAAGGGCTTATCCCTGGAATTTCTACCAGCTTGCAAAATTAAACAATACATAAATTTTCTCCATGTAGATATCTTAAAATTCTTCTTGCAGAATAGTTTCTCCATTTCTCATGTCACTGTCATGGTGCTTTTCAGCATCTAATCTAATTTGGATTCACCTTTCCCAAATTTCAGTGGTGGCAGAGGACACTGTATGCCATTTAAAGACTTGTTACTGTAACACTCAGCTTAAGTAAGTAAGGAGTTTTCTACTCTTTTTAATATTGTATTTCTCAGAGAGGAGGTAGCTGTATGAAATAGCGTAAATTTCAAAGCTTAATTTGCTACATAACTGTGGTAGATTAGCCATGTGTCATAAAGTAGAGATATTGCAATGACATTTGAAGAAAAAATTATGGTGGGTGGTAAGTGAGGGATTTTTAGATTTTATTTTGTCCTTCTCTGATGAGCACATAAGAAATCTGTCGGACTTCGAATATTAAAAGCAATGAGATTACAGAACTGAATTACAAATTATTATGCCCTAGCTGTCTGAGGTATGAAACAAAAAAAGTTTCCATTTCTGTCAAAAAAAAAATGGTTGTAATTTCTTCTTTCAGGGCTATAAAGTCCTTTTTGACAGGCATTTTTTATATTTCAGCTGTCCTCAGGGACAGTGTATTTTTTCCATAGATATATACTATGCTTGTCTAGTGACTTAAAAGGAGAAGTAATGTTTGGTAGACAGACCTGAGATGGAAGAATAAAAGATCATATCTCAAAACCTCACTTGTTTTAAAGGTTGATTGCTTAAGAAATAAACGTAAAATTATTAATAAACACGATCACACTTTCCCGAAATCGAAATTATCACTGAACTTTAACACAAATTGAATTTGCTGGCAATGGAGTAATTGTAAGATGATCAAATTTTACATCAATGATACGTTTCTAAATGGTTTATTAATGTGTAGGATAAGGTCAAAACCCATTTAAATAAGTGGTTCATTTTTAGAGTCAAAGAGATGAGTAGGTTGATCTTAAACATGGCTTTCAAGCCACAGTAAGATTAGGGAGTACATGTTTTCTCTGTAAAGTCCTTGTAACATCAGCTATAAGACGTAATTAGTCAGTCATAAACAAATGTATAAGACAGTCTTCCATGTGTTCAGTGAACTGCTCATGTGCATTATTGTATTTTCAATTTTGTTGTTTAAATCATCTAAATGCAGCGGGGTCCCATGGACTCAGGTTACACATATTTTACAGAAACACAGTCAGGTCACACACCTGATTACTGGAAGACAAACGTGCTTTGAGGTAACTGCCTACAAAAAAGCATAGGAGCTTGAATTTCTTGCTTAAATAGATCAGATCTCTGCGTCTCGCCTACACTTTACAGTAACGTTGCAGTGCGACCAGCTTTCAGTATAGAAACAAATATAGTAGATGGCAATAGATTTAAGTCCTCCTAGGTTTGTTCTTTTAACGTGTGAATACGAAGAAGCCCAAACACAATAAAAACAGAAGTGCCTGATAGTCTGCATTAAGCATGGTACCTCTGCCTTCTATTAAGCCGCTATTTCCATTTCCAGTGACACTGATTTCGTTGAGACACAGCCAGTCAGTACAACCATCGCTCTGGTGAGGCCCTGGCTATACCAGCTCTTCTACTTGCACAAACTTGCAAGCATCCCATCAAGTGCAGAGGTCTTTAATAATCCCTAAGGCATTATGATCGCATATAGTCCTTCTGAGAGAGTCATCCTCTGGGCTATGGGTTTTGCTACCAGAATCGAAGCTGTTACAATAAGAAGGTTGGCATAATGCACTGCAGCAAGAGTTGCTATGTTCAGACAGGCTTTTCAACATGAGATACTCTTTGATCTCGGGTCCAAGAAAGAAAAAATGATTGGTAATTCGGCTGTGACATTTTAAAGCACTCGTCAAAACTAACTATATTCTACCTTTGCAATAGAGGTTTTTTCTGTGCAAAGGATAAGCACAAGGAAAAAGAAACATACAGAAGTTATTATTCTTTTTATCTAAACAGGTACTGTTTATGCTTAAAAACTGAAATTTGCATCAAGACGTATATGTATGTTCTCAGCTAACGAAGTTTAACCATTGAACTTTGATTATGCATGTTAATGTCCTTCTGAAGAGAACATTGACATTATTGTTTATGACTTGCACAGTTATCGGTGACTAATGAAAGCATACTGTAACTTCTGAAAACATTTTCTTCAACTAGCTGGCACCAGGAATGGTTTAGAATAACCCATAATAGAGGTGTCATTGGCTGCATGTAAGGGAACACATGCTAGAAATGATCAAATAGTTCCCGTTAAAAGGTATATGACTTTACGGGTTAGATTTACTAAATGTCCAGATTGAATAAAGGCAATACTTAGACCACCTCATCCCCCAGTGGAAGAGAAAGAGGTTTCACTTTTATATTTTAAAAATATAAAAGAGCTATTGTTAAAACAAACATGGCATGCACTTCAGACAAACTAATCACAAAAAAAAAAAAAAAAACAAACCCCAAACAAAAACAACAAACATTTTCTAGAAATTAAAATAAAAATAAAAATCCAGAAATACACTGCTGAGAGATGGATTTGCAAAATATGCCATTTTTCCTTCAAAAGTGATCTCACATGTGACACATTAGTAACATGCAGCAACTCTTGTGTGTTATGGGAATAGTCCCCTAATTAGTTTTGTCATTAAAATTCATTTAAAACCATTTTGTTCTTGATATTTCTTAATTATTCCAATGGCACATTCAGATGCCTCCAGATGGCTTGAAGCAGGATAAATAGCACTGAGAAACTTCCCTAATAGCATCCTACTCTGATTGCTATTGTCGTTCATGCAATATCCAGTTTCTCTGTATTAATTTCAACGTAATTAAATAACAAAAGGCAAGAAATTCCTTTGGTGATGTTTTGGTTTTGGAAGAAGTATCTTCAACTGCAAAGATGTGCAGTCAGAAAAATCAGCAATATCAAAGTCTGAATAGGGAAAGAAATTTCTATAGGAAGATTTTGAAATGGGCTTCTAATAGATGCAGATGGCTTGATTACTTATTGCTGCATTGACTTTGAAACTTTAAAACTTTCTTTCCAAAAAAAGTATTCAACTAACTTGCCCAATGACAATCGTATTGACATGTTGAGCCGGATTCTGTCAGGCCCATTAGTGTCAAACACTTCTCAACACTTACCTTAAGAAAGCTGCATCTTCATTTCAATAAAATAAAAATCATAGAAGAAAACTAAGCGTGTTTCCATAAGGGAAAAAAACACTACTGTTTTGATGAAAATAGAAACAGTTGTCTGACGAGTCTCTTACTGGGAGCATATTCCATGTTTCTCTCTTCACTTCTGAAAATATTTTGGTTTAACTCTGACAGTATTTGGAGAACTTCTATGTAATTGGGAATTAATTGAAATCTAGGGTTCTATTAGGCAGACAGACTGGTCATCAGTCTTTGACATGCAACAGATACATAAGGTAGATTTAAACCGGTACATGCTTTGTTAACTGAACTGCATTATATCATTGTATACCATCCTGTGATTCTACGATATCAGCTTTATCCCAGTCTCATCTGAGAGACAGGAGTTTTCTCTGAGTATGGAGAAATGCATTAATTTCAGCCTGGAGAAGAGAAGGCCCCGAGGAGACTTTATAGTCCCTTCCAGTACCTGAAGGGGGCTACAGGAGAGATGGGGAGAGACTCTTTGTCAGGGAGTGTAATGATAGGACAGAAGGTAACGGTTTCAAACTGAAAGAGGGTAGATTTAGATTGGATATCAGGAAGAAATTCTTTACTGTGAGGGTGGTGAGGCACTGGAACAGGTTGCCCAGGGAAGCTGTGGATGCCCCGTCCCTGGAGGTGTTCAAGGCCAGGCTGGATGGGGCTTTGAGCAGCCTGGTCTGGTGGGAGGTGTCCCTGCCCATGGCAGGGGGTTGGAACTAGATGATCTTTAAAGTCCCTTCCAACCCGAACCATTCTGTGATTCCGTGATTAATTTACGTAGCTAGAAGAGAGACTGAACTACAAATTTCTCACTCATTTCCCAGCTGCTTCAAGAAATGAATTATCTGTATGATGACCTGCTTTTTTGTCTTCCTCAAAGAAAAAAACAGGAACCTCCAAATCTGAAAACATATAACTGTATTTTAAAGCTTCCTAGATGATGGGCAATTTCAATAGACCAACATGATTTGTTGCCTGAGCACAGAGAAGGACTTGTGAAGACAGGTGAAGAGGACTTCTGCAACTTAGCTCCTCATAGAATCCTGTGTTTGGGAGAAGCTTCTAAGAAATGAAAGCTTGAGGAAAAAGAGACAGTGGAAGGAAATAAACACAAAAAAGGAAGAGACTGATAGCTTTTCTGATCTCATTTCCAACCTAACTAGCATTTCGTATTAAGGCCTCTCTGGCACATTTTCTAACTTCCACTACATATTCAACAACTTCCCAGAAGCTCCCACACCTCATGATTGGAAAAGTCCCTTTTACTACTGGAGTCAATACACACCTAACCCTCAGTTTTTAACCCAGACAGCGTTCCTCTGACATCCTTGAGCAACCTTCTTCTCAGTTGGAGCAGTCGCCTGTGAGTTTCTTGTGAGAACGTGCTTCTGCATCCCATTTTTTCAAGTGTTTTCCCTCTGTCTTCTCAATACATTCATTGAAATTTGAGTTTAGAGGCACACTTACAAATTAGGTCATTGAAGAATTTTCCTAAGTGTTGCATGTGGAACGACACAAAACTCAGGGGCTATATCCAAGGAATCTGACTTTGATGAGTCATATATATACAACTTTAAACATGAAAGGAATCCCTCAGATGCCTGGAAAGGATCACAGCGTGTGACACACATGATGGAGAAAGACTGTAACTGAATTTTAGGAAATTACAAGAGGGAAATGAAAAACAGAGAAGTAGGCACATATGCAGTTTCATTACAAATCTCCTACTAGAGTTCAATATGGGTTTATATTGGGCTTGTAAAAATGTCCTATTCTCCCTTTCAGTGGGTTAAAAAGTTATTGAACAAACACAGAGAGAGGCGTGCACAGAAATTGTATGAAATTTGTTTGATTCTGAAAAGAAGTTAAAAGTATACAGGTATAAGCAGACATGATTTAAATGTACTGAAAGAAAAAGTAAGAATATAAAAAAGCTAATTACAGAAGTAGAAATTAGGGGAGTTCTAAATAGTGTGGTCAAATTGGTTATAAAGATGACATTGTGTCCTGGTTTGAGGTAAAACAGAACCAATTTTCTGTTCAGTACTTTTATTTTTCAGTTTAAGCCTCTTCTAACTGACAGAAATTAACAGCGTATTTTTCAGAATGTCTGCTTCTAGCAGGTCTGATGTTTATAGTGAATACCAAGGGATGGTAGGCAGAGAGGCTCCTGCTTATACTTATTTCTCTGACAACTAAGGTCAGCTAACTTTGTTATTTGCCCCATTGGAGAGTCAGAAGCAGAAGAGTGTAGAAGGGTCCCACCTGCGGGCAGGAGCGGACAGGACAGGTGACCCAAAACTGGCCAACAGTGGTATTCCATCCCATCTGCCCCACGCTCAGTACAAAAGCTGAGGGATCAAAGGGTCAGCCTCTTTCTTCAATGTCTGGCATCCGATACGGACTCTGCCTTTGATCCTGATCCATGCATTCCTGACTCCAGATGCAGAATCCTGTCCCCATCTGTCGCTGAGTCCAGCCTGGGACCTTCCCAGTGCCTGACAGTGATGTGATTGTCATCCTGGGAGCTTGATACTGGTTTTGTATATATGGTATATACTTCATTATTTTCTTATTAATATTACTTTCTTTTCTTTTTATCATGAATAGTTTTAGTTTTCTTTTCAAGCCATAAGTCTCTCCCTTATTTTCTTTCCCTTCTCTTCAGGGAAGGGAGACAGAGAGGTAAAGAGAGCATCTGTCATTCATATAGCGGCCAGCCCAGCCCAAACCATGACACATTTTTAATATTGCCACAGTTATTTTAAACAACACAAATAGTTAAGTTTCTACATGTTATTCAGCTGTTTAGGGCACAGACCCATTCTTGACATTTATTTCAAGAATTTAGTAAATAAAAAATACAATAAAAGTCTTCTGAAAAAATAGAACGGTGATAGAAACAACAGTTCTCAGTAATTTTAGCAATCAGATGAAATAAAACTGCTGATGTGGAACAAGACCCGAATCAAATAGAAAAAAAAAAAAAAAGAGAAAAAGAAATCCCATTAATCATGGTTCTGATGTTTTCTCTTCTTTATGAAATGCAATTTGTTTACAGCCCTATGGGGCCAGAGCTACATTTTCAGAATTTCAGAACAGTAGTAATATCTGTTTCAGTGAAAAAGAAAAAAGACGGTGGAAATCAATCGGTGCTGGAAGGCACAGAACATTGTGCACATACAGTTAACACCTTTCTGATACCTCACATATTTGAGGTCATTCTGACCCTCTCTGAACCCAAAGCAGAATTATGCTGTGCTCTTCTCTGGTGGGTCAGGAAGCCCCAGAGGAATCTGCAGGCAAAGAGCTCTCTTTTCTATATTCTCTGCTTCAAAACATTCAGCAATTCATCTGAGACCTACCAGGTAGTAAGGAGAGAGGCGTTAAGTCCAAGCTTTGAACCAGTGGTAGACCATATTCCTCTAAGAAGTTTTACATACTGGCTTTTCACAGAAAACTTTGCAATAAAATGACTGGATATTTCAAATGGGTTTTGTTTCCATTCGTTGACATGCAGGCTTCAGGATGTGGTGTCTTTGCTACCACGCAAAGCACGGATCTCATACAAAACCCTCAAACTCTGATACACAGCTACTTATTCCACTGTATCACAACTGGATTACTTTTTTTGAACAAAGAGTATCTATTGATATTCCTTTTTCAGCAAGGGCTACCCAGACACAAACATTCCTTCAGGATTCATGGCAAGTTAGAAGAAGCACCTGAATTCTGGAGCACGTTATGTCTTACAAGATATTGATGTCAGTAAAGCAACGCTGACAAATTCACTCCCTTCAAGTACAATTTAACATTCTGCTAGCCTTTCTCCAACCATCTAGAATCACAACAAAGAGAAGATTTCGTGGGACAGTGGGGGATAAAAAATGGCTCCTCACCTGTCTGAAACAGAACATTACACCTGGGAAAGAAGGTCAACAGGGTAACAGGTACTTGAACTAAACATGCGTCAACCCATTCAACCTTTTCAAAATTGAGCATCTTTTCTCAGAAAGCCACTGTCAGGCTTGTGACTTCTAAATATATCAAGTCTGTTGCAAAGCAGAAGAGCTAGAGCCGGCTGAAAACTCTAGAAGTTTGTAAAGAGAGTGGATTAAAAATTTTGAGAAAAAATGCACTAAAAAATTTCTGGAGTTTTTTTTTTTTTTTTGCATTTCATTCTTCTGAAAACTAAAAATGTTACCTGAATCTGATTTCTTTTATGAGGGATTCTGTTTCAGATGATATGGCAGGGTACTAATAGAGAATTAATGAGGCTCAGTTAACCAACTAAACCATGCCGATCACCCCTCAGCTTCTGAAATGTTCAGCATAAACAAAAACTATATGAAAGGACACCTAATTAGTCAAAGATAATTCTGGCAGTCAGTTGCTAATGTAACTATGCAGGCCAAGGTTTGTTAACCAGTTTGTCTCCCAAAAGCATATTGTGCCCACAAAGGAAATTAAAGAGGACAGATACATTTGTTTTTCTGTCCTTTTTTTCCCTTTAGTTATTTGAAACTTGTAGATACTTCATTCTTGAATAGCTCTGCTTAAACAGGCCTGGTGGGGAGAGGATGACAAACAAAATAACAGCAAGCTCAGGGTTATTTTTAAGGCAGCTTTTGGAAACCATTACCTTGCGTTTGCTGCTCTGACATGTGTTTCCATGGAAGCAGGACTAGACATGGACACAGCCACTAGCAGATGAGGCAATTTCAGCTGCCAGTTTCTGGTTCTCAGCTCTGTTTCCATGACAACCGGTGCTGGAGCCCTGAAAAGGAGGTGGGGTATTTAAAACACTGCAGTACTCTTAATAAATATCTGCTTGCTATGCGTGCACAACATAGACCCCTTACATCTCCAATTACAAAAATGCTGCTCAAAGTAGCAGTGAAAATACCTCTTGGTATCACCTACTACTATTTCCCTGGGTAGGTTTCAAGGAGAAAGAATGGACATCTGAGAGGGGGAGGGAGGGTTGTTCCCTTCTTTCAAAATGAAGATGAGGATAGACAAAGATACTGTGCTAAATATAAGCTATTGTTTCTCAAGCAAAACATAATCTCTCGCTGTATTTGGTGTCATATAAAAATGCACCAAAGCCCTCTTGAAAGAGTGACAGCACAGCAGACAGGATACTGAACAACTGAAGAAGACGGTACTCAGGGCGCACAGAAGTGTTGGGTCACCAACTGCCCTTTTCCTGGGTTAAATCTCTCATGCTTTTTGACTAGCTATATACATCTTTCGTCTTGTGAATAGGCAAGTGTAAGCAAGGCCCATCCTCCTCTATCTGCAGTCACTGGGGGCAAGGGTACAGAGGTACCAGTTCCCATGCCAGCAGGTACATGGAAAAATAGACAGCTGTAGACCAGTAATCCCAACCACTAGACCATCCTAATCCAGCCTGCGATTTGAGTTTGTTCCCTTCCCTTATACAAAGTACTTGAGCTAGACAGAATCCAAAAAGGAGGGGGGAAAGCCAAATCTGTTTATCTTGTTAAAAAGAGAAGCTTTAATAGGACACCTCTGGGAATAAGGAGAGGTGGATTTGCGCCTGTAAATTGCTATAGGAAGCTGTAATACATGTTGTGCAGAGGTTGTGCTGCTCCTCTCTCAAAAAACTGAAAAGCCGAAGGGTACATACCATTCCTGGTGCAACTTGCTGGTAAAGGAAAAAGAAGGGCTGACATGTTGAATAAACGTCAGCAAGCCTACGATACTGTAGAAACAACGTGATCTCCACTATATACTGCATATGTCAAGAGAAAATGCTAGACACTTGGTTTCAGTGAGGAAGCAGAGAATAAGTAGACAACTAATAAAATTGTAATAAAAAGCCTAAAAGCAAATATTGAAACCAGATTACCAAAAGGCAGCATAAAATTTGGTACTAGAGTTCAAAGCAAAGCAGTGTTTATGCTCCTCTGCCTTCCAGAGGTGCCCAATTATCATAATACAAGGGTGACACAGGGTTATGGAATTACGAGAAGCTTGTCTACAGCCTCTCACATCGTGAAACCTTCATTTTCAAACTTCCATGATATAAATCAAACCTACCAGTGACCATTGCATGATGAAAGCTGATTAGATTGGTCCACAACTTAACGAACTCATGAAGTCTTCTTTCAATCTGTTATAGATAGGCATAAAATATTCAATTGCCTTTTAACAAATGAGTTTTAAGGGAATTGTGTGTTTGGTTAATAAAAATGTTTGGTTTCTTGGGAAAATATAAACAGAAATACAAAATGTAAAATGTTATTCAAAGAAATTGACATGTGCAAGTAAAACTGAGGTTAAGGATGAATTTCCCTTATTCCCACTTGAAAGTTGCTGTTAATGCAGTTATAGCTGTCTGGCTTGAATCACTGAAGAAACTGGTAAACTAGCAAAGAAGAGGCAATTGTTGCACCTACCACAAGAGCTCAGGACTTTAATAGTGGTAAGAAAACCTACACCAACTCACAATCAGCAACTTTGATTCACGTTAACTCAGAAGCATCAAAGTATTGAAAATGTTATCAATGTTAAGAATGTATGACTTGATTTTTCTGAGAAATAACAATTCACTGATTGTGTTTTCACATATCTGTACAGACGACCATCCTGCCTCTTGCCAGTCTCTGCCACATCTTTTAGTAGCCATCATTCAGTTTGAATCCCCATGGAGACTGCCATACCCTTGAAATAGTTCAACAGGAACTGAATAAGGACATAGAAAAAGAGAGATGATTTTTTCTCTTTGTGGTGCTTTTAATTTAGGAGAAATAACTTTTAAGATCATCAGCCCAAGATGCAACAGCTTTCCATCACAGGGAGAATTTTTGCGATCATTAAGAAAGAATTATGCAGAGATGAAAAGTCAGTTCAAAGCACTAATTTTCTAAGACAAGTTAGGAGCCAGGTCCTTAAGAGTGACAAGACTGTAGAGAAGCCAGAATTACATTGAATAGAACTCTATCAGAGTGTTAGAAACTGCACTAACACAAAGCCTGAGGATCCTTGCATTTGTTTGTAGAACATTGACATGTGAAGGAGGGGAATATGTCCACATAGAAAAGGTCAATACCCACATCCTTGGAATGACACTCCTAGGCTTGCTTTCAGGCACAAGCAGACTGGAAACAAGCCTAAGAGCACACTGCCAGGAAACCGTTGCCGAGTATACCAAGCAATGAAAGGACATGCTGTTGGGAATTCAGTGCTATAGGGTGAAGACAAGATTACTTGGGAGCATCATTTGGGGTTAGTAGTGTATAGCATCACTTTACTACAGCACAGAGAGATCTGTGGAACAGGAGCCACAATCTATCAACATGAACAGCTTTACAGCTTTGACAGAAGGCTCCAGGAAACCCAGCAATGCACTAACCAGTTTTATGAGGGCAACTAGAAGGAGCAGTTCTTACTCCAGTCTTCACCGGGTCTCAAAACAAGAGGGTCAAAATAGGTTTCTCACATGCTAAATCAGAGATAAACTGTGTTAACTAAATTGTTTACATGGCATCAGAGAGAGATCTCAGAAGCCTGAAGTGCAGGCATTTGTCACATCTGCCTATAGAAGCAGGCCCATGGATAGCACTTGAGGAAGAGTGAAGCTTGTAGATACTGCAAAGATCAGTGCCTCCTCTGAGCTCGAGAGAGGGGAGGTTATTCAAAATCAAGAATTCCATATTTGACTCATGGGCTAGGTTAGAAGAGAACAAGTTGTTCCTACTTACAGGAAGTTCTACTCGCAGTAGTCTATTTCTCCAGCTTCTGAAAGGCACACTGAGGGACGCAGAATCAAAGCAGTCAAAGGAATGTGGGCAAGAATTTCTCTCTGTAAAAGCAGAAAAGGAAGGTGGTAATAGAGATGGAGAAATCTAATGCCACAGACAAATGAAATCAAACAGCTGAATTCTTCTGGCCATGTTGGATCACTTCAATATATTCTTCCATGTGCTAGCTCACAAGAAACACATGGGCAGGGGAACCATGCTCCTGTTCCCCATTTAATCCTTTGCAGCCTAATGGAGAAAAGGTATAAAAGCAATTCAGAACAATCAGCTTGGCATTGCTAACGTAGATGACCAAATTTGATCTTGGTGACCAAATCACCAAGAAGTTACATGAGGAAATACCAAAAGATAGAAATCCAGCTGGTCACAGGTTATGGAAGATAACTGCAGGTTAATTGTAAGCTGCAAACTGGAGTACAAACTCTGGCCAGATACACTCTTAAATGCATTCTAAGATAAATTTTCTCAAAAAGACATGATTAAGAAAGGTAGAAGTCACATGCAAAACCAGACGATTCTCTAAATTTAAAAAAAAAAAATGTGGAAAATCTGAAATGTAAGGAAAAGGGATGAAAAGCAAATAAAATGTTCAGCCACATTTGGGCTTATCAGTTATTCACTGCAATTAGAAATAAATCAAAAGTGTTTCAGTTCAGTTTTGAGTCCAAGGTCGATAGAGCTGCAATTAAAACGCAGTAGCAGTAATAAACATTATGCTCCATCTTCTATCATGTGTTTTATTGCTATGCACAAGCAGACTATCGTCCTTTTGGCTCATACTTTGTAAGTAAGCACTGTTTGGGGGATCAAAGAACAAAATTTTTTAACAAAACTACTATTAGCCAGGGCACTGTATAAATTTGAATATTTTATTTGTCCATTATTCTTTTAAATAGCATTTTAAAAATCATGTACTCCAATTTTTGCATCAGTTTTGCTGAATCATAAAAAGAGGAGCAGTGTTTTAAAGCTACAATCTTTCCCAAATGAGACAAAGAATTTTAGAGTTTTCTCTTTGCTGTCATGACTTGAAAGCAAATAAGCACCTGCCATCACTCCAGACAACAAGAAAAAGCACAATCCCTTAATCAAGCTGGACATGTGAAATTCTATGTGTTAAAATCAACAAATTCATTCAGGGGAAGCGACTATCTTTTGTTTCTGTAGTTTCTCATCAGGAATCAGAAACCAAGTTGCCAGGAAAGACACATTTTTGTAATGCTTCAACTTTATGACTAAATAAAATCTCATTTCAGTCTTTTTGGTTGTCAGTAGTTGTGGTAGTATAACACTGGAAGGATTACTGAATGTTAGTCATCCAAAGAGAGCTTTAGGCCACTTCCCTACATCGCAACGACTATAGAAGTAAGAGCTGACTCATGTACCAATGTCTTCTTGCAAGATCATGAAGTCCTGCAACTTCCCCTGAGCGTCTGTAAGCCCGAGGCGAAAGAAATAGGCTGCTTTATCAGGAGAACAGTGCATTTGAAAATTATTCTTTTCTATCTTAAACAAAAGTATCCCAAACTGATAATGCTGGAAAAAAGTAAAATGCTTTCCTCAAAAAAGTTTCCACACTGTAAAGGAGTCATGTGTATATCTCCCCATGCCAATTTTTCCTTCTTTCTACAGTAGTTTCAAGTTTTAAGCAGCTTGAGGACCCTTTATTATGAGAGGCTGATTTGTTTGATCCAGCAAATTCTCATTTTTAATACAAATTGCTTCTCTTTAATATTGAAGATACAGAATTATTTGTCACAAATTTTCAATTTTAGGTATTGGCAGGAAATCCATAATTGAAAGCAAAGCCAGATTCCTAACTGTGCACCCCTGTTTATTGCCGAACAGAGTAAGAAGACTTCACATAGTCATTTCTGTGTTTGCACAAGTACTTGTAGGGATGCTCTATATCAGAATCCGTCTGTGCGAGGCAACCTCAGACGTTGCTATGCTTAATATGAGAACTTCACTGTAACAACTTTTCCAGAAAAACTTATTTTGACTGAAAAGGTGGATTCCTCAACATCCACATATTAAATTAATATATTTGAAATTGTTAAAAATTCAGATTAGTCATATTGAATATGACTAATTATTTTCTGGTTTAAAGATGATCATATTTCACTTCAAATTTTCCTCTAACAACAGTCTGTAACAGCCAAACAATCAAATGGAGTTTTAGACACATCTATATTTTAAATTCCTGTTTTATGTATGTACATATCAACCTTATATTACCTAAAGCTCTTAAAAAAATATGCTTGACATTTTGCAGTTCAACTCCATTGGAGAGATTGCTTTCATACATTTGGACTTCTACAGCTGATTGGATAACAATTTTCCTAATACATAAAATATTTCAACATACCTAGAACTGATATTCATTCCATGCTAAAAATGCAGCAAGGTTTTTTTGTTTGAATTTTTCATGGGGGGGTTGGGGGGGAAGAAAAAAAAAAAGATAAAAAAAAAAAATTACTCAATCCCAAAAGAGCCAGTAGTTTTTAAAAAGTTCATGTAGCGGACACAAGATCCAATCCCTGCCATGTCCATTTCTACAGAGAAGTTTACACATCTTATCATAATGCCTAGCATTCCTGGCTATGTTCATTTTCAACATCCATGTCTGTCTGACTGTTTTGGTACAGTAGACTAGATCTAATGAGATCAGCTGCTCATAAAGACTATGCATCTGTACACTGAAAACCAAGGTTCAAGTCTCCTACGCAGCCTAAGGGAAGATTTAAACCAGAATGTTACCAGTTGACAGACAAAGACCCTTTTCTCACACTGCTGCTGTCTACTTTTGATTTTGCTCTATAACTCCATCCTACACATGGGAGAGGTGCCCTGTGAAAATTTATTCAAAGCAAATATGTGGGAAAAGAAAAATTATTCCAGGAAACAGATAACTTGTTTTAAAAAATAATTATTTCCATTAGAAGATGAAGTAACAAAGGAGTTTGCTGTGTAAATATCTTCTGTTGCTACAGCTTATTTTCTTTGATGGCTTGCATTTTTTTTCACTGTCATTTCATCTCAAACAAGATGTGAAAAAAAAAAAAAGTAAGAAAAGTAGAAAAGTAAAAACCAAAAGAAATAGTTTCTTCAGTACACCTAAAACCAAATTACTCAACATAAAGAAGACGTGTAGTTTAAGTTGCAATTAATCAGAATTGCAATATTTAGTAGTAGAAACCCATAGCAAAATGTTTAATTTATGACTGACAGGCTATGGAACATTTATTACTTTTATTTTATTTTATGAAAATTTATAGTTTATTTTGAATAACTGATTTAAATATATATAAAATGTATATTGTTTGTATGTGAAATGCTATATTAAATCAACAAAATTAGGAAACAAATCTAATCATACAAAGGCAAGGACACTGCATGATCTTCCGCCTGAGAGGAAATGTTACTAGCATTTATGACTGAATTTTGATAGACTACATAAACCAAAAGGAGCAGCAGAAAAGTCATACAGATTTGAATAAAGGTGCAGTTATTCAAAATTCTCTTGTAATGAAGGCTGCAAAAATTTATGTATGAATCATTGTTGGGAAGCATTTTGTTTACCATTTTGTTGTCAAGGCCAATTGTATAAGGTTTAATAAGGCCAAGTGCCGGGTCCTGCATTTTGGTCACAACAACCCCAAGCAACGCTACAGGCTTGGGGAAGAGTGGCTGGAAAGCTGCCCAGCAGAAAAGGACCTGGGGGTCCTGGTGGACGGCCAGCTTAACATGAGCCAGCAGTGTGCCCAGGTGGCCAAGAAGGCCAACAGCATTCTGGCTTGTATCAGGAATAGCGTGGCCAGCAGGAGCAGGGAAGTGATGGTGCCTCTGTACTCGGCACTGGTGAGGCCTCACCTCGAGTACCATGTTCAGTTCTGGGCCCCTCTGTACAAGAGGGACATTGAAGTGCTGGAGCGTGTCCAGAGGAGAGCTACCAGGCTGGTGAGGGGTCTGGAGACCAGGTCATATGAGGAGAGGCTGAGGGAGCTGGGCATGTTTAGCTTGGAGAAGAGGAGGCTGAGGGGAGACCTCATTGCCCTCTACAACTACCTGGAAGGAGGTTGGAGAGAGGTGGGTGTTGGCCTCTTCTCTCAAGTGAATAATGACAGGACCAGAGGAAATGGTCTGAAGTTGCGGCAGGGGAGGTTTAGGTTAGATATTAGGAGGAATTACTTTACTGAAAGAGTGGTCAGGCCCTGGAACAGCCTGCCCAGGGAGGTGGTTGAGTCACCATCCCTAGAGGTGTTTAAGAAACGTCTAGATGTGGCACTTCAGGGCATACTCTAGTGGCAGAGATTGTAGGTCGTTTGTTTGTGTGTGTATGGTTGGACTCAATGATCTTAAAGGTAATTTCCAAACATGAAGATTCTATGCAACATTCTATGTAACATCCACCAGCACTAATTTTTTCTGAGCAAGTAAAAATTTTCAATGTATCTGGGTTATTCTACAGTTATCTATATTGAACGTCACCTTTAATGCGATTGTGTGTGAAGCATCATTCTGGCAAATGCCAAAATCTTGCATTTCTACAGAGTATGTTCTGTGGGGTGTGTCAAACTACTAGTTGTTGGGCAGTGGCCAGCATGTTTGGGCATCTTCCATTCCACATGATTTTCCTCGTGATCATTTCTGAGCAACTAAGAATACGGCATTGCAGTGAGGGTAGGGGAATATTCTGCTACTCTTTCCTGTCTTTTTTTTTATTTTGTTGGCTTCCAGTACATCCTTCCTGAACATACCATGTTTTAGAGAGCTCGGGAAAAGCTGTGAGATTAAACGCCAGTCACACAGATGGAGAAGATTAAAATCCTTTCCACATCCAGTCTAGCAGCTTGGTCAACATTGGCAAAGAACAACAAAAGCAGTATTGTGAAAGCTGGCACTGATGGGTAAATGCCGCCTCAAATCTGAGACCTGACTTTGACAGTACAAACTGTCACAGGAGGGTTAGTCATATAGGCTTCATTACAAACCAAAATTAATAGAATTAATTTTGCACCTGCTAGTCATTTTAGTCAGTATTTCACTTCCAAGGCAATCCTCAGAGGCACTGTAAGGTTACAGTGGCCTTCAAAAATTTGGAGTAAGTAAACTAGTCTGCATTTAAATACTCTCTGAGATGCAAGCTTTTCGAAGGGTAGAGATGGCACATATTTATAGGCTATCAAGTTTCTTAGTAAGGAAAGAAGAGCCCACCAAAATCAGGGAAAAATCTATCATTTTATTTCACTTTGGATCAAGCTTGCAATAAAGCTATGATACCATTCAATGTAATAAGTAAAACAACGGTTGTAAAAAAATCAATTTCTGGCAACATATTTATTGTAGCTTTGTAGATGAATCAGTTCATGAACGTAAAACGAAAAGGATTTATCTTTAAAGAAAATAGATGCATTGCTTTTTCATTGACATAAGCAGCATCACTTACAACACAATAAGACTATGTTTCTCTTGGGAATGTTTTAGAAATTTCTGTGAGACTGAAAAGGACCCAGACAAGGAAGTTTCTGGGTCACTGACTCTGGTTCCAGTTATTATAAGTGCCTATTGATTATAATAAGCTTTATAAAGATGAAGGTTTCATCTAAAAATGAGTTGCTTCTTTTATTATATCAGGTCATACTTAATTGCACTGTACCCCTCTATGCTTTGATGGCTTTCTCTTAATTTCCAACCTACACCTATTAAGGAATAGATATCCCTTTCTTTCTGTGTTATTACTGTTTTTATCTAAAAAGAAATATTCTCTCTGAATGGTGCTTATCTTCCTGATGTAGCTAGTAAACACTTGGAAGAGAATCAGTATATTTCAGAATAGTCAATTCTATTGCTATAAAAATGAATGCCATATACAGTAAGACAAAACATTAGATCTGAAGTGTTTCTAAATCACTCAGTCCTGGAAAGTTCTAAGGACTCTTAACTCATAAAAAAAAGCATCAGGATGAGAGAACGTCTGTCCTTTTGCATAATCAAACCCTCTGAGAGTATTAAACTTAGAGCTGAACTGCAATATAACATCCAGGAGAGGACTACACTGCAGTGCTTCCAAGTTAATAAAATATTTGCGTATGATATTCTCAACAATACTCTGTTCTCGTTTCTATAAACAGGAGTATATACTTCAGTAGAAAACACAATTTTTCTTGAAAAAATGTTTTTATACTTAAATCATAGATGTTTATGTGGTTTTGGTGGACTTTCCAGATAAACACAGGACCTTTTTCCAAATAAAAAGGTATCTTTTAAAGCTGTATTTTGTGCATTCATAGGTGCTTCTTTACCACATGAGCCATATAAGCATAGTCTCTTAAGAAATGCTACTGCAGTCTCATGGTTGCACGCTCCAAGCCACATCACATCTTCTACAGGGACTGCATTGCACAGCCAAGGAGTGCTGCTGCCTGGTGTTTGTTCCCTACCTACATCCTTCGAGTTCTGGCTACGCTCAGTTCTTCTCTGTGATGAAGGATGACAAAGGCCTGCTACAGTTGTATGGAGGGACCTATAGCATTTGTCCAAAGGTCAAATCATAAAACCTAGCCTCAGGGAGTCAGGTTTGCAGCAGTTCAGGGTGGAAGTGGAGAGGAGCAGATTGTTTCCTTAGCTCCGTGCTCAGGCTCCGCTCTGCAGAAGCAGATGATCTGCTCTCCCAAACGTAATGCTTTCTTGCCAACCTTCGCAAATCCTGCACTTTTGTGAAAAAGTGCAACACATTGCAATGTGTGTGGATGCAGGGTGCGGGTTTGGATCTTATGAGAAGGAAAACTGCTTTTCCAGTAGTTAGGGAAACTCAGGAAGAAGCAAACACATCAGCAATTAATTTTTTTTACCCCCAAAGAAAGAGTTNAAAAAAAAAAAAAAAGTAATGCTGCCACTGTGAAAACAGTTCTTTGTACAAAGCAGGCTGTCCACCTTAATGCTTGTTTGTCATTGTAAATTCGGATGCAAATGAACAGCTCTTTCCACTACTGTCTTCTCTTCCAAGCTCATGAATCTGACATACCAGTCCCAGTAAGCTTACCAAAAGTTACTCACTTCCAGCTCCTTCTCTGGCAGTCTCCAAAGGAATCATTCAAATGCTGTGGCTGTAGAAACATGCTTTTCAGAGACATCAACTATGGTTACTGCAACAACAGTTTGTCCATACCTTTGCAGTATCTTTTGCGTATTCTGTGTAGTGTAAGTAACTAAGAAATTATCGGTAAAGTGCAGAGCAGTATCTTCATAAAAAGTCCCTAGTTAAAAATCTTTTTGTGAAATTTCTACTGACAATTATCATTCTCATGAGAATCCAAATATGGCTCTGTGCCTTTGTTTTGTTATGTCTATTTAGCCAAGAGATTTTTTTTTAGGGAATTATTTTGTCTTTCCTTGTGAGTGGATTACAGCTATAAAAAAAAGATATTTTATTCTGCAGTGTTGTTTGCTTTTGTTTTTTCAACCAACAAAAGGCAAGAAGTCCTTCTTCAAAGTGTAGAGGATGCACAGCACTGAGCTGGAATAAATCATATGTCCCTGCGTGTACACACAGCATGCACTGCAGAGAAACATTGATAGCGGTGTCCGCTACTTTTGGAAATGGCATATGCTTTCTATTTGCATTCTTGATATTTCAGAAACCTTAAAAGTTTTCCAAAACAAACAAAAAACCAAAGAAAATTCTTACAGATGTCATGTATTAAATCATCTCCGAGCCAAGCCAGTGAAAATGCAAGAGTTCCAAGGATATAAGCACAGAAGAAGCGTCTGGGTTTTGGAGATGATCAGAAAAAAAAGAATATGTGTGTGCTCAGAAGATGATCCTCTTAGATGCTAGTTCCCCCTCTGGGATCTCTGCTAGCTAATGGGAAAGGCCACAATTTTTAAAAAAGCCGGTCGACTATAATGTATTCTGGGGAGAGTCTCAGGGAAATCTGCGATGGAGTCTCACACACTGTCCAATCTAAGACACATACTTACATGCCAGGAGATTGAAATGCGAGACAAACCGCCCCAAAGAGCAAGGCAGAACTGAGTGACTATGACATTTTAACTGGTACTTTGAAGACTTTCTTTGGAGTGGTAGGCAGGGCGATATCCATGGTTTGCATCATGCACCTCAGTTCCTATTTAGGAAAGAATTAAAGTTCTGCTGTATTTCCCAAACTTTGAGGACCATTATAATGCAAACCATATCATGTATGCTTGTCTTGTAGCATCATGCTACATCACCTCAGAAATGAAGTCATAAGACTATATGTAACTTGAAGCATAGAAATGTCAGCACTACTGATATGGAACATCTAAAAGGAACGGATGGACAACATTTAAGAGATATTCATAAGTATTACAATAGAATATTTGGTATGTGTAGCCAATCCCAGGATATTACATAACTGTGTCTCTTTAATGTCAAATAAACTTTGTTATTAAGAAATACATTGTAGTTTTCACATAAAATAAATCATATAATATTTGCAGTATATTCTGAAAACACCAATTTTTATGCTGCATTTCATCAGAAAATCTACATCTGCGTAGATTTCAAGTCCATAACATCCCACTGTGATCATCTGGTCTCACCTCCTATGTATATAGGCTTTCAGATTTTCTCATAGTAGCTGTTCTAATCTTTAATTACACCACACTAATTATTTCCAATGCTGAATTTGTCTAATTCCAGTGTACATTCACTGCATCTTATTATTCCTACAAGGTTGAAAAGCTCCTCTCTCTTAGATCTTTCTTCTAACTGTGAGTATATATAACTATCAGTCAAATCATGTTCTTGGTTTTCTCTTTAATAAATTGAGTAGACTGAACTCCTTAAATTGTGAGCCTTGTCTTCTAGTCTTTCTTTTATTTTTGCGTCCCTACAAGAGTGTTGATATGGATTTTAAACTGAATCAAACCAAGGAAGACCTGCTAGAAATGAGTCCCACTAGAGAATATCTAGCCGTTTACTATTACTTCATGAGGTCTGTCAGAGTAATTTTTCTGTTTGATGTGTACTTACTTCATTCCATACAATGCAAGCTCTCAAATCAAAATATGTGAGAAAGAACTGAAGTATGCACTATCAGCCTAGCAGCCTTTACTAAGTGGACCTATAATTTTGTTTAAAAAGGTAACACAGTTGTTTGAAAAGACATCATTTCCATGAAACCATGGTGATTGGCATTAGCTATATTTTTAGCAACAAAGTCTTTGGTTAGCTAAGGTGCATGAAAAATAAAAGCTTAATAGAGCTGAACAGATGATTACCTCAACGTCCTCCTCCTTTTTACAAAACTAAATGTTCTACAATGCTTCAAACTGTATAATTCACTGTGTTTCACAGGTCAGCTTTGCCAATGTTAAAAGTGTTCAACTTCATTGGAGATGGAAAGCTTGGAAAGGAAAAAAGAAAAAAAGAAAGAAAGAAAGTCTGCACTGAGGAAGGTTAAAGACTGTCTTACCAGGAAGGTTCCTAAAGATACGGTGTTTGAAACTGTAATGAAATGTTCAGTAATTCCATGGGACCATAACTCAGATCTGGGAATCTAGCCCTCTTTCAAAATTTTCTGTGAAATTACTGTCTGCCCACACACTGCATTGAAGTCTTTAGACAATGTGAAGAACAATTGATCCGGCTCCCTGAGGAAGTTATTTTTCCTTATAAGTCTGTAGTTTTAGTTGTCCTTACAATTCCTCCAGGAACTTCAACAGAATAGTTACTCTGGTCAAGAAATGATGTCTTGTTCCTTTTGCACTACCTGGTACTTGGAAAAAACCTGACATCTCAATGTTAAGAAATTTTACTATTTTTTTTAAATACATTGTATTCCTCTACAGTGTCAGTTTTGTGGACAGCTTCCTTCTATGTCTGACAAAAGTTGAAGGCAAAGAGAAGGAAAAGCTCAGAAAAGTGTTCTCTTACTTCAGTACTTTCATTATTAGAAACTGACAGAGGTTTTAAAGTCAGAAGAATAGTCATTCTTCAATTATGATTAATCTGTCTTTTCAATTAACTAGAAGTCTCAAGAAAAGACTGGCTGGTTTTAAGAAGTGAAAGTAGTTCTGTTGGGCTTTTTTTTTTTTTTTTTTTTTTTTTTTTTTTTTTTTAAGGCTTTAGAAAGTGAGCACTTTCCAATGCATCAGGAATGGCTTAGTGAGTCATCTGGCACAGTCTCGCAATAGTCAAAATCATTCTATGAGTCGCATGAAGGAACAAACTGGGAGCAGGATTTGCTTTAGGAATCCTACCTGTGTTCACACAGCGGTTCCCCACTCCAGCTGAACGGCTCCTCTGGTATTGCTTATCACTCTGTGGTGCCGGTAGATAAAATATCACACGAACTATCCACGACTGACACTGTGGATGTCACTGTGTCACAGTCACTACTGTGGATGAACCAACCCAGAGAAACCAGTCCCCGTTTAAAGAACAATTTTTTACATTTTTAACTCTGTTTATTAAACTGTATTTCTTACTCAGCATTCTTCCATTAATAAATACTATTACCAGTATATTAAGTGTAATGGTGGAGAGTATGACATCCGTCCACTAAGCTAACCAAGTTTCAAAAATCTATAAGGCAGAGAAAGGAATAAATTTGGGAGTCCTTAATTATTTACTTACTTCTGGGGACTGATACACAACCCTGCTGTTAGGACGAAATATAAAAAAAGATAAGTTATTAGCTTAGAAAACCATGCAGTTTCCCAATTCGAAACACATACTAGGAATAGCAGAGGCAAATTTGAATGCAGTGTCACAGATAAATGATGAAATCTAAGATTATGTTCTTGCATAATTCTTCATATTACTCAAGTCATAACTTGCAGTGAGACATTATAGTATAAATTAGATTATAATTTTAAGGGATTCTGTTTCTGAGTATCACAGAAAAAAGGCCCTTTTTTCTGTTACGTGTAAGTTAAATAAAATATAATAAATAAGGACATAAATAAATTGCAAACCATATACCAATGAGTCTAACATCAGCATAATATTCAGAAATTTGTATCAACAACTGCTTATTTATTTTGCCTGTAACAAATATTTCAAATATCTGCTGTGACCTGAAGAGATGTAAGAGTTTCCTAACTGACGTTTTAACAACGGAATACCATATTGTTGAATAGCTGATTTATTTAATATGCAAATAAATGGGGGGGGGGGGGGGNNNGGTGTATGAAAAGCAGCTAAGAGGAGTGGTTTTTGGATCTGTAATCACTCCCAAATGGATTCTTCAAAGCAATATGAGGAAAGCACAGTAAGATTTTTACCTTGTAAGGATGCTTCCTTGATTTTATAAATACAGATTTTTTTTCTATTTGTTTTCTGCTGAAGTAAACCCAGAAATAATTTTACCCATTGATTAGACTCAAATCTAAGAAATATGCAAAATGCTAACTGTTCCCCATCTATTCTTACTTCTGATCATCAGTAGCAGAGAAAATAACAGGAATTAGGTCAAGCATGTCTTGATTAGCAGTAAGACATCTTTTCAGAACTCAAAAAATTTTACTTATTCTCTATATCCTCTTTTGCTGCACCATTAGTGGATGAGTGGCACCAATATACTTAAACCAACATGAAGATGTCACAGAATCAATCAAACAGAAACTTGTAAATTCATTTTATAGTCTCTGAAACCCACCGAAGTCAGCGGGAAGATCAAGCCCCCGTTAGCATTTAGAAGATTAAATTGATTTAAAGGTGTAAGGTTAAAAATCAACATCGGATTTCATAGGCTTTAAAATGGTCATGATACTTGACATTAATTTATCTCCTCATTATTTTTTCACCTTAGCCAAGAAACTTTAACTAAAATAAATTCAGTTTCTGTTCATTCCAAACTACTTTTCAACATACATTTACTTTTTAGTTCTAATTTTTCTGCTTCAGTTAGTATACCCTCTCATAGAAGAAATAGGCTATTTCAAAAGGTTTTTACTACCAGCTCTGTTTCAGTGCTACAATACATTTCCAGATCTATTGAAATGCCAAGCAAATCTTTTAATGGAGAAATTAATGAATGTCCTTGCTGCATAGGCAAGGCTTCACTACAGGGTGTTAATTTGTTTTTCCACAATTGCACATACTGCAAGTTATATAGAAAGCTATTAACACAGTCCTTTTAAACTGCTGGAAGTCATTTTTAGCTTTGATCACATCAAGCATTAGCGTCACAATGATCATTATATTAATACAGATTAATATATACATATATATTCCTGCTTTAATACTCTATTCTATTCTTATTTGTCTAAAGAAAAAGAATATTTAATTATGCTTATACTCTTTGAAGTACTAATTTTAGACAGCCCCATATTTAAAGGCACTGAAGAACTAACCATGATTATTTTAGTCTCTCACCACATAGACTTCCCACTCAGATAATCAGGGATAATTTATAACCAGTATATAATACTTCTTCCATCACAAACTGAAATAGGTTTGACATTTTAAAAGGATTTAGGTTTACAGTGGTGTTGTATATCATTAACATGAAAGTTGTTGTGTACCCAAAAATCCCAATGACTTACCTCAAGTTGCTGTAGTTTCCCTCAGGCATTGACAACTAGTTGGAAAGAGTGTATCACTTGTTTTAAGACACTGCCAGTAACTCAGAAGCTCTGATTGTATCCTGTTCTCTAGTGCTGCTCTGGTGTCACTTTCTGTTCCTCCTCTATCTTGCTTCTGGCTCTAAAACCTATCTCAGATGTCCAAGGACGATGCCCGTAGCAAGCAGTGAATTAGGCAGCACCTGAGAGCATACCTGCTCAGACTTGGCTTGTCTGTACTGCTAAATTTACACCACGGTCTCAGGCTTGGTGTTGTTCTATGTCAAATATTTTTCCAGATACTTTCTTGGTGAAGGTTAACATGGCCCAGCAAGTTAAGAGATACGTTCACTATTTGGCATTTTGAGGCCGTTCTCTTCTTTTGAAGTGGGAAAGATTTTAATACTGTCACCTGTCCTTAGTGCTGGCAAACAGTGCTAGTAATAATATTGAGGTGTTTGTAATTGGAAAGATTTAAAGCATTTTACTTTACAGTACAGCTTAAGTATCTACATTGCATGAAAAAAAATCACTGTAATAGATCTGAAAACACCTAAATGCCTATAGCCCAAGTTCAGGTACCTGTCTGATATAATAGGAAATATTTTGCTTTTTACAGTAGTTTCATGTTGATTTGAGATCCTGCCAAGAATACAGAAGACACGGACACATCTTTCTTCCTCAGCATAAGAATTCACTTCTTTTTACCATAAGCACTGAGAGTTCAATAGCTTACAGGGAGAGCCCCAGCACTGATCAGGATGCTGCTCTGGAAAGCAGAGAATTATGGGTTTGAACTCCCTTCTGGTGAGGAAAATATTTAATACACGTCTGACCTGGGGGTGAGTACAAAGGGAAGCGCCATGGCAAGCTCCCTGCTCAGCCTACAACAGGCACCTCCACCCAGGAAGGCAGCTGGGACTGAAATCTCAGATTCATACAGATTTTATCACAGGTGCAAGAGGTAAAGAAAGTCTGTCAGGCACTCGTGGCTGGCCCAGGCATTACCACATGCAAGCTGCTCAATCCTAGGAAATGAGGCTTTATAGGTGGAGAATTTTCCCTTGCATTATTAAGGAGATGAAAACGATTAGCTCAGGTTTGTGAATTCCCTCCCTTGGAGCCAGTGCTACATGACTCAAAATGATAAATCCTAAATATTTTGTAAATTTGCGCCTAAATTCTCAGGGAGGATTGGGAATCTTGAGTTATGGGAATGCTTATGTTAGCCTATATATGAGACATGAAGAAAGCTTGTTGCCTGTGAAGTAAAAATCATGGAAACTATAACAACACCCCATAGAAAATCACTGTATCCTGGGTCTCTCAAGTGGTGCACATACTACCTAGCCATGGAACAATTTGCGCCCTGTCTATTATCAACACTGAAACACATTAAAACAAATGCAACTGCATTAGCCAGAGAAAGACCCACAACAAATATCGACTGCTTAAGACATTCAGCAGAAGGATAAAACATATGAGTTTGTGTCTGTTTCATAAATCATAGAGACCTAGGAGCTTCTTCCCCCTTAATAGTGCTCTAAGATCTGGCTGTTGGGTTTAAAAGACAGGGAAGAGACTATTTTAAGCATACTCATGCTCTATGTATCCCAAAAGAGAGGTGTTCAGGTGTAAAATATGGGTGTTGGGACAATTTGAACTTAATAGTAGGCTGAACGTACTCAAAATTGTTATGTCCTTCAACAGCTGAAGTCTTTAGCTAGCTGCAAGGTTAAACAGCAGGTGAACTGGGAATTACAAACATCAGCAGCATTGAGTACTTTGCTTCAGTAAGTAGTGAGACCTATAGGTATTATTGGTTTTACCTCTGCTTCTTAGGAGAAATTCTGACAAGTGATTCGACAATGGGGATCTAGTCACGTATTGTAGCAAATACAACAACCTTGTCACTGTATTTTCAATTGCTACAATGGCACAAATGTCCATGCAGTTCAGATTAATAGCTTTTGAATACTTTCATCCCTCAGCTATAAAGTCTAGTATAATGGTTTTAGATGAGGATCAATCTATGGGGAAAAATATTTAGGTCAATAGGATTCTTTTCCTAATTCAAACCACTTATCTACAGAATGTATGATAAATAACTGAAACACTTACTTAATCTAAAAATTTCCTAACAGTAATATTTATATGTGGCTAAAACATGATTTCCTCTGTGTATGCCTATACATAAGATGTTTCATATAATAGAAAAAATACCACATGGACTGTTAATAGAAAAAATGGCACAGGTTTTAGTACAGAAATATGATTTTCCAGGGTTTCCCCTTCTAGCTTCGACAAATCATGAGCCTACAATGTGATAGATGAATGCAAAATTATTATCATCCCACACCACCACGGAGCTGTTATGTGGATGGAGAAAACAAAAGATAGCATGAAGCCACTGTGACTGAACAGTTTTCTAAGGCAAACCACAGTTGCTTTAACCACGCTTTTCACTAACATTATCTTTTTGTAGCTTTCAATAGAACCAGTCATGTTGTGTTATGCGACCTGACTCCTAACATGATGTGATGGAGGAACAAAATGACACAACGCATTTGCAATAGATCAGTCAGAAAATCAAAGACGAGAAAAGCATCAATAGCAAAATAATTCTTAATAAGTGTGTTGTATAGCTTGCGGATTGGGTAAAATGCATTTTTATTCTTTACAAGTCTGCATTTTCAGTAGCATCTTACAGACAGATATCCAAAACAGGAAGAAATTTTTATAACATACTTTGTATGGGAAACATCACTTTACTAATTCGTGGATGTTTTAATAGGCAATTTATGTGCTTTTTAACTCTGGTTTACAAAAGCCCATATATGCAAGCTACATTCTGACTTACTTAAGGCAGTTTTGAGGTTTATTTTTCTATGCATTTAAATCCATTTGAAGATGTGTTTTCATCTAGAACTGAATAATGTATGTGTGGGATTGTATATGCTCTTCAAAGATTTAAAATGATTTTTTTACTGTTTACAACAGGTTGAGAATAGAAACTTGAAAAATAGAAATACTTTATATTTAACTTGTAGTTTAAAAGAGATAATTAGACCTGATAGAAATTTTGTAAGTGAAATTAATTGCAGTTAAAAATTAAGACACAAAATTCAAGAAAATTTTGGCCCCTTTAAGAAGAACTGATTAAATGGCTGACTGGAAAGGTAATAAAGGAAGAAGACGACTTTGCCTAAATGCCCATTAAGTGGCTAAGTAAAAATGTCTGTTAAAAATGAAAAAACAATATATTACTGCAACAAAAATTATGAAAATTATAATCAGCACAACTTGGACTGTAAATGAGAAGAAATACAGAAAAAAATATAAAAGGAAACCTAAGAACATAAAGAAAAAATAACGATCATCAAGGCTAAAGACACCACAAGTAGTAACAAAAAAAAAAAAATACTAGAATAAGTATGTTATTCAATAAAGATGATAGAACGGAGAACTAAGGCGGAATAAGCAGTAGTGCTGCATAAACATGTGTCATAAAGAAAAGTTTTTCTGGGTCTATCAGTACACAGTAGAACATTAGATAATATAGTTGAAATCAGGTAGATGTTTCAGAAAGTTAAAATTGTATTGATATTGCTCCAAGACTGAAAGAGTTTGTTTATATTCTACCACAAATTCAGTTTAGGCAGCTGATCCCAATCTTTGTGGCCTAGACTTCTTTGGTCTAACTTGAGACACTCTACTTTTCTTCTGGTTTCAAATTAAGAGATGACTCTTAAAAAATAAAACCCAAAACAACTATCTCAAAGTATGTATCAGCTTTTGTCCTATTTTTGTAATTATAAAATTTTACTAAGTATATTCTTATGAATTACTTGATCATAATTATTAAGGATAACTACTTTTTCCAAATGTCAAAAATGCTGTCAAAAATAATCATCTTAACCGTTTTGATTTTTCTCTTGTGATGCTTTGGATAGGATGCATTACACATAAATACAAACTACATGTCAAACAGATTCAGACTATGTACTTTTCAGAAGTGTCTAAGCACTTAAAGATATTGAACAATCCAGTACTTACCTCAAAAACTCCTTAACCATTTACACGATAAAAGTACCTGTCTGTTCAGCAGTGCCTTTCCTATGGAGATAATGACCTACTAGCTTTCCAGAGTTCCTTCACAGTCTTTCTCCCTTACATCTAAGTACAGAGGAGTTGAACATTGGCAAAACCACAGTGATGTTGGGTGGTAATTACCTTATTTTTCCATAGTGGCTTCATGGTTGTCTAAGGAGTTTTTGTAATTTGGGTTGAGGCATATGAATCGTTAATCAGGTAGCTTATGGTTGTTGCAGGTGACTTCCCTATTCCACCACCTTTTCTCTGTATCAAGGGTAAATGCAAAGAGCCTGGCACAAGCAGGTGGGACAGAATTGGAATTCCAGAAGACATGCCTGACTGTGCATATTACATTAGATCATTATCTGAATTGTTAGAAGTTATTTTGTGTTCTGTGACAAAACCAGGACATAGTCTCCCTGTCCTGTGCTATAGCCACTATGCAAAAGTCAGAGTCCCTCTTGCTTGTTGCCTCCCTGAACAATTGAGTCTTTCATTCATGGTGACCAATTACCCTGATGGAGTACAGAGGTACCTAGGCTACCTAACGGTCTTTCCTGGGCTAAGAGAATTACAGGTTTGATCTCTTTTCCCTCCATGCAGAGGAGTGTTTGGAATCCATTTCCCTGTCTTTTTGGGTGAGTTCTTCCACAATTGACCTGCTATACATAACCTAGGTATCTTCAAAGAGAACTAGGTGAACTGGAACTTAGGATAATAGGGGCATCCATTGTTTCCTATTAAGTCTATATACATTCAGTGGTAGATAAGATCCATCATCTTTATCTTCTGCAGTTAATGAAGCAAGAGAGAAGTACTTCCAGATAGTGATCCATTTCATTTCAGGATCCTGTCTCACCCTAGAGAAATACTTATTATATGTATAATATATTGTATAATACATAGAGAAATGAATATTATATGCCTAGGTATGGGCAACTGAAGTTGGCGGAGATGAATTCACATCCTAACTAAAGCAGACTGAGGAACTCTGGAGATACCTCAGTCACCTACCATTTTAGTGGAGAAAGAAGTACCCAGATTAGGAGTTTAGGACCTCCTTCTACAAAACCTGAAAAGAGGGAGTTTCTGTTGTTCTCCTAGATCAGCTGAACTGATCCTTTTCTTCCTTGTCACACTTGTTCTCCCATGTCACACTTGTTCTCCCCCTTCCCCAAACTGAGGCTGGGGCTAGTACCTAAGTGGATTGGAGAGGTCCTAAATTCTGTCATAATTAAAGGACAAAAAATTGATTCTTAGTAATGAAAGGTCTGTGTCTGCTGTGCTTTTGCTGTTCACACATGAGGACCAAAACTGACTGCTGAGAGTTAGACCACAGTAAAATTCATTAAGAAACCAACAGCATCATCTAAAACATGTTAGTGAACAATCTAAGCAGTTTACAGTACTCATACCACTGAAAGTTTTATCATGGGCATGCAGGTCTGCACGCCCAGGGCTGGGGAGCCTGAGCACCCTCTTCCTCATGGGGAGTCTGGTCAAGAGCAATTCTGCTGAAAGAAGCAAGGGAAAATGGGGATAGCTGGCATGGGTGGGGAACGGGGCCAAAACTTTTTATTCTGAAATATCTTACTATTGCGATAAGCAAATAATAATATCACAAATAGCTGCATTCATTTTTTAACAAAATTTATAAAAAGAAATTGTACTGGTAGTCTGTGGCAAGGTGTTGGCAGTGGGGGACCTGCAGGGGTGGTGTCTGTGAGAAGAGGCTGGGGCTGCCCCGTGCTGGACACGGCCGGCTCCAATGGACAGAGCTGAGCCCCTCAGACGAGGTAGTGCTGCTTCTGGGAACACGTGTTCGAGAAAGGACAGCAAATGTGGGGGGCAGGAAAGAGTGAGAAACAATAGAGAGAACACCAAGTTCAAAGGAGAAGGAGCAGAAAGAGGTCCTCCAGGCTCTGGAGCAGACATTGCTCTGCAGCCCATGGAGAGAGCAGTTAGGTGTTTCTGAAGGAACTGCAGCCAATGGAGAGCCTACACAGGAGTAGGGGAAAAGTGCGAGGAAGAGGAAGAAGCTGCAGGAAGGAAATGTTACGGACTGACTGACTGTACCCCCCACTCCCTATCCCTCCCACACTGCTCAGTGGGAACAGAAGGTAGAGGAGTTGGTACTGAAGGCCTGAAGTTGAGGGTGGGAAAAGACAGGGGAAAAGGTGTTGTTTTAATATTTGTCTTTATTTCTCACTACCCAAATCTATTTTAAATGGCAATAAATTAAATTAATTTTCACTAAGTTGAGTTTCTTTCACACATGACAGTAAATGATAAGCAATCTCCCTTTCTTTTTCTCAACCCATGAGCTTTATCATCATCTTTTCAACCCCATCCTGTAGAGGGAGAGTGAGTGAGCAGCTGGGTGGGAGTTTGGCCCTTAGCCAAGGTCAACCCACTACAACAGAAAAGACATTCTTTCATGTTGTCTATGTGCCTATGTAGCTTTGAAAGTCACTGGAAAAGCTACAACTTACTTTCTAGATTTGGTCAAAGGAATTCCTCTGAAACCCTTTTTACATAAGTTTAAACCAGCGTCGTTATGAGTTTCCAAGAAGACGCAATTGGTATGACGGTGCGCGAAAAAAGGGAAATCTATAAAAAGTCTGCTAAAAAAAGCCTAAGACAAACCAAGTTATCTGCACTGCCATGTTCTTGAAATAAAATTCCATCAGTCTAAGTTAATGGTTCTTAATAAATGTGGTTAACAGCTAAAAATGGAGTAGTGTTCATTTCTTCAACATTATAAGCAGTCATTGCACACAGTAATAAAAATAGAAAGAATTACTTCAGGATTTTTTTCCCTTTGAATTGAGTTACTACCCATTAACTTAACATTTAAAGCACAGTTCATTAATACACTGTCATTGATGTGTCACTCCATTATCAAAGCTCTTCAAGATGTAAATTTCCATTGTAAGCTGCCCATCTTTCTGAAATCTGGGAAATGTATTTTGGGTCCACTGAGTATTCAATTTATAATGCTGTCGCATTAGGCATATTTTGTTTTATTTGTGTCTCTACCATTTAACTGTCAGGTTGCCAAAAGTGTATCTAGATGCCCCTAGACTATAAATACCTTAATTAGAAAAAGAGCAACAGCCAGGGGTCAAATTACACAAACTCGGTGTTTTCTTATCTGAGGTACCTCTTGTAACTCACATTTCATCTGTTGAAGTGGAATGACAATGCCGAGAAAGAGGGGAAACGCAATTAAGAAAACATAAAGGGATAATGCTGAATACATCTGACAATCATTCTAGCAACTTTCATGCATTGCCTTCCTCCATAAACAAGCGACTCAAATGGCAAGAGCTGTAAGGCATAAGTGGTTATCCTGTTACAAGAAAGATACTTTTCTTCATGATGAACTGGAATAATCCTGCTATTAGGTATGGCTGCATCACAGACCAGAGTACATCAGAGGGAGCTGCATAGTAACTTTAAATAACATAGTTCTGGTGGCTGCAGTAGCCCACAGCTTCACGTAAGCTAATTTTCTCTCTCGGGAAGATAAATTAGTCAATTAATTACCTTGCATTACCATAGCTAGACTATTTCTAGTATTTGGACTAGCTTAGGCCTTTGGACGATGCAATGTAGAGTTCTGAGAAGGACAAGTGCTTAGCTGTAAGTTTTGAAAAGCCAGACGCTCCTTTTAAACACCTCTGAAATGCATGGCACCTCAGGAAACAATCACACAGAAAACTGTTTAATACTAGCAGTGGTATTTCAGGTTCTATTCTGGTCCATGTAAGAGCAATAAAGATGGGCCTGAATCATCTGCTAACTTTTAAAAAAATTAAGTTTATATTTGTTTGTGGATGAAAATATTGATGGATTATATGTTATATATTATACATATATATACAATGCTGTGGTTTGGGATGGGTTGGCCAATTATAAGACAACAGATGCTCTCACCCACCTCTTGCTCCAAGGAGAGGAAGAAGAGAGATAATAAGGGTTATGAGTTTAGGCAAAACAAAACTATTTTAATGAAATATTAATAATAAAATAAAAAAGAAATAATGAAATAGATATAATATATAAAAATATATACAAAACTGTATCAAGCTCCCAGGGAGATNTGAACAGAAAGTTGGCTCTGCTCCACCCCAGACCAGGACAACTATATATATTACATATATAATATATATTTATTATATATATTCATAGCAATGAATCAATGATGACAAACTGGAAAACGGTGTTCAGAAGACCCTAAATTATTGCCGAATATTTTGTCTTGCACAGATGTTTTTTCCCCCACAAAAAGATCTTGCATTTTTTAAAATAAGTGGCACAGTATGGAAGTCATAAAATGTGAAGATCCAACTACTTTCTAACACCATTCACATGTTTAAGGGACTTCAATAATGGTTAAAAGTATGATGTAGTTCAGATTTAAAGACTGGAGGATAACTAGGATGAGAAATAGAGTTAGGGAAAGTTTTGTACAAGAGTATTTCATCACCATTTAATTAAAATGAAAGTTTTGGGGTAGCAGTTTGTCAGTTTCAAGGAAAGAGAGATGAGCGAGGTTTCTTGAGCTCAGGAGGGAGGTTTTATACAAGGTGACAAAACATTATTTTTTTAAAAAGAAAAATAAAACACATTCAAAAATAGACATAACAATTAGTCAGCCAAGCTACGGGGGAAGATGGGATGGAGTGCTGGGTCTCCCATAATAGATTTTCACGTGTGTGCATGAGGGGGATATAATATAATGCAAATTATATTATATTGTATAGTAAAAATAATAAAAACTATAAAANAATATATACAAAACTGTATCAAGCTCCCAGGGAGATGTCACCAGCAGGCACTGGGAAAGTTCCAGACTGCACTCATTGATAAATGAGAACTGGATTCCAGAAAACACTGACGGGCATCAAAAGCAAGACAAGCTGACAAGGTCCTCCTCAGAAACCAAAGAGAAAGACCCTTTGAAGAAGAGCCAACCTGACCCCTTTGATCCCTCAGCTTTTACCTGAGCATGGCAGATGGGATGGAACACCNAAAATAAGTGGCACAGTATGGAAGTCATAAAATGTGAAGATCCAACTACTTTCTAACACCATTCACATGTTTAAGGGACTTCAATAATGGTTAAAAGTATGATGTAGTTCAGATTTAAAGACTGGAGGATAACTAGGATGAGAAATAGAGTTAGGGAAAGTTTTGTACAAGAGTATTTCATCACCATTTAATTAAAATGAAAGTTTTGGGGTAGCAGTTTGTCAGTTTCAAGGAAAGAGAGATGAGCGAGGTTTCTTGAGCTCAGGAGGGAGGTTTTATACAAGGTGACAAAACATTATTTTTTTAAAAAGAAAAATAAAACACATTCAAAAATAGACATAACAATTAGTCAGCCAAGCTACGGGGGAAGATGGGATGGAGTGCTGGGTCTCCCATAATAGATTTTCACGTGTGTGCATGAGGGGGATATAATATAATGCAAATTATATTATATTGTATAGTAAAAATAATAAAAACTATAAAAGGAATAAATCCACATTCTTCTCAACAGCTATGAAATATGATTCTACATATCAAGTAAATCTGGTCTTTCTTTGAAACAGGAAAATCAGCTTTCCTGGTTTTTATTGGAAAAGCTATAGGAAAAGGAATTTTAATTGTTGACAATCAGAAATCTGAATGAAGATCAAGAGGATACAACAGCAAGAAGAGGCCTTCTTCCAACAGCCAAAGGAACAAAAATAAAAATAAACACATATTGTATGTGTTTATTAATTGTATGCATTAAAATGTCATCCAGCTCTTCTCTTCTCTGTACCTGCATCTTCATATTTTGCCTTTGAGTTTAACCTGATACTCACAGTGGCGTTCCCTGCTACTCTGTACAAGCAAGCATTTTCTCCTTTGGTAACCCAGATTTCCAGGAGAAAGCAAGTTTATCTGAAATGGTCATCAGAAGCCCAGAGTAAGACAATATTCTAAGTTTTGGAGCTTACAAAAAAGAAATCAATCAGATGGTTCTGCTCTCTGTCCTTTGAATGAGCCCACCCATTAAAAAAAAAAAAATACTTCAAAGGAAAGAGAAAGACAAAAGAACCCTAACAGCCTATACATGCCTATATCCCAGGAAGTTTTTTGAATATGGTTCTGAATATGTTTCCGATGATGAATCAGCTTAAGATCCAAAGTGAAGAAAATTACATATGCTATAATTTAATCAGTGCAAATCCCCGGAATTTTGCACTGAATAGGAATATATGACCAGATATGATGGTTTCATATAGCTTTTGAATAGGCTCCAAGGTTAGCATTCGTCAAAAAGAGGTCTAACCTAGTATTCCACGCCTTTTATGTAAGCCAGTTTCAGAGGTGAGGGACCCGTGTTCAACCAAGTGAAAGGAATTCGTGTGAACCACGGCTAAAACTGTGAGATGTTAGGTACCCTGGAGGATTAGGGTTAAGCTAGGAGACAGAGTTAAGGAAAGCTTTACTGTGCTGTCTGCTTCTGTTTGGGGCAAGAAACTGTAAGTTAAATTAGTCCTCTGCCTTGCTTGCCTACTAAGTAGTCGCTCCTTACAATATGAGGAATCATCACAGACCAGACATCGCCTGAGCTGTTAATGATAAACAAAACTGGGTTATTGAATGGTTTAAAAATCTGCTTCTGCCTCTTGTTAGAAAATATTTGCTGTATTTACTACTAGTGCATAACATTTTTGAGAGACATGTGTTTGCTTGCATGAGAGTAAACCACAGGCAGCTGTTAACCGCACAGAATGAGATTCTTAGAGAGAGATTCAAGGCAGGAATGATTTGCTGGTGCTATCTTTAAAAACTAAAACAATAAGTGCATTACAGATGAGAATAAAGTTACCTAACAGTAAGATCCTGGCTCCTGTGCATTGTGATAAGTGGAAACAGTAAGAAATACTGCTGAAAAGCCATCAGTTAGGTGCAGCAATAGTATATAGGTACATGAGATCTAAGGATAAAAGTAGCAGCTTTCAGTCTATATCACCATGTCTGCGGAGAGTATCTTCAAGAACTGAGACTTCATAGGTAAATTTGGAGAGGACTCATGAATCTCGACACTGAGTCCTTCGACACCTTGCTTAAGTACTTGCCTCCTAGAATCAAATATTCAGGTTCTGACCATTAGCCAGGTTTCCCAGGGGGCAGAGATTTTTAAGAGCATAATACAGAGGACTGCCAATCAAGTGGAGAACTATTATGGAGACAAGTGGACCACAAATACTTTTTTTTTTTCCCAGAATTACTCCAAGAGACAGTATTTCTTAGCTCCAGTATCCAGACACATTCCTTGTCTGTATTCCAGTTCTTTTTTGGGGTCACACCTGGATCACACGATCTGAATAGAGAACTCAGATCTGTTTCTGAGTTGTGATAATGAAGATGCCCTGTAATCTCATTTCCACTAACAGTCGTAGAACCAAAGACTTGCTGCTCACTCTTGCATACATCTGCTAGTAAGTTCAGGCAAAGCAGGACTATTTGAAAACAGGTTCCTTCTCATGCACAGCTGAAACCCCAGCAATATGAACATACATGAAATAAAAAACATTTCGAAGTAGATTTTATCCAATCACAGCATGTGTGCATTAAAGACTTCAAATTCCATCCTCATCTGCTGTTTACTTTATGTTCTTTTCTATATGTGAATATAAATGTTCCTACTTGCCCTTACTTGTCTTACGTTCATGAATGAGCAGCATGGGCTCATCAAGCAAGCCTGTTCTGACTAAAACCAAAAACCACTGTAATTTTTTCTCATATTATTGGCTAATTTGGATTCTGCCATTTTGCATTAGCTGGTTTTTTGTTCCCCAAAAATCCACTATTGTGAGGATCAAACTATTCAAGTTGTACAGAGAAAAGATATTTTTTATTTGGAGAAGAATATGGATATGAATTGTTTACTTCAAATACTATTTAAATTTGTCCTACTTGGAAGGTTTTGTTTAACGGTTCCTTCAGACTGATCAATGACATCCTATAGAGGGGAGCTTTTGGAGAATGCAAATTTAGTGCGAACAGCACAGCCTTCCATGTAATTGGAATGTAAATGACACTGTATTCTGATTGTTGAGATCAATTCACTGCACATATACTGAGTGTATCTTGGCTGAATTTTGTGACTTACAAATTGCTTAACTCAACTATCCCTGCATATTCAGGACCTTTCAAGATGTGAAAGTATTTCTGCAGACAGAGGTAGACCAGAGAGGTGGAAGCTACCCCTCAATTCCTGGGGAGACAAAGACATCCCTAAAAAAGAATCATCCTGTGATTTAGAGCCTTACTTTGGGATGAGGAAAAATTAGATTGAGTTTTAGTTTTGCTCCAGACATTCTGTATGACCTTGGACACTGTGCCAGAGGCACTTAGCCAATTGGAAACACAAGACTTTGAGATTTAACTGGCATTCAGATTGTCTGAATCTGGGCTTTAGCCTCTCTGTGCCTCAGGTCCCTGTCTGTGAAAAGAAGATAAATTGACTTCCCTGCTTCACAGTGATATTGGACAGACAAATTCATCTCGGACTGTGAGGTTCTACTGCGAGGTTTGTGTAAGTATCTTTATAAAAATGCATTTTTACTTTTTGCTTCTGTCTTCAGCACACAGTGTAGAACACAAGAACTGGAGCTATAATATGATTTTGTCACTTGATATAGCAAAAACTACCACCCATAAAATCCTGGTTTCTATTTCCTCTTATTCTTGGCCAACAGTTGATAAATACCAAGCATACGTGCATGATTTGGGGCCTACAGGAAGGATGGGAAGGGACTCTTTCTCAGGGAGTGTAATGATAGGACAGAGGGTAACAGCTTCAAACTCAAAGAGGGGAGATTTAGATTGGATATCAGGAAGAAATTTCTTTACTGTGAGGGTGGTGAGGCACTGGAACAGGTTGCCCAGAGAAGCTGTGGATGTCCCATCCCTGGAGGTGTTCAAGGCCAGGCTGGATGGGGCTTTGAGCAGCCTGGTCTGGTGGGAGGTGTCCCTGCCATGGCAGGGGAGTCGGAACTAGATGATCTTTAAGGTCCCTTCCAACCCAAACCATTCTGTGTGTTTCTGTGATTATGTGACATACCAGATATACATGTGTATTTTACCTTATAGGGGCATATATGTTTTTATTTCTGCTGAGTTATATGAACATGTTGCTTATGCATAAACATTTATGCCATTTCCTATTTAAAAATTATTTTGAAAGTACTGCTAACACATTTACAGTCTATACACTATACGCAAGTTCACAAAAATGTGTTCATACACACATGTCTATTTGGTAGGGCCTGAGTGTACTGGGTTCATCCCTCCTGGTGGGTGAGACCAGAGACTGGGAGAGTGATACCAAAATGAAGTTAATTGTAAATTAAGTCTACCAACCTGTAGTTTTCATTTATCAGACACAAGGCAAAGTAGTCCTCTTACACAATTTCTTATTTAGTGGAGAAAATTCTCCAGTTTCAAAAATTAAGTCATTTTTTCCTGGCAGGGAACCCACTCTGCTTTCTTCAGAATTTGATATGGAAAACAGTAAAATTATAGAAGTGTGCTTTTCAGCTTGTCACCTACTTTCTATAAATTACATAGGTATTTTAAAGTAAAAAAAAGAGAAACACCAGCTGTTCAAAGTTAGAGGAATATCAAACCACATTAAAATGGGAGTCAGAAATAAGTTCCATACAAGTATTATCATTAGCCCCAAACCGTTCTGGTTACTGACAGAAATAATTACATATGCAAATATATATTTCTGTGCATAATTATCCATATACACATATTTTGCACATATAATTGATGTGTCAGCTTTTGAAAATTTGCTTCCCAATATCATGTTCTGTATATTTTAGAGATGTATATTTTGGTTAAGGTAGCCCTAACTAAATGTGTTTCATGTAAAATAAGCGAAAATAGCAGGTGAAGTAACCTCCAAACTCTGCTTATTATAGTCTTACACTTTTTTTCAGACACCTGTGATCATTATTAATCACTGTCAACTTAAGATAATACGTGCAGAGAAGAATAGAACTATTTGCTTCTCTTTTCTGTTTTCTGCTCTAAGCTCTTTAATCAGTTACCACGTTCCATATCGGTGATTCAGGATGATTTTTAAATATTTCTTCTCATACAGACATACAAAGCTTTACGAGAAAAAATTCTGTACTGGGTGCAATTTTCCATACACAGTTATCTGTAGGTTTTCCTGGTATGGTTTATTAAGATCCAATTAGCTGCCTGCCTGAAAATCACATAGGCATGGGTTTACATTCATTGCTGTGACAGACATGATGTCAAAACCAGACAATCAAAAAAAAAGAAAAAAAAAATTACAATTATGTAATTGTGAATAACAGGCCCTTACAGAGGACTGCAGTACCTTCAGTGAGGGAATATATCACTAACCACTGAATTCTCTACTGGTTTTGGGCTGGGGTAGAGTAATTTTCTTCATAATAGCTGGTATGGTGCTTTGTTTTGGATTTGTGACCAAAGCAGTGTGTGATAACACACCGATGTTATACCTGCTGCTGAACAGTGTTTGTGCAGTATGAAAGCCTTTTCATTTTTTCATGCTACCCTGCCAGTGAGTGGACAGAGGCGCACAAGAAGGTGGCAGAGGACACAGCCAGGACAGCTGACCCAAATGCCCAAAGGGATCTCCCATACTCTCTGATGTCGTACTCAGCAATAAAAACTGGGGGGAAGAAGAAGGAAGGGGGGAGTGAGGGCATTTGTCTTCCCAAGTAACCATTAGATGTGAAGAAGCTCTGCTTTCCTGGAAATTGCTAAATATCTGCCTGCTGGTAGGAAGTAGTGAACAAATTCCTAATTTTTATTTTGCTTGCATGCTTTACTTTTGCTTTTTCTTTACTTATCAAACTGCCTTTATCTCGACCCACTGGCTTTCTCACTTTTACCCTTCTGATTCTCTCCCCCATTGCCCGGGGGCCAGAGAGCGGGCAGCTGTGTGGGGCTGAGCTGCCTTACAGGGTTAAACCATGACAATTCTAAACAGAGTTCCATAAATTAACATTGATTTGAAACGAGTGGGCTTTTGCAGAGTGCTGAAACAAGATGCCAGCTCCCCCCCACATCAAATTCTATACAAAAAGCATTATTGTTTAAGAATATCAGAATTCAATTCATTCTAACAAAGTACAATTCAAAACGTAGTGTGGCGAGACAATATGTATTCTCTAAGCAATGGAAGCTGTGATAATTTCTAACTTTAAAGACAATGCTAATTCTTAATTAGCTTTTTGCTCAGCTGATGAAATGTTAGATATTGTTTTTTAAAATGACTGCTAAGCTTGATGAGTAACTCTCAAGTTTAATTAGACTCCTTGAACAGTTTCCTAGAATTTCTGACTTCGTTTCAGACTTACTTTATTTCATTGGTTATGGTTAGCATTTCCTCAAAGTGTAAAACACCGTAGTGAAAATTAAGTTCATAGATGGGAATTCTTTACTGAGTCCTACAGTGCAGACGCGGGGAAAATTCTCCCTGAAGTCAGCATTTGCTCTTTCATCACCAGTGCCCTGGATGAAAGAGCAATGGTGATTCTGGAAAATACACGCTTAATTCCACCATTTTTTTAGAATTATTAGCCCAGTAAGGATAAACAAACAAACAAAAAAAAAGCCATTGGGATTTAACTGTAAGTGTGCATGTAAGTACGTTCCAGAAAAAGAAGGATGCCCTTGTGTATTTTCAGAGTTGGGTCTCATTGCCTTACCTTACACATAAACAGCATGACAAAAATCTTATGTTAAATGAGTAAAGTGTAGCACACAATCTCAGATTAATCTATATGCAAACTGATTCATTTGGCTGACACTAAAACGTCCTGTCTTCTAGAAGGGAACAATCCAGCTTCAGACAGGAGATCTTGGAATTACAATGACCCACAGAGGATTTCACTCTACTAGATTACTAGACTACCAATTTGAAATAAAATTAACAGATTTCAGTATCTCTGAATTAAAATTAACCCCTTACACAGAATAGCTTTTCATGACTATCCATAACAGACGGAATATTTTCTACAACTGCTACAAAAATAATGGTACATAAAAGTAAACCTACTGTCTATACTTAGATGGCAAATAAACTTCCTTCTACTTGCTTTATTTGGCTTTGGAGCCCCAAGATATGCAACATAATATCATTTCATGTCAAACTACACATTTTGTACATAGATAAAAAGGGTAGATGTCACAGAGGAAGTCTTTTAATTTGCTAAACCAGAGAGCTGGAACCAATTGCTAGGTGTACTTAGAATTTGTGCTATTGATAATGAGATAATTGCAACTTTCATTGTAAATGGAAAAAAAAAAAAAACCACAATCTTTTGATTTCACATTAGTGGGGAAAATTAATTTTTGGCACTACACTTAGGTTTAGAGACACTATACAAAGCTAAGAATTTTAAATATATTCATACCTCTATTTTTACTGCTTTGGAAAATGAATGCTGACTACATGGTTGCCAAAAATACTTTTGCCTATTCATACTGTGTGGTGCAAGCCCTTTGATGTCTTCCTTCTCAGTCTACACACGTGAACATTTATTAATATCACAGTGACTATTAAAAAGGGATGCATGAAAATAAACTTGTCTGAACCTAATGAGACTATTCATAAGTTCGAAGTTCAATACATATGCCTTCACATGGCTGAGCTCTAAACCAAATTTTCACTGCTTACACAGACTGAAAAACACTTTTACAGTGACTTTGGCAGGAAAATGTTTTGGTTTTTAACTTTGGTGCTTTGAAACAAGGCAAAATGATAACTCTGAAACATTTAATAACTTTCCTAAAAGGACAATCCCAGAACCCTGGCTGTGCCTCATGCTTTGACAAGCAAAGGAAGTTAATCCAAATATTCATGCTCTATCAGAGGAGAGTGAGTTTCATTTCATCTTTCAACTTAATCTAAATTCCTGTTTTGTTTTGTTTGGTTTGGTTTTGTTCTGTTTTGTTTTTGACGAACGATGAAATGGGGAGTCCTGTAGTAAAACCAGAGGGATTTTTGTGGAACAAGAGATACCAAATGACTGAGATACCATCTTATTAAAAGCACAAAACGGTTTATAAACCTATTGTATATTCACTGGTTATTATTCTTAAGAATTCAAGTTCTGAATTCTAGGCATAAATGTATTTACCAAGCTTTGTAAATTTCTGTGAATATCATTCCATTACTTACAGCAATACTTTTCCAAACATTGTATACACACAAGTGTCTTTACAACAGTCTCCATATAAATCAGGAGGGAACTATTCAAAAAGATAAGTGAAAGAGCTCACACACAAGAGACTAGAAAAATGCATACATCCAACAAACTCAAACGCAGTAGCCAGGTTCTCAGATGTGAAAAGGAGCTTTCTCACACCTGGTCAGAGCAAAGAAGTCACTCAGAAGGTCTGCCGTGTAGAAAAATAGGGCTGAAATGATTGGCTATAGCCTGGGTTTGCCGCAAATAGGTGATACTTTGATCCGCAAGAAATCACAGATATCAAACCAAAGTCATATCTAAATCGTGTTTGACTTGAGGGGGATAGCAAGCCTAAGAAATACAATATGCAACTCGGGTTTCATTACTGGTCCAGAATCTCATGTATTTTCTTTGAAATGACCTCAAAAGGTATTAAATTCCACAGACAGAAGGCAGTTTAGTGGTAATATGTTTTATTCTTCTTCATGGCTGCCACAGGAAACCCATTAGCAATGCAGCTAATTGAATGGGCTTGGCAAAATTGACGGAGACAACCATGAAGTAAATGGATCACAAACTGTCATATCAATTGGAAGAAGAAGCACGGGCTTGCCACTCAAAATGCAAAGTTCTTAGAAAGCTGTAAAAAGCCTTGTAAATAATGCCATGCTTACAATGGTACAATGTTAATATTTTTAAATACTATTTTAAGAAAGGTTTTTGTAAAAGTCACGTTATCTGATCAGGTGGTAGCTCTATGCACTCCTGGCCAGTGCTGGAAAACCTCATGCCTGAGAAGTAGGAACTTTACGCCTGAAGAGTTGACCATCGAATGCTGTACACAGCAAGCCCCAGAATAAAAGCTGTCTTGTCTGTGTTCCACCTCCCATAAAACAGGATCAAATGGGCAAAATTCTTGTCACTTCCATTCCTTATCATGCTACTCCTCTCTTCAGCCATCTTTTTCTCTACAGGTATAGTTATACTCAGCAACTGCCTGTATGTAAAGTTCTAACAGAAATGTTCTCATTATGCACCAGAAATCTTTAAGCACTCGATAAGGAATGAGCAGGAAACAGCCAGTACAGAGGTTTCCTTGTGTGTATTCTCCCCTGGCTTCTGACATGAGCTGGAGGCTTTATTCAAATCATCACATTTCATAGCTGTTCAATGCCTGATGGAACCTGCCCATGGACTTGTTTAATCCCTTTTTGAGGTCATATTTTTGAGCTTCACGACATTCTTTGTCAAAAAGTTACATAATTTAAATGACACATCATGTGAAAATTACTTCATCTTATGACTGTTTTAAGCCTGATACATCATAATTTGATTTTTAACTCACTGGTTCTTGAGCTATCAGAGTGATTAATCACTCTCTTGCTGCTTTCTCCTTGCCACTCGTGACTCACATGTTCACCATGCACTCACTTGCTCTTTTTTTTTTAGATTCAAGCACCTAAGCCTATCTCGTCTTTCAGACCTGTCCATGTATTTAAACTATTCCATGCTTCTGTTCAATTTTTCTCATAATATCAGTCTTTTGATAACTTCAGATCCATCGTTGTCATTTGCCTGGTTTTGGTGTGTTTTGTTTTTTTTTTACCAGCCACAGAGCACTTAATTAACATGTAGAAAACTATATGTGGTGATCTGTGCATTTTTCTCTTGTACATATGGCTGATACAGAGCTCATCATTGTTCGTGTATAGTTTCAATTTGTTTACATCTGTAATTTGAGCACTTTCAAATCATATTATAAAGGTCTGTCAGCTATTAAAATGCAAAGCTGATTTTTTCATTTTAAACAGCCCTCTAATTTCAATACACACCCAAAAATATTTTAAAAGAATAATTAGCCAAGCACCACCTGAGACCATTAATGTACCTTCTAATGTTGAACAGTATTAATATTGCAGGTTATTCCCTTCTAAGAGCCCTTGCAGAAGCCTTTGGGAAAATAATAGTTCATAAATTAATAACACTACTAGATCAACTTATCATCACTTACTGTGGGTGAAATCCATACTTAACTGCTTCACGGTTAACAGAACTCAAGGTATCATTCAGGAGAGTTTGGAAGGTATTCTTATTTTGCCTTCAGGGCTTCCTTATTTGAAGAATGAAAGGAAAAAGCTGTTCTGATGATGAATTACGTGTTTTTCTTACTATCACATGGCAATTTCCTGGAATATTTTTGTTAGATCCTCTCCTTGAGAAAACTATCCTAGTCTGAAGTCCTTATACTGAACTCTTTTTTTGTAGTATCTAAATACCTGTAGGTACTATTAAGCAGTGCAACTGACATTCATTACCTTTTTTGTTCCCCACAGACTTTCTCAAGGGAAGATGGGAAGACGCATGTAAGTTAGCATCATACTAGACACTCCAATCATAAAAGATCAAAAAAGTAAGCCATTTCTTTGAATTAACACTTCACCATATCTGTTATCTCAGGAGCACACACTGTCTACTGTTTTTCTGCTTTGACCAGTGACAAAATGTTTTGACCAAGTGTGGAAGAAAAGTAGAGATAGTCCAGTACTCTTCGAAAAGACAAAGGTCATAAAGGCCGAATGTTTCCTAATCTGGTTTTCAGAGAAAAAGAGCAGCTGAGAGGATGTGTAACAGAACCCTCCACTTATTGGCACTGTGACATGTAAGCACCTACTCTTGAGTCACATTAAAAAAGGATAGCAATAGGGGAGCATCTTATACAACAATCATAGAAAATCTTACTAAGCTTTTGTACGACGCTGTATTCTGGAAGGCAGGGCAGATCACATGATAGAGGAGAAGCTACGGCATTTGTTTGCTTTCAAGGGAAAGTGCCCTCCAAGAGAACCCATTTGAAAAGAGATCCACACTGTATAATACACAGCGTGAGGCATCTCTCTAATTTTGTTCTAATTTTGATTAGAACAAATCTCCTCTAATCAGGAGATGACCTGCTGGCTTTCTCTGTAAATGTGTGAAAAGCCAGGGCTGTGGTTGCAGAGCAGAAACCAAAAGCACAAGTTTGTAAAGGACTTGACGGGTCTCAATCTATATTAGACATACAGGCGCAGAGCAGAAATTATAGAAACATTTAGCTAACTTAGACTTCTGAATCCACATTACTTCAAAATAATGTTAAATTGCTAGAGTTACTATCTTTAAATAACAGAACAAAAATTATACAACTATCACACTGATATAAAAAACAGGCAGCAAGTTCTTTTTTTACTTTTCCATATCTGATTCAGAACAATGAGCTCAGATAGCATCAAGAAGTCATGTCAAATGATTGCAACTTTTGAAAAGGAATAAACACCTTAGAAGAGGCTATGGTAAGTTTCAGAAAATAAAACATTTGTAAAATCAGCACAGTATGCAGAGACAGGCAGAAGGGAGATATTTCATACTTGAGTTAGAGCAAAGCTAATTTAAGTATTGTGAAGCTAATGTCAGGAAAATTAATTCCTGACATTTTCTTGAGTGTGAGTAAGGAAGAGCATAAGTAAATGTTTCCAAGTCAGTAATGTTAACAAAACATCCCGCAACTGATGAACTCTTTCACTTCATAACCTAAAATGCCCTAAAAATGAACTGAAGGTGCACCAATTACCTGTTACCACCTCATCAGAAACATTCCATGATATCCCACATGACATACTAAAGAGAAGTGAAATTTAAATTTAAATACCATTTCCCTCAAAAATAAAAAATATAGTCCTTTCCAACAGTGAAGATAAAGATGATGAAAAACAAAGAAATAAAAATGACTCTTGCATTAGTTCTACGTCATTATAAAAAAAAAATAGTATCTTAATTACTGGTAGAAAGACTCATAAGTAAAAGGTGAAATTGCTGGGATGAATTGGGTACGCGAAGACCTATATTTCTGTGATGATTGCCATCTGAAACACCTCCATCTGAAAAGTGCAAGCTTTGTGATGAGAAAAGTTAATGTCCGAAACTGATAAAAGATCGGTTGAGTCAGCATGAGTATATCAGTTTTTATCCTCATGGAATATCTGGGTATCAAGAGGTATTGTGCCAGCCCTATTCCTAAACCACGCAAAGCTGCAGAAAACCCTGATGACTTGAAAAGAGAAATTCAGAACCAAGAACCGTCTACCTGGGTGCCCATCATCCAGTTCAAACAACTCTTTCTTCCCTAATTATGAACAAAAAAACAGCATTCTGAAATCAAACAAAATAAACTTTCACAAAATTTTGCCTGCCAGTTCTGTCTATCTTAACACAAATAAAGTATTTTTTTCTGTCTAGAAAGACAATGCAATGAAAAGTGTTAAAACAAAAGTGAGAATATCAGAATATGCTTTCATGCCACCCTCCCATATATGAGATAAAGCACAACTTTGATGTACAATATGCTACCAACTCCTTTCATAATTTCATGTATATTGTCTAATACCTCTTGTGCTCTATATCAATTTAAGTTGTCCACATTTAGAGCAACATAAATTGAACATTTTTCTTCTTCCCACACAGAATACAACCTTGATGTTATTTTCATCGATTTTTCTGCATACTTTTTTTTGTGTGTGTGTGTGTTAAGGAAAATAATTTAAATTTGTCTTGTCATCGTTTGAGTTTTGTTGCTCCTGAAGTGTACAAATCTAGATAGAAGTTCATGGACAACGGCAAATGACAGTTCATCTTGCTTCTCTTCAAAATGTCTCTGAATACACTCTGAACACAGTCTTCAAGTCACAAGAAAAACTTCGATCTAAAAAAAAATAAAAGCACCTTACAAGTATTTTTAAGGATGAAAAATCTTTATCAATACTCTTAACCTTAATTTTCCCCCAGTTCTTTTTTCTGTAAAGATTTCACATTACTTGAAAAAAATAAGACCACTGAAATAAATGCTATTAGTTCAGTACACTGTTAAATTGACAGATCTTACAAGTCCCATTCATTTGTTGCCTAAGACAAGCAATGACTACGATCTCTGTGTGCCTGGGATTTTGGCCTGGAATGGTTTGTAGACCTGAAAAATCTGACTCTGCTCAGTCCTGATTGTTATGAGGAGCTGCTGCCTAGCACATTGCCTTCATGGCCAACAGGATATCTGGAATGCCCTGGTGACATTGCCTAGTAGACTAACAAGTATTCTGAAAGCAAACTGGAAAGACTGGACTCCACATAACCAAGCTACAATGACCTTATAATTGCAAAAAATGGTAAGAAGTCCTTATTGCTTCCCATATGCAACCTGGTAAATTCGGCTGGAGATAGAAAATATTTCTCATATTCATTCCACTGATTAGGGATGTGGCTGCAAGCCTGAGATGACAGCTACCTCTGCTGAGTTTTAAAACCCTGCCCACTTTCTGTAGGCAGCCACCATGACCTCAATGCACCCTTCGCAATCCTTCTTCCCTTTAACTTGCTGAACACAGAAACCAGGATGGGCATGTCGCTCTGTTCCTGTGGATTTCAAGGTAGTGGGTTCTGCTTCCATCTGCTTCCATTGTGCAGTCTTGGAGCAGAAGCTTATTCACGTGCCTGAAATGTATAAAAGCTGTGAAAAAAAACCCATATTCCAGTGGATTTTTTCCACCCTGTCTGGACCTGAATGCATGCAAGCCATACCATTTCATGATTCTCATATTCACTTCTTCCACCCTACTAAGCTTCTCCGCAGGAAATGATGTATGTCCAGTGTATTGGTACCCCAGCAGGTGATAATGAAGTCATTTGTAACTTCAATACTAAAGTCTGCGACAGCAGAAAAGTGCTGAAAGTTTGGCCAGAGCTTCACCAGTGCTGGATTGGGTTATTGGCCTTGACATAACTTGATTATTCCATTTTATTCCCTGGCGTTAAAGTTACTACTCCTTGTAAACGTTAATCAGATTGGAAAACCGATATGCGCAAGTTTAACTTACCAGGTTTTGGTTTGAGCATTCACCTGGGGGAGAGATGATCTGAATTTCTCCCATATTCTACTGACTATTCAGTGGATCAAGTCTGTGGTAGTGAGATCCCCCAGACAGGTGAGAACCTTACCAAGCTCCCACTCAGCCCAGTAAAGTAAAGGCAAACATCACTTTTTACTACATAAGGATAATGAAAAAAGTAAGACACGGTTCAGGGAACTGCTGGAGCGAGTCCAGCGAAGGGCAACTAAGATGATTAAGGGATTGGAGCATCCCCCTTATGAGGAAAGGCTGAAGGAGCTGGGACTCTTTAGCCTGGAGAAGAGAAGGTTGAGGGGAGACCTGATTAATGTTTACAAGTATCTAAAGGGTGGGCTGAAGGAGGATGGAGCCAGGCTCTTTTCAGTGGTTCCCAGTGACAGGACGAGGGGCAATGGGCACAAGTTGGAACACAGGAAGTTCCGTTCAAATACACAGAAGAACTTCTTTACGGTGAGGGTGACAGAGCCCTGGAACAGGCTGCCCAGGGAGGGTGTGGAGTCCCCTTCTCTGGAGATTTTCAAGACTCGCCTGGATGCAGTCCTGAGTGATGTGCTCTGGACATTCCTGCTTTAGCAGGGGAGTTGAACTAGATGATCTCTAGAGGTCCCTTCCAACTCTAAAGATTCTGTGATTCCATGAAGACACGTGTACTTCCTACTCAGCAAGCACTAAAATAAAAAGGACATGCAGCCATTCGACAAATGCAAGTATATATCATATATATAGAGTATATATCATATATATATCATAGAGACTACTAAGCAATATAACATCACATAAAGAACAAATCTGATTAAATCACCACTGCGACTGAAACTTTTAGGACATGAAATGGATGAATTGTTTATTAGAATGGTGTATATTCATTTATGCACCATTCTGTTAACATCTCTTCATTTTCAGAGCCAGTCCACCTTCCTCTGTGCTAATTTATTCAGGGAGAAAAAAGAGAAACACAGCGCTTTGGCTCAGACTGAAGCAAAGATGCATTCAGAAATGAAGGACGCAAAGAGAGGATCTCATAGAATTAAGTTATCAGCATGGCCCTTGCACAAATCTGTAGGTAATACCTCATCCCTGTCGTAGGACCAAACATTGTAGGCCCTTTCACAGTTCAGAACAGAAGGGCTTCAGTGAGCTTGGGGCCTGCTGGATTCTACCACAGAGCTCATGATTCAGGCACTTAACATCTCCCTTTATCAAAGATTGTGGTTAGGATCATTATATTTGTAAACATTTCCCAAAATAGTTTTCAACCACTTCTTTCTTGTGCTTCTATCTACTGAATTTTAGATTTCTCATTACAGATTCATAAATTCTGTGGCTGGAAGCATCACTACAACAATCTGGGAACTAGGGCCAGAACACAGCTTTATTCAGCTTTCTAAAACACAGACTTATTGGACAAAAGCTAAAGAACACCTGCACGTAAGAAACCATGCCACAACATCCTTCCATTAAAAAAAACAAAAGGCAAAACAAAAATACTAAAATTTCATATGTAGTTCAACTAATCAACAGCAGCAAAAAGCATTGAGAGATCAGGATTTAGAGAACAGGAACTATATTACAGGTTGGGTTTAAGGCTCCTTGGCTCGTCTGTTTGGAAATTTTGTTAAGTCTGCAGCATCAGCTCAGGAAATGGACCTCACCTTATGAGACAGGGAATTAGGGCGGGTTAAAGAAGGACTGAATTATTTGCTATGTTTGTGCAGTATTTCAGATACTGGCCATGAAAAAGGTGTCCACAGTATTTCCAGGGAATAATAAGGACAGCAAAAATGAATACATCACACTAACTGCCAATTACTACACTATAAAAAGTAGCCAGTTACACAAATATAGACAAGTCACCTCGCAGAGCCTCACATGGGTGATGTGCACAAATAATGAAGAATGTGTGCTCAATAATTTGGGAGCTCATGTTAAAAAAGACTTCTCGGATCTTATGCTACCTTTTCACATACATGTAATTTAATTATTAATGATAGAGCCAATTCCAGCCTCTGCTAGCATGTCACATACCGATGCAAAACACCTTTGGTTTCCCCATACGAGTTATTTTCTGGAGTCAGGTAACTCAATCAGCTGGTGAAAAACACATTCTGATGATAATATAATCATACACAAAGCTGTTCACTCACTCCTCCTGCTCCCAGTGAGGTGAGGGGAGAAAACAGGAAGAGGAAAAGCAAGAAATCCCATGTGTCAAGATAAAGACAACTTACTAAGTGAAGGGAACAGGAAAAGAAGCAAGTGATATAAAGGCAATCGCTCACCACCACCCATAAGCAGACTGATGCCCAGCCATTCTCTGAGCAACAGCTATTTCAGAATACAAAACTCCACCAGCTTTCCACTGGTGAGCTTGATGTTATATGGTATTGGAGTACTCCTTTGGCTAGTTTGGGTCAGCTATCTCTGCTGTGTCCCATCCTTTCTTGCCCACCCCCAGCCTGCTTTCTGAGGGGACAGTGGGATGGAAGAGAAGGCCCTGATGCTATGCAAGTACTTCTCAAGAACAGTCAAAAGACTGGTGTGTTTTCAACAGTGACAAATCCAAAACACAGCGCCATATGAGGTGCTATGAAGAAAGTGAACTCTATCCCAGCCAGATCCAGTAAAGCAATCAACACACATATCTATTTTATGGTCTTGATATACAGACTTGATTCAGTTCACTCTCACATTGCTGTGGCAGACAATTTTAGACTTAAATGGGTATCTTGTTCTGCTAAGCAAAACAGAGGTCCCCTCTGCACTAAAAGAAGGGAAAACTCTTTGAAATTTGGTCTTCACTTCTTTTCCTCTCTATAGTGTTTATAAGGACAGACAAGTTCAATTCTTGAAAACAAAAATATGTCGTATCCAAGTCATTCCCAGAAAACCTGTGCTATAATCAGGTTAGACCTTCTGCTGACTACAACCTGCACAGCTTTACTTAAAAGGCCCAGAATTATTCATTTAAATGATGCCTTACATTTGTTTGCAACCTATTTATATTTATAAATATTACTGAAGCTTGCACTGGTGCTTCTAGACGTGAAAATTACAGCACCAAATTTAGCATCTTCATTTGAGTAACAATACACCTCACAGTGATTGCAACATGGTTAATAATACATGATTCTGAACTATAAAAAATTTAACAGCATAGAATCTACACTGATCATATAAACCAAATACTATTAAAACACAATTAATTAGGCCAACTTTTTATTTTTTTTACAGTAGAACACAATTCAATTTACTTTAGTCACATAAAATCTCTGATCATAATTAAAATTTAGACCTTTTTAAAATTAACTTACAACTAAATAATCAGAGTAGAGTAAACAAGAGACAAAACCACTTAATGAATCCCAAGAAAACAATGCAAAGGTTTTGGTTTATTTATTTGTTTCCTTCTTTTTATAATAACATGATCAAAGTTGGACTCTATAAAACTAAATTTCTTGAAAAAATATTCTGAAGTTTGACTTTTACAGTGACTCAGTGACTTAAATATCAAATTCATAACATTTTCCTTTAATTAATCCCCTCTTAGGTCTCCTCCTTCTCCATTCAGGAATTAAGTCAGGAATTCACTCATGCCAATATAGGCGAATACTTGGCACGCTCTTTGTTTTAAGCATATGCTTTTAAACGTCAGCCTCAGAATTTCCATCTTACACACTTTCACAAGTGAGAGAATTGCCTGCAGAGCCAAACGTTTGCCTTCCCTCTGCACTCCGTTGTCTGTCACGCCAGCACAGCCTCGAGAGCGAAGGAGCTATCTCTGAACTTACAGGGAGACATAAGAAGGATCTGAAATGAAAATGAATATTCATAGTGAGGTGCCAACGGAAGAGAATTTTTAGAATATGGAGGTTTAACTGAGAACGGGCTTAACAAAGCATCTGGGAGATTTTTAGTGTCTAAGCTATTACACAGGGCCAGTTTTCAGTCACCAGCTCTTCCGACCCCATCTGTAAAGCAGAGATAAAGGTTCCCTCCTAAAAACTGAGGCAGTGAATACTGTCGTTCAACTACTTGTGAGGAGTTGGGGACCCAAGACAGACGGCCCTCAAAGGAGGGAGCTATCAGACAAAGCTATGGGTAAATATTTAGAGGCCAACTAACAACAGAGTTAAGCAGAACTGAGGTGATTTTAAATGGGACGAGGTGACAGAAGGGTCAGCAAATGTTCAGAAGCGTAGATACCAGACTACTGCACTGCAAACTAATTTTACTATCTAAATGTCCTTAGTGCATTAATTATTAGTTTAAGAAAATGAACAGAAACCAACTACACTGAGATTTATAAGCAACGTTTCCTAAACACAGACTGAAATTGTTCAATTAAAAAAGAATTTAATGCAGATAATCAGTTGCAGAGCGAATCATGTGGCCAGAGAGCTGTCACAGTAATAACAGATAGCAAGAGAGATGAGCTGTAGCAGATGTAGTTAAGGAATAAGTTAAAAGTATTTAAGCAATCCTCTATAGGAAGGCCAAAAAAGAGGAAGATCCTGGCAGCTCTATCAAGGCTTCTTAGGTAAAATGTAAAGCTATTCAAAGCAACACCGTTATTTTTGAGTTTTCTCTATGGAGCCAAAAGGTGGTTCACATACTCAGAGTCAGTCTTTTGGAAACATTAGAATCTCACTTAACACAGATCACTAAGTATTTTCTAGATCCTCAGCGGACATTTATATAGCAGCTTGGTCGGCAGAGCATTCTCCAATGAAGACTCATGTTTTCCACCTTCTTAAGCCCGAAAGAACTCAGATCTCCACCATCCATTTCCAAACAAAGATCTCTAACCACTCAGATTAAACTATAGTTTGACAGAAGCATCCTTCCTATGGAAACAATACAAAAACCAACACATTCATAACTCACAAAACTCAGGGTATCAGAAAGATGTCAAGCAAAAGGAAGCACAACAGCTGGGTAGAGACAAGCTTGAAGCTCTGACTCCAGGGTTGCATTAGTCAGCTATTAGACATATTATTCTGAGCAGCTGGAAGGCCACCCTGCTCCTCATGACATTTGTGAGGGACCACGTGCCTGCCAATTCACCTCCAAAGACTACACAGAGCTGAATTCTGGGTGCACAACATGCCTGGAAAAAGAGGGTCTTTGGTGAATGTGGACACTTCCACATCAAGCACTTGTTGCTAGAGACTGTACTGTTTGGACTGTATTTGAAAAACCTAAATTGCCTTTTAGGAACATGGACCTCGTGTAGCTATGTGTAATTTTCCATGTACAGCCCATCTGAGCAGTGTTAATAATTGCACTATTTTCTTCTCCATTGCCAAGTAATTAGTAAAAACTTAGGAGTTTGGAGGATTCAGGAATCTTTTGTATGCCTCTGTGTACTACGTCAAAGTTCTTCTGACCTATATTCTCTGCTTTTTCTCACAATGTTCTCTCGTGCACCATGTCTGGAATGGCTTGTGATCCGTTTATTTTTTGTCTCTCTGAAGCTGCTGTCTTCCATCCTTCATCTGCAGACTCTTCAGTAGTGGCTCCCACTGGCCTCTACTTCGGTTTATCTGTACTGCCCTGAAGGTTTTCATCCTTAGGCACCCACTTCCACTTCATTCTTGTTTTTCCTTGGTCTTTGCAGGCAATTGCTGCAACAGGCTGCAGATCTCACAGACCTTTTCATTCAATATAAGCAGCAACAAGGGAAGAAGCAGGAAAGCAGAAGGAAAAAGCCCCTCTGTTTCCATAAGAGCTCCAACTTCGAAATGACGATCTGCATTCTCTATGCAGTACAGCAACCAGCAGAAGAATATTTTTCTCCCCTCTCCATTACCCCCCAACCCCACTTTGCCTATTTTTTTTTCCCCCAGTAGCGTGCAGAACCAAAATTAAGAAAGGTTAATTCCTGAAAAAAAAAGTTACATGCTACCAATCTACTTTTGGCTGGAAAGCTGTTGTAAGTGTTCGCACACTGCAGCAGCTTTCCTTGGCAGAAATAATGAGAATACCTGGCACTTACTAAATGTTAAGAATAGGTCAATTTCCTTCTTGAAACGAAAAGCATTGACCCTAAAAACATTGCAAGTACCTTGGAGCTGATGGACAGCCTGGAAATCTTTACGTTCTTTTTATTTCATCTCTCTCTAAGCACAAGTGGATATAGTGCATTAAATTTATATAGGATCTTCAAGACTTGCATCATCACAAGATTTGCAGGTGTTTGGGGTGTTTGGGGCCAGAGATTGCCTCTGAAGAGTATGACAGAACTCTTGACTACCCACACTGACTGACTCCTGCTCACTTATTAAGCGTTATAAGTGCTTACCTTGTGAGAATGATAAATAAGATCTTTAAAGACAGCAGCTAAAAAGGTATATTTAAAGGTATTTATAGCAGGTACACACACCAATTACCCATGTTGTCAGTAGCAGCCCATTTTAGTAGCACAAAAGAGCATTAAAAAATGGGAACAAAAAAGTTATTCTTTAACTGAAAACGTGTTCTAGATTTTTTTTTTCAATCCCATTTTCAAATAATAAAATAAAGCTTCAATATGCAGAATTACAGGTCTGCATCCTTCTTGAAAGGGCAGATTTCCAAATGACTGAAGTCAGATGGAATTTTTCTATTAACTTGAATTTCATCAGAAGCAGAACAGCCACCCGCCCCGCCTCCCCTTCCCCCTCATCTCCAGTCCCACTTCTCCTGCAAGGAACTTTCTGCCTGGTACATGGCATTCTGCATGTATGTCTCTTAAGTGTTTTAACAAAACAGAAGTCACATTTCTGAGATAAGAAGAAGGCAACTTTAATTCTTGTGTTACCAGGTCAAGTAGGAATCAGCAAAAACTGAGTAGTGAACATCAAATCCCACCTAATTATTAAAGAATTAGACGAAATTAAATTAAATTAAATTAAATTGTCTGTGGTCTAAAATCATGCTCCTGTGAACAATTTAGGGCCATATTTATTCACACAGAGAGACTTAGTCGCCTCAGGAGACTTATCAGGAAAAAAGTTGCAAAGGTTTGTTCTTTTTAGTGTCTGGGTTTTTTTGCATGGATTTCTCCACAAGTCTTAGGGCTTCCTTGTCTGGCTGAGTAACTCTTTTTGTCAATGTTGAAAACTGCTCAATGTAATGTTTCTCTAATAGTCTTGATGAGGAGGAGATGACATGTTTTTTCTGTACTAAACCTATTAATGCTAACTTTTTATATCATTCACACCTCCCTTTTATAAAGTCTTCTTATGCCTGGCCATTAGTTAATAAAGCGTGATGTTTTCGCTAATGTTACTAGATGCTCAGAAATATAGATGATTCACATTCCCTTGGTCCCTAAGGTCTACTAGTTTAAATACTTTAGCACTCTCCTCTCATCATCTTCTGCAGATGTCAGTGCAGAGTCTGGGCTGATGGGCGCGATGGGTCCAGAACCCAGCACACATAACAGATGTTACCAGAAGCTCCCTCCCAGCACTCTTCTCCTCCACCCTTTCATGCTCTGTCCTCCCCCTTCTCCTTGAAGTCTTAAAATTTTACTTCCTTTCCTATTTCAATGCTGTGCCTCTCTGTCATGTTGTTTATCAGGAAGATTGTTATCACCTCTAGAGTGATGGACTAGAGTGATGGACTTTAGAACCTTACATGAACACAGGAGCACGAAATGCATCAGACGCCCAGGGACATGGGTCCCACCTGTCATTTTAAACTCTCCACTTACGTATCTGAATTCTGAATCAGGCATCCTCAATGATTTTTAGAGGACTCACATTTCAGATTTATAGTATTTCATCATTCTGACACCTGTTTTTGTAGTCTTGGGCTGAAAAGCAACAGTGCATTCGTAGGAGACCTTGATCAGGCAGTACCTGGTTGACAGGTATGAAGCTCTGCACTAATTAATGCAGAAGATCTTTCATTTGGTTATACACTCTAGGACTAGGATAAGGAACTTCTGATTTACTCAGGATTTACTGTTACCGATCATGCTGACGTAATCAATGTGTCAGCTCATGTGTGCTGACAGCTCCTGGTGATAACCTAGCAGTGATACAAAAACACAAGTAGCTTGATCCTATTCAAGGTGTGGTTATAAATACACTCTTTGAAATAGAAAAAAA
>VXBH01004220.1:298604-328310 GCA_013400035.1 Rynchops niger | reverse complement strand
AAAAAGGCAGTTTTTTACGTAAAAACATTTATTGATAGAACTATGCTAAATAAAAGAAAAAAAATCACACCATTAACTGGCATTTATCCTAATAGAACTGTTTTGGCATAGATCAGAATTTTGATTGCCATGTATCAGTTTTGTGGAGTTTTAACCATCCTTTTGTATTATAGGTGACATAATTTTTCCTTATTTAACACAAATATTGAAAATGGGTCCTCCTTCTTTGTCTGAGGTATTATCTTTTCTTTTTTATCTCTTACTGCCACCTGGAACTTGCATTCCTACACCCTTTTTATATCGCACAACTTCCAGAGGGCTGTTTTTCACAATGTATGAATCAAATATGGCATGCAGATATATTTTTGTAAAAGGATGGCCTCAACATTTCTTGGAGATATTACATTATCTTTCTGTATCTTTTGTTCTGCTCCCTTCCTTTGTTCAGCTTTCTGTGTGTGTATGCCTGACTGTGCCTTTCTTTTTTATGGGTAGTGAACTCCGCAGCATCCCTGAAAGAATATTCAGAATCCCGAATGCTACTTCAAGTTAGCTTTCAGTGGAGTTGGTCGTCTGTACTGTCCTTCAAACTGACAGCTGAAAATATATTACGAAACCACCAATTAGCTTTTCCCTCTTCTATTATAGACTTAAACCTACTTATGGCAGAGCAGTGCAAAGAGAGCAGGATCCTTTTTGTGGAATCAAAGCTAAGACAAGCAGCCGGTTAAGCTTTAGAAATGATCACCATATAGTGTTGATGTTCTTGAAGACAATAGGTTTGTCACAATTTGTATTCCCTCACTGTTTGATACATCAATGAAAGTACACACAACTTTCATATCAGTAATATAAACATGCTAATGTCAAGAAAAACACTAATTGGGCCACTTCAAACTTTCTGGTATAACTTCAGGTATAGGTTTTTCAACATAAGCAGTATTGTTATTTTGTATTTGTATTCAGGATGTCCTTAAAATGTCCAGGTAGGATCCATAAGAGTCTTGCTGTACTGTAAGCACTTTACCAGGATACAGAATTTTAGTTATAGCAAGGAAGGCTATAATTTGATAAGGTAATTTGATAAGACTTACAAACAATAATACAGAGAAAAATATAAAAAATTATCAGATCTCCTGTTTTCTCATTCCCCCACACTATATTGACCCAGTAAACGCATCATATTTTCTTACCCGCAAAAATTCAGTTTTGATATGCATGTAAATTTCTTGTTGAATCCCCAAAAAACAGTTAAAGACCAACAAAGATACCAATTAATCCCAAGGAAACAAAGCACTCATAAGAGCAGATTATAAATAACTTCACGTAAGGTTTGTTGTCTAGCTATGTTTTACAGTAAGTAGATAACAATACATAAAGAAATCACATATTATTGCAATATAAAGTTTCAGCTTTCTTTTGGGGAAGAAAAAAGAGCGGAAGGTATATCATCTCAGTCCATAGTTCTTACTACCATTATTTTATTAGTTTTACACAAGTATTTGTATGAGGCAGTTGCTTTCTGGTCAAGCCTGTTTTAAAACTTTACAAATGAAATGTCCCAGTTCCTCATACTTTTGAAATTTCTGGCCTCTGGTGCTTTCTTGCTGTTGTATTTAACTCAAGAGTGACTAACATCAAGTAAGCTTGCACTGTCTGTATGCCTCTTGCTCATGTTCTTCTAAACTCCTGTGCCTTAGGTTTCTAACCTTGTATTAGTTACTGTACTAAGATCCACTAAGATTAACACCACACAGTAGATTTTAATGTTAATTAGCAGCAAACTAACCTTCATTTCATTTCATCCACTGCCATTTCAATAAAAAAAACAGGCCTTATCTTCACTAGTGATGAATGTCAACACTTCCAATGTACATAACAGCTATGGACAAGCCATCTGTAACCTCTCTGCTCTCCTCCCTGTTCTAACATTTACATTGAGCGGTTAAAACAGCTTAAGACTATATGCTTTCTTGAAATAGGCAAGCAGCTAATGGTAGAGTTTAACCTCGTGTTTAAAACTTCTCTGCTGTCTGAAAACTGTCATGAACGTGGCATTCATCTTTTAAAAGGACACTGAGGGATCCAAGGAACTACAGACCTCTAAACCTGATGTTATTAAATAAGTGAGCAGAGTCTGCGTTAAAGGACAGAATTGGTGAACTAGATAAATGCAAGTTTCTTTGCAAGAGCCAGTAAGAGTTCTGCAAAGGAAAGTCCTGTTCTACCAGCCTCTTGGCCTTCTTTGAATAGGTCAGCAAGCATGTGGGCAATCTGCTTGGTATAACCTTCAAGGGCTCTTGAGAAAACTAATCAGCCACGGGATAAAAAAAAGTCCTAGTATAAATGAAAAATTTTAAGAGAGGACTAAGTGGGTGGAAGCAGATAAGCAGCTGCAGAGGGTGGAGTACTTCTTACAAAAGAGGAAGTCAACAGTGGAGCTGCACAAGCGTGCGTGCTGAGTCCTGTGCTGTTCAAAGCGTTCAAAAATGGTCTGTAAATAAATTATGGAGTGAGCTGCTAAAGTTTGCTGATGACACAAAAGTTATTAACATTAATATGGCTATATTAGTGTTATTTTAACAATATAAATGTTATAGTAGAGACAAGAAATGACTGCAGAATTACAGAACGCCCCTATGAGACAAAGTGTGGGCAGTAAGATTGCAGATGAAATTCAAAACAAGTGGTGCACATGAGGAAAAATAGCACTAACCTCACACGTCATCATGGCATCTGAAGTCACCCTTCCTGAGTTGTCTTGAAGCTGTGACAGTAGCATGGTGACGCAGTAGCTCAGTGCTTGGTGGCAGTCACAAAGCAAGTAAAACGTTATGAACTAGGGAGGTACTGAAAAAGGACTTTGAAAACAGAAACACCGAGGGCTACTAACGCCACAAACCACCTCTGGGTATTTCTGTACTCTTATAATACAGTTTTCTGCCAGGTTATTTACAAAAGTGACCTCAGGAAAGATGGTAACTCTCCGATGTCATTAACCAAATCCTTCAATGTAATTTCTACTGTCTTAAGTGGACACCTTTATTTTCCCTCTGCCAAACAATAACTAAAATTTCTTATTTTTGCTAGAAGAACTTCTTGCAGAGAAAATCTGTGGTAGGAGTTTTTGTATTATATATTAAGGGCATTTTTTTTTCAAATGCAGTCTTCCATTCATACATTTCAGCCAATCCTGAAAAACAAGACACAGCACATAGGAAAACCCACTCCTTATTTTCCACCAAGGTCAAACTAATGCTAGCATCTGAGTATTCCCAAGGAATTCTGTCACTAGAATTGATTTTAATCAAAGACAGGAGCAAGCTTACCTGCTACTTATATGGTTGGTTCCCTGCAAAGCCCAAAACTAATAGGGACATATATCTTCCAAAAATATGAATAAGTGCATGCATCATTAGAAACAAAGAACCTGAAAGATTATGTGTCCTCCTTCTACTTGCAACATCGGCCATACAAATCCCAATGGTGTTATGCAATTTTAAAATTCTATTTAGCATGCTCCAAACAGAGAGACATAATGGGGGAAAACCCCCAGGACAGCAATGTATTTGCTTTTGCAAGAAAGGTCAAGAAGCTGTGACCATTTCCGAGATCTCAGAAACCAAAACACTTAAGACAGGCTTGTATTTTCTTGTATCTTCTGTATTCTCTTGGTAGGATTTTTTTACCTACATTTTTATTTTTACCAAAAAAATTACTATTTTGACCTAAAATTTTTACAATATTCTGATTGTCCTTTAAAAAGTAGATTCCAGCTTTAAAGTCTTAAAGTTATCTTTTAGCAATTCCGTTTCATTGATTAAAACTATCAAGAAAACAAGGAAATGCCAAAATGGGCAAAACACTTGTAACCTAAGCTATATGATAAATTCTACTATGAACAAACATACCATTCATACCGCCTCCTACATTCTTTAGCTAGTTTAAAAAATGTAAATTAAGTACTTGAAGTCAGCAAAATTAACTATAATAGATGAGGCTTACAAATGAGTAATTCTGTACAGCTGCCATTTGCTCAATATTATAAAAGCGCCCTTAATTTGATTTAACACATCTGTGAAGTGACTTCATTCTATAGATTTATTATCTGAATTTGCATTTTTTTCTGCTTACAGGAGGGAAAAAAGAGCCAATTTCACTTGGAAATTCTCATTTATTAGGCTGTTATATAAATCTCTTCTACAGTGTTTTGTGATACAAGTATCAGCAACACCAGTGAACAGGGTTCTATGGTAATTAGGGATAAATGAATAGATCTGAGTGACAAACCACTCAGGTTTTTGTTTTGCCTTGTCACTCCTCCCGCCTCCCCCAGTATGCCCCTGGTTACTCTTCTACTGCTGATTTTGAAAATCTAGGCAGTTACACATACTGGTATGATTTATTAATCAGATTAAAGTAGAGAGAGACCCTCAAGAAATGATATGTTGTTTCAGTGATTTAGCACGCCTCTGTTATTTTGGGTATAAGACCTCCATCCATTTAACAAATAATGCAATCATCCATGGTCATCTTTCCTGGTATTATAGTTCTATTTCTTACCTGTTATAAGCAGAAGTAATTTCACTGGCTTCATTGAGGTTAATGCGGAGCATTCTTAGCTCTTCCATGCTACGGGCAATATTATTCTGGCCACAGAGCATCTTTCCAATCTTAAAAATAGCTTAGTTCTAGCTAAAGAGATCATAAAAAATAATAAATACAGGAAAAGTTACCTTTTTATATCATCCATGAAATTGTGGTCTTAATGCCATGAAGGACAAAAGGTCTGTAAACACATTATTGTTACTGACAGACTGCAACAGGTCACAAAGTTTTTCATAAACCTGTAGTATGTGTGCTGCATACCTGAGGAATGAAGAGCTTCCAAGCATATTCACGCGCAAATTCTCCAATTCAGCAGCTACATTTATTTGATTTCAACTCCTTAAAAGTCATGCTGTGTTCATTAGCTATTTTAATATGTAATGACAGACTCAGAAAAGGAGCTCAACACCTATGTGTCACCTAACTTTTGTCACTGCAGTGAGGCAGCTGATGCATGATGCTGGAGGCATTTAGTAGCTGTCTACATGGACAGCAAATCAATTACCAAATTACAGAATATTCTAAGTAGGTCTCACAATACCTTTCCAATAAGCCATTCGTCATTCCGCGGAATGATTCACTAACCGTCTGGCAAGAGACAGCAGGAGAAAGCATGGCAATAAAACCGTGTTTATCTCACTCAACTTAGCAAAAGATGGCTTAGGCCTGAGTCCTGTCTCCAGTGCAATATAAATATTCACATATGGTATAGAATGGGAGCTTTATTATCATTATTCTATTATTAATTGTTGAACTGGAATCTGGTCTTTTCCTTTCCCAAGTACTAGTGTCCCTCATCTACTAGACAGAAAAATTTCTCCATCTCTCACTTATTACAGGCCCCCAAGTCATGAAGGCATTTTTATTCTGTCTTCTTAGCTCCTTTATACAACTCAGAGTAAAAATATCTTTCAACCTATGAGAAACTTGAGACACTTAGCAACATATGGTAAAGTTTCCCCCTCACCCTGGCTTTCGCTGTAGCAATGGAGCAAAGCTGGAATTTAATCTCAGTAAACTTCTATGGGTGCTAACAACACAGTCACACATTATGGTCTTATATGGTGGTTAGACAGCTTTTCAGTTCAGAGACTAGCTCCAGCAATTAGAGACAACATCTCTTAAAGACTAAGATTAAACTAAGTGAAAAAAAAAACCTTAAAGTTGAATCGATGAAACCCAACTGAAATGAAGGCGATTCTAAACAGTTAAACGTCTTTTTTGTTCTAGTCGTTCTGAAAAGCTACTGCCCGTATTTGAATGTGTGGAAATCTGTGAAACATTCAGTGGAAGATGGGCACGTATTTCAAAGGAAAATACATTTACCAAAATACTCTTGTAACTTCTACAAGACTTTTCTGACCACTTTACTATGAAAGTATATAAAGATACTTAGGACCTCTAGATTTTTCCTAAAAGTTGGTGCTAAGGCCATAATGCAAATTATAACTCTAGAACGTGGTGATTATTTGTTACTTATTCTCATCTGAGAAGCCGTCGTGCTGTGTGGCACATAGATATGCGTAGTCATATTTCTTAACAAATACATTATTATGGAGGAAAAGCCAGGTCTAAACATCAATCCCTCCACTTAAACAGTGGACCAAACCTTATCCAATTTTTCCTAGTGTTCTGCAGCCTGTATATATTTAGTAGGTATTTAGATGTTGATCTATAGTCTGCTTTTCCCACATTACTGGAAAATGGAAGACGAGAACATATTTGTAATCATCAATTTTACGTGTCTGTATACAGAAACAGAAGGAGGAAAATAGACGATATTTGTGTTTGGACACAAGGCTCTGCCATACAGACCGTCATCTTCTTTCATGATCAAACAAATGCTTCACAAAAGACCTAATGAAGTGAGAAGATTTATGGTTGTTTCCTTAATATTATGTACTTTTCTATGCAGTTACTTTCAGCGTAATAAGTAAGAATGAAGTTTCTTAATGTTGCTTGAATATTTTTGCACATGATGAATAAGACCTTTTTATACTCTGGAAACAGTGATAATTATATTTTGTACACTCTACACTGAATCTGTAATTCTCATTAGACATACAAGTTCTTCCACAGTATTTCAGGTAATGAGGAATAACCAGAGCCACGCTGCATTAAGAGGCACATTTTTCCGTGAAGCAATAAACCATACAACATTTATATTAGTGACTCTCTGAAACTGCATGCTGTAGACATAATAGCAGTAACAACCATCCATCTTGTGAATGACAGTGACGGGTGTTGCCCAGAGCTCTAAGTAACATGAACATCAAAAAGCATTCAGTCTCTTAAAAACTGGTCAGAAATCATGCAATGGGATCCTGAAATAATCAATCATTCACATTTATTTCTTCTCCATGCTGAAGAAAGTTATTGAGGGAGCATAAAGTATATTTGCTTTGAAGCAGAAATTTGATATAACTGAAGAGATAATAAAAGTAGCTGAAAAAGTCTAGCAATACCAGAATGTCTGCACAAGCTAACATCTCATTAGGAATGGGAGTACAGGCTCTTATACCATTGAAATTAGAAAGTTGTGTTTGAATGTTATGAATTGTGGGAAAACTCTGAAACACTGGGACAAAAACATATGGGTTTTCTTTTTTCCCATTTAGAATATTTTCTTTTTGTGACTGAGACAGGCATCCAAGTTTTTTTTTAAATACTTAATAGGATGATATAACATTCTTCCTTTTATACCCCCGACCACTTATGTTTAGGGTATTAGATTCCTTGCATCCGTATCTGCTTACTGATGTGCAACTTATACCTACTGTGTAAGTTCAGTGTCCTGCAGGGTCTTACATAGCAAAGAGATGGTAGGAAAAGTTATGCTTTCAACATCTAAAAAAAAAAAAAATCAGCTTGTATTTATATTTTCCAAGCAAGCCTTCTGTTCCTGCCCTGTAATGTGGATTCTCTTCCAATTTAAGGAACATAAAACATGGTTTACAATGTACCTAATTGTCTGCAAGTGTTCAGACAAACTCTTCCTAACTGGTTATGCCATTAGACCTATGTTTGTTTACGGGGTTTAGTCATGTGCCTGAGCCCTACTGTTCTATGCAACATATTGAAACTCATTTTTTAATGAAGATAAACTGCCCAGGGATATTTTTTTTCTAATAGCAAGTATTCAATAAAATATTTAAAAAACACCAAACTATAATAAATATATCCTTCTCCACAGCATATGCAGCGTTAGAAGTGTGCCCTGCCTGCATAGTTGCTTACCAATTTTTCTTCAGTATTTTTTAGGTACTATACAGAGAACAAAACTTCAAAAGTAAAACAAGAACCCCAAGACATCTTGCAGAACCCCTACCCAAACTTGTTATCGCAATATACATACTTCTTTCAAGTAAAGTGGTTCAAAAGGAAACCCACTTGGACTGGCAATTTTTTTCCTCAGAATTTCAGCCCAATATTAAAGGGTAGTATCTATCTGCACTATCACTGATTTCCATTTAGTATTTTATATGCCTGACAGAACTTTTGAGTGCAGATCAAAACTAAGGCAACTTTACAACAGCACGGCAGTGATAAGAAGCTGGAAAATGAATATAAACGTGATGTGTCCACTTTATGCTGTCAGACAGATATAAAGTGGTCTCAGCATAAATGAGAAACCCTACAGAGTTTAGGCGTTCCAGTAGATAGGAGCTCAGACACCAGTAGTTAAGTATTTCTCTGCATATCAAAGCACTTATAAAACAAGTATCATTATAATACAAAAACCTGTGCTGTTTGAGCAAGAGCTTATGATGAATAGGGTTTTAACAACCCACACTAGGTCTGAAGGCTGGATACTAATTTTTTTTTCTTTTAGTGACTGCTAGATAAAGACAGAACACTTGAATACGTTTTGTAATCCATTTTGTCTCTCCAAACAGTAAAAAAAATTAATAAAATTGGTAGACAAAATACTGTATCCTTCATGACATAAACAACAAGCCATATGTTAACCAGTTTTTATTAGAAAAATCAATTAGTTTCTTACAAAGTAAAACTTGAGTATATATAACGCATGCAACGAATCTGTCTTGGAAACAACAAAATTCCTCAGAGATCTCATTCATGGAAAAAACGCTCTAACTCCCCAATATGCTTTTTATAATAATCTCAATCACTAGTTCATTATAATCTATTTTAATGATCATATTTTTATTGGCAGGTATTGTAGTCTCATTACTGTCTACTCACACACTATCACAGAAAATGTTTTTGCACAATATTGTCACAGAATCACAGAATGGCTAAGGTTGGAAGGCACCTCTGGAGGTCTTCTGGTCCAACCCTCTTGCTCAAGCAGGGCCACCTACAGCCGGTTACCCAGGACTGTGTCCAGACGGCTTTTGACAGTCTCCATGGATGGAGACTACACAACCTCCTGGGCAACCTTTGCAAGTGCTTGGACACACTCGCAGTAAAAAAAGTGTTTCCTGATGTTCAGTGGGCACCTCCAGTGTTTCGGTTTGTGCAAGCTCTTGTCCTATCACTGGGCACCATTGAAAAGAGCTTGGTTTTGCCCTCTTTGCACCCTCCCTTCAGGTATTTATGTGTCTTAATAAGGTACCCCCTAACCCTTCTCGTCTCCAGGCAAAACAGTCCCAGCTCCCTCAGCCTTTCCTCATAGGAGAGATACTCCAGTCCCTTCATCATCTTTGTGTCCCTTTGCTGGACTCTCTCCAGTATGTCCAGGTCTCTCTTGTACTCAGGAGCCAAGAAATGGACACAGGACTCCAGGTGTGGCCTCACCGGTGCCAAGTAGAGGGGAAGGATCACCACTCTCGACCCGTTGTCAATACTTTTTTTAATGCACTCCAGGATACCATCTGCCTTCTTTGTGACAAGGGCAGGTGGCTGGCTGATACGCAGCCTAGTGTCCACCAGGACCCCCAGGTCATTTTCTACCAAGCTGCTTTCCAGCTGGGTGTCCCCCAGCATATACTAGTGCCTGGGTTTGTTCCTTCACAGATGCAGGACTTTGCACTTCATCTTGTTGAAATTAATGAGGTTCCTGTCAGCCCACTTCTCCAGCCTGTCAAGGTCCCTCTGGACGGCAGCATGACCCTCTGGTGTATCAGACACTCCTCTCAGTTTGTTGTCATTAGCACATTTGTCAATGCACATTACCTGGTTTCACAGTAGTAAAGAACCAAAAGGACTTCCATTTTCATTAAGTATTACTACTGGGAAAATAATACTGTATGTTGCTTATTTAAACATTCTACTGACAATACCTGGAGTACTATCAACCCCCAGGATTGGATGTGGTGTCTTTGCCCCTGGGACCCTGATTCACTTTCTGGAAGTTTCTATAGAGACAGCATGATGCTGCAGGTACACTCTGCCGCATCATCCAGGTCTCTAAGGAAGACGTTAAACAGGAATGGACCCAGCCCAGTACTGACCTCTGGGATACAGCGCTAGTTACTGGCCTCCAACTAGTCTTTGTGCCACTGATCACCACCCTCTGGGCCCAGCCATTCAGACAGCTTTCAATCCACCTCACTGTCTCCTCATCCAGCCATACTTTAACAGCTTGTGTCTGAGGATCTTATGGGAGACACTGTCAAAGGTCTAACCGAAGTCCAGGTAGACAATATTCATTGCTCTCCTCTCATCCACCAGACCAGACATTTCATTGTAGAATTTTATTGCATTGCAACACTCCAGTCACGGGAGTCATCCCACCATGCCTCCACGATCACCACAAAATTGTAGCCCTGCAGCTGCACACAGATCTCTAACTCAGAATGTTTACTCCTCATACTGCCTGCATTAGCGTACAGGCATTTTAGAGAGGCACCCCAGTATGTTGAGCTCCTGGGGGGAGTTTGGGGGCTTTCTCCATAATGGTGCCTTGTAGGCACTTCCTCCTTTACATGTAAGTGCTGGAGGTGACCTCACTTGTCAAATGTTAACATTTCACATTTCCCATTATTTGGTCTCCATGCAGCCTCAACTCACCGTGTTTCATAAAACACTAAAACATGCTCAATATATTGCACAACGTTTGCACAAATCCATGGGCCCTGATGAGACAGATCTGCAGATCCTGAGGGAACTGGTGGATGAAGTTCCTAAGCCACTATCCATCATATTTCAAACGTTGTGGCAGTATGGCGAAGTTCCAAATGACTGGAAAAGGGGAAACATAACCCGCATTTTTAAAAAGGGAAAAAAGGAAGTCCTGGGGAACTACAGGCTGATCAGTCTCACCTCTGTGCCCAGCAAGATCATGGCATAGATCCGACTGGAAACTATGCTAATGCATATGGAAAATAAGCAGGCGATTGGTGACAGTCAACATGGCTTCACTAAGGGCAAATCATCCCTGACAAATGTGGTGTCCTTCTAAGACCACGTTACAGCTTTGGTGGATAAGGGAAGAGCAACTGACATTATCTACCTGGACTTGTGCAAAGTATTTGACACTGTCCCGCATGGCATCCTTGTCTCTAATTTGGACAGACATGGATTGGATGGATGGACCACTCGGTGGGTAAGGAATTGGCTGGATGGTCGCACTCAAAGGTTTGTAGTCAACAGCTCGATGTCCAAGTGGAGATCACTGATGAGTGATGTTCCTCAGGGATTGGTACTGGGACCAGGGTTAACATCTTTGTTGGCGACATGGGCAGTGGAATTGAGTGCACCCTCAGCAAGTTTGCCAACAACACCAAGCTGTGTGGAGTGGTCAACATGATGGAGGGAAGGGATGCCATGAAAGTTATGATTGCTATGAAAGTTAGCAAGGTTCTCAAGACACTCATCCATTTCTAAATCTCCTTTAGTTTACAATGCTAGTGTGAAGAAAAAAATATCTCGAGATAATCAGAAGTCTGTATATAAGGTTTAGATATGACAAACTTAGGAAGCATGGAGTTAGATCATTGCCAAATTAAAGCGGAACCCCAGAACTTCTGTTGTACCACGGATGAAGCCTAAACGTTTTCCTATCATCATTTTTCTTTGGGCAAATTACAGGTGTCTCCATGCTTAGTGAGAGATTAACAGTATTGATGTCTTTGAAGTCTCTGTGCCATATATGCTGTGGCAGTTGGCAGGTTTTCTAACTGACTCGGGCAAGAGGAGACCTATTTAGCAAACATGTCGAATTTTCACAGCTTTCACCCTTCGGATGTTCCAGCATAGCTTTGCCAAATACTTCTGCTGTTTTTGTAGTGTTCCCTGCTTCAATAGAGCACAAAGTTATTCTCCCACATGCACTGCTGGATAGCAGCCCAAGGTGGTGACAGCCTTAGGAGAGCAAGAATGCATACAAAGGCTGGTAAGAGCTCCCAGAGACCAGCTGGCAACACCCCTGCAGCCCCATTGCCCTTGGAGCAACTATCTCAGTTAATTAATTATCTTGTGTCCTCCAGAGCCTACTAAATATCAATACCAGGTTTTAGCGACCACTGTCTGAGCCTTCTTTTTTATCTCATTTTGGTTACTGACTTATTTCCAGAGGAAATTACAGTTGTGATTTGTTACCAGCACAGCTCCTTGTGTTGCTGCATGTGACTCTACAGGAAGTTTTCTGTTGGATCTACTGCAGTCAATGGACAACAATGAAATTAAAACTAGCGCAGCATTTCTGGACAGCTGTGATATGACAGCACAGAATAAAGTGTGTCTTGGAAGGGTTGAGTGACCTAAACTATTTCCCAGAGTTATCGTGAAAAGAACTAAAAGAATTGAACGTGCTATCTAGAGAAAGGATGTGTTGACTTTATGAAGTCTTGCACTAGGGATCTTCTCTGCACCAAAGCTCTTCACAGAATCTGACAGTCTGCCAGTCACAATTTTAAAGATGTGAAAATTACTTAAGAGAATGGCATTATGTGTATGAGCATAGAGCAGTTATCATCAGATAAACTGTGATTTTAAACAAGGTTGCTACAGCTGTTTTGTCTTGTTTTTAAGGTTATAGATCTATATCTTTGAAAATGACAGGTCTGGCAAAAATTTTAAAACTACCACAAATCAAAGTAACTACTTCAAATTGTATACCTGTGATTCTAGCCTTTCTCATGAAAGGAAAAAAGAAAACACACACAATATCATCTCCAGATTAAGACTGCTCTGTTGAACAGATGGCTGCCAATTATGCCCAAGTGCTAAACTACATGAAGTGGTAGCTTTCCAGAGGACATGCGTTAATGTCCATTGAAACTAACTCTGAAAACATTCCGTGGATTCCACTGAAGAAGTGAGTTGAGACTTGAACTCTCATGATAGAATTAACCTGCTGTTTGTAAAGAGTCAGTGGTGAAAGAAGAAAGGAGGAAAGACTTTTAAAAGTTCATCTACCATAGTTTTATATGACTCCTTGAATCCTGCACTATTTAGTACTGTTTCAGTTAATTTGAAATGGATTGTCTGCTTGACTCCCATGCCAACAAAGACTTCATTACATGAAAATAGTAATAAGAGGAAAGAATACCTTGGTGAATTCAGAGGCTCTCAGTCTAATCATAATTCCTGTGCTGTTCATTCCTTTTAGCCTTAATAGGTACTGAAGTCCCATAATAAAGTTTGCACTAACAAATACTGCAGTTTCTTCTTTCTGTCAGCTGCACTTTTTAAGAAAACTACTCATAAATGTTTTTTCCTCTCTCATAAATAAAGTGCTATTTCCCTTCTTTCAGTAATCATCAGAAGCAAGGTACAGTGATGTTTTCGTGGTAATGTTCATAATAATCTATCAGTTTTGCATTCTACTTTATCCAAAAGAAAATCTAAGATTTTTGATTAATTTACCTTAATGTCCACTTTCTGAGCTATGGCCATTCCTGTTTCTTGATTTTAAGTGTAAAGATGAGGACAATGTGCCATGATGGTTTTTTTTTATACTTATCTGTACTCCCAGCAGTACAGCAGTCATCATAAAAGCAGATACAGGTCCTTTGTCTAATCGACATAATCAAGTGTGCTTAATGGTGTTATAAGAGAAAGACAACTTTTTTCATGTAACAGACAAGTAAAACTAGATAAAGCCAAACTATGCAGAAACTAAATAATCTACACATATCTTGATTTTTAGGTTACAATGGTGAATTCAAGTCTTTTTGCACTTGGAATTCAGAAGGAACAAACAGTTAAGGTATAGCATAAATAAGTTAGTTAGTATAATGTATAGATTATTCACTAAAGAAATTTGTTCATTACAGTGATTTTCCCCCCATACACACACTGAAATTCAGTGTATAGGACCGAAAGATTCACAGCTGAACACTGAGTTCTGCAAGACTGGTTTTCCCACTATAATCTCTCCTGCCTCCCATCATCCATTCCTTTACCACATTCTGTAGTCAGTCAGTCTTCTTGTACATTAAAGAAAATAATAAACTAATTATACCTGAGAAAAGTAGACCCATCTTATAGATTTATAGAATCATAGAATGGTTAGTGTTGGAAAGGACCTTGAAGATCATCTAGTTCCAAGCCCCCTGCCATGGGCAGGGACACCTCCCACTAGACCAGGCTGCTCAAAGCCCATCCAGCCTGGCCTTGAACACCTCCAGGGGTGGGGCATCCACAGCTTCCCTGGGCAACCTGTTCCAGTGCCTCACCACCCTCACTGTAAAGAATTTCTTCCTAATATCTAATCTAAATCTACCCTCTTTCAGTTTAAAACTGTTACCACTCATCCTATCACTACACTACCAGATAAAGAGTCCCTCTCCATCTTTCCTGTAGGCCCCCTTTAGGTACTGGAAGGGGCTATAACGTCTCCCTGGAGGCTTCTCTTCAGGCTGAACAACCCCAGCTCTCTCAGCCTGTCCTCACAGGAGAGGTGCCCCAGCCCTCTGAACATCTTCATGGCCCTCCTCTGGACTCACTCCAACAAGTCCATGTCCCTCTTATTTTGGGGTCCCTAGAGCTGGACACAGTACTCTAGGTCAGGTATCAACAGAGAGGTACTCTCAGAGGGGCAGAATCACCTCCCTTGACCTGCTGGTCACTTCTTTTGATGTAGTCCAGGATGCGGTTGGCTTTCTGGGCTGCAAACATACATTTCTGGGTCACATTGCACTTCGCATCAACCAACACTCGCAAATCCTTCTCTTAAGGGCTGCTCTCAATCCACTCTCTGCCCAACCTGTATTTGTGCTTGGGATTGCCCTGACCCACGTGCAGGACCTTGCACTTGGCCTTGTTAAACTTCATGAGGTTCACATGGGCCCACCTCTCAAGCCGGTCCAGGTCCCTCTGGGTGGCATCCCTTCCCTCCTGTGTGTTGACCACCCCACACAGCTTGGTGTCTTTGGTATCGTCCACCTAAATTTGTAAAAGTTATCTCCACCAAGATGTTTGATCTCTATTCAATGTGATGCTTCCCCCTCATGCAGGTACTTCACAGTGATAATATCCAACCCAGAGGCAATGTTTGGAAGATCTTGTTACTGGAAGCTGTGATATCAGAACAAGCTAGCTCTGTACTCAGACAGAGGATTGAGACAGTACCTCTAAGCTACTTCTCATTAAATCTTCCATAAAGAATAATATATATGGTGATATTTTTTTCTCCAAGTCTAGAGATCCTAATGCTCACCAAACCTTTGGAGGGTATTTGTGGTGCTCATGCCATTTGAATTGCCTGTAAACTGAGATTTTTTGCTATACTGATCTTTCTCCCACTCCTTTAAGAATAACTGTATTTGCTCCAGTGGCTTAATCAAAATCCCATTCACCTTGCTATCAATGAAGTTATCAATTTTCATTCCTTAATTGAGTACTTAAAACAGAGTTAAAAGCATCAGACCAACTCTGGCATATTCTGTTTCAATTCCACTGAAACCTTGAGTTGTTTCTGATTTTTTAAGTAAATGTATTGGTGAAAAATAAACATCCTCTAGACTCCGCTGGAAATTTCTGGGATACATCATTACGTAAAAAGAGCTTTGTAGACACTGGACTGTAATTTCTACATCATTCTGTTTATTATTTTCTTAATTTCTTCCAACCTTCTGTCTCAGGCATGACAGCTGCCCTTGAGCACTCATGTCTCTATTGTTTACTTCAAACTATTCTTCATTGCATAGAAGGGCCATATGGAACTCTTTTTTAATTATTATTTTAAATAAAATGACCTTCCACTCCCGTAGTGCAGAAGCCATTCAAACTAGACAAAGAATCCGGAGCATTCAATCTGGAAAGCTCAAATACATTACATTTTTTTTAACAAAGGCATGAAAGATTTTTGATAATAATCTTTCTTTTTTTCTTTTAACATTGTTCAAGACTAGGCCATTGCAATAAAAAATTAGGTAAGGTTGTTCAAATATGATCTTAATGAGATGGAGAAGGATAGTTCTTCAGTTTTCAATGATCAATTAATTTTAAAGGAACAATTCAGATGCACCCTAAGAATGTGATCCGGAAAGAATCTGGATCAAGATTTTCGGTTTGATAATACTGGAAATACGCTACTGGCTGTTGGAAACTGGTGAAGTATTTAAATATAAATCTATCTTCTGAATAGAAAGTATTAATGAAAATGACATCAAGAAATATAGCTCAATAATTAAGCTTCAGTTTATAGACTGGGATGAGATTTATCTAAATTATCTTTACCTTTCTGGTATTGTATCTAGTGCTTGAACTTGCTCTAGTTTCCACTCTTAAAGACTGTACTACACAAACATGTAGTGTTAACAGTCCCTGCTCAGACAGAAATGACGCAAGCACCCCAAGAGTTCCAGTTATGATTTGTGCTCTAGAGTCCCCGGTGTTCCCACAAGTCGAGTGATACGCTGATGGCTTCCCACAGCCTTCCCATTACTGCTCCAACCTCACTCCCCTTCCACTTTGGGTGCACCCTAACTGCCTCCTGCTTCCTCTTCAGCAGGCTCTAGGGAAGCTGACCTCCTCCAGCAGAGGTTACAAGCTCGGTGTAAAGTTTCTGAGGGAGGTCGTACAGCCTGCATAATTTCCATTGTCATGCTTAACAGCCAACACACTTCCTTCTACCTTCAGAGTATATCTACACATACAACCATATGCATAGCAGAAGGGTAAATTTCCAGGTGTCTTTACCACCGTCACCCTTCATACTAGTAGTTTATATCTTGTATATATAATGTTTATATATATATATATATATACAAATTTTATATATGAAATAGTAGTTTCATGTCTTTAAAACTAACTGTTTTAAAGATACAAAAACCACACAAAATATTTAGAATAGAAAGCCAACTTACATTAAAAAAAAGGAAGGGGAGTCTTTTATTGGCTGCAATGTAAGTTGAGATAAGATTAATACCATATACCGAGCACGAAAAGTGAGTATGAAATATTTTAAGCTATCAGATTTTTTAATACAGATGCACTGTGTTGTCTGTGTATCTTTGACAGAAAAAGAGCAGCGGAAAAGAGTCTATTCAGAAACAGATATAGATTTTTCTGACAATGGACAAGACCTTTTTTTATACATTGATTTAAAATAATCCTTCCAGTTTGTAGTGGGGGTTTTTTGTTGTTTGGTTTTTGGGGGTTTTTTTTGTGCAGTTGTATTGTACATCTGTTTCCTGATGCTTTGAGAAATTATTGATCTTACCTCTCAACTGCAAAATCTGCCATAAGTGAATTGGATTCCCCTACTGAGAATGCATCACTTGAAATGACGCATCATTAGTGGGGGAAAATTTTTTTTTAATGATACAGTGTGATACATCACTAGAAGAGAAATATTTTCAGCATTTGTTGAACATATTCTTATCTCTGTGGTGGATCTTACAAGATCAAAGAAGCAACAGCAACATCAAACAGACTTTTTACAAAATATTACAGGCACGAGACAGATATGGCTTCTGTGTTAGTGCTTCAGAAGCTTGTTATGAGTTAGCTAGTTCTCTGTTGTGCATATAATAGGTTTTTCACATTGTTAAAGAAAAAGTAAGGGCCCACTATGACTCTGTGCATGTGCTACACTTTAGAGATTTAATTTTTTGTTTTCCCAGTAATTTTATACTTTAAATTTTTAGCAATATTTTAGGCAGGCTTTTTTAATGACTCACAATTCCGCGAATAATATTCAATCACGGTGGTTTTATCTATGCTATTCCATTTTAAGATTTTATATAGCTTAATAAAAAAAGAAAAGGAAGTTCCTATTGAGAATAAAAAGGCAAAGAGCTAATCAGAACAATAGCCTGCATCTTCAAGGGTCATGATCCCTCTTCATTTATCAAACCTAGTTAGGGAAGAATCTGATCACGCATGCTTCAATTTGCAGCTAAGTATTTTTCTAGGAAAGGCTGACAGAGATCACTGAAGTGGGAAGGCTGAGAAAGCACAGTGGTTACTGCAGTGGGCTTGGTGGGGGGAAAGTAGCCTTGGAAGATGTTGGTGTGGTACTATCCCTTCCTGGATTTGGAAGGCACGATGATAACGTAAAAAAAAAAAATCTAAAAACCAAACAAAAAAGCATACCGACACCCACAGAGGGTCCAAAATATAGCAGCTGCAGAGAAGGGTATACATTGATCAAACGACAAAATATTGCATTTAATTCTACTGGGAGTAAGATTTAAAAGCTAGTATTGAAGTGTACTGAAGAGAACATGAGAGAAAAAGGCATTCCTTATCCTAAGAAGTTTTGCAGGCAGCGTAACAGTTTGTTTGTTGTTATCATAATGCGGCAAAAGCTATGAAATAACCTTGTCAACCTTGTCGTTTATAATTTTTTATGCCTTGGCTTTCCTTCCCTGGATATGTCAGTGAATTCTTTTCTCCATAACATATTGCCATAGGCTGAAAGTGAATAAAAGAGCTCTGTCACAGAAGTGCCACATGTAATAACATTATACCATAAACAACACTGGCCTTAGTTACTTGTGGAGGTCTAAATTTCAAAGGTATTGCAGCACCTGAAATACTTCAGCTCAGCCTCAGCTGGAAGTACATGGTGTTCCCACGTTTAGTCCTTTAGTGAAAAGCAGCATATACAAAGTGTCCTCACAAGGCCTAGCTAACCGATGCAAATCAGGATGGAAGACAGGTGGAGGAGAGGAAAAAAAATACCTGTTGTCTATCCTTGTCCACTCAGGGACTTGTTCTTGGCCTCCAGGTTTTACAGGGGCCACTGACAAATACAGGTAGTCAAAGTTCAGACCAGACAGACATTGCAGCTGGGAGGACTACAGGCAGCTAAAGCAGATTCCAAAATATTTTTTGGAATTGTTCAGGACTTCCAGCAGTTTGGGCGGCATTGCTTATGCTGCAGCTGCTCTTTTCAGTGCTCCCTCACAATTGTCTTTCTGGGTTTCATCGCACATCTGACCGTCTTACCTCCTCTTCATCCTCTGCCCTGTTCAGCCCTTCAGTTTATCTTCTGTTAAAAATACCTCACCAAAATTAAACTGGTATTTGCTGAAGACCCATGTTCATTCTGATTTTGTATCAGATGGCCTTCTTGATTTTAGGAAGGAAACTTCTATTTAGCTTTAAATGTTAGGAGCCAGCTAATACTGAATGTTTCTGAAATCTCACACAGAAGAAGCACACAGCTTGCTTGAATGTTAATCTCATTATGTCACACATACACGCCAGCATCATTTGGAGAGTAAAGAACATTTTCAATTTTATTAAAGCTTTAGTTTTAAGAACTTAACTAAGCTAAGGAGGAAAGATTTCTAGCCAGTATAAAAACTAAGAGAAGATGATTTCAAAATGACGCTCAAAATGACTTTAAAAGCTTCACCAAAATTGCAAAAGACTAAAAAAAGGAAGGGGGGCAGGGGAGCAACGAAAAAAAAAAAAAGGATAAGAAATCAACTTTTCACAGCATCAGTGGAACGAGGAAGTTCCAGTTCATTGGAACTTCACGTTCTTCATGCTTCAAGGGCTTCTGGAATAACAAAAAATTGTGCATGTTTCCTTTGCCAAAATGAGTTGAAAAGACAGATGCTATCCTAACTTGCAACCAGGGAGTCTGGCTGCCCATTTCAGTAGCATATTCTGGCCAATTAAAAGCTGACATCTTTGGAAGTGAGTAGCAATAATGCAAGCATGATTCCAATGCTGCTACTGACTGTGTATTCCGTATTTTCTGTCTCAAAAGACATACTATTTTGAGAACAAAGGAACGCTCCATTGGTGACACTCTGCAGGCTCCATTTAGAATAAATCACGTTTTTAAAGATTGACTGGTATCGTTGCTTAGCCTAAAGGGTAGAAGGATAAATCCAATTCCTATTGATATTAATGGAAATGCTCTTACTGAGGCAATTGTGTTGGGGACAGTATTAGCTCTGAGATTTTTTATTTTCTTTTTAATAGATAACCAAATCCAACAGTCCTACAGAGCCATCATATGGGTGCATTTTACCTTTTTTAAATGCTTGACCTTTGTATTAAATGTTAAATAGTTCTCATCATTCTAGCCTTCCAGTTCACAGAGACTTCGTAAAATGTTTCTTCAGTTCAATTACACCTCTTTGAAAAGGCAGAAAGTAAAATGGGTACACTTCTAACTTTCCTCCGCTAGTGAGCTGGATGAAGGTAATCTGCTTCTTCCACCCGCTGGAGCGCTACTTTTTTTATAGGTAGCATTTAATATTTGTCTGAGACTTTTAAAGTCTAAAAGGAAAATTCCTCGAGAATGCTGTTAATGTGAATCTTTCCAGTAAAGAAAATGGGATCTCAACCCTAGGGAAAGCCTATGCTGAAGTTGTTTTCTGTAACAACTGTTCAGTAGTCATACCTGAAGCTGTTTTTAAACTAGCTAGGTTGAATATTGTTAGGAGTACAGCTATTTCATCCTAGAACTTAAAAAAAGGCAAGACAACCCCACAGAAGCTGAATTAGACTACCACTAAACACTGGATGAAGACAGCAGAAGTAGCTCCAGGGTACACAGGTGAATTGCAGTCCCCCCTGTAGGCACAGCCTTTAGAACTTGCAGATGTGAAGATTTGTCTTCTGTACTTTTGCTTCAAAACTTTACCAAGGTTCTTCTGCCTCCACTGCTCCCCCCATCCCACTTGTTCTTATTTGTCATCGACTGTGCAGGTTAACGAGCTTGTCGTCAGTGCTGGCATTTAAATTGCTGTTTTCATCTCCTTCTTCCTGTTTAATAATCCTCTCTTTTTTTTGATAGGATCTGACATTTTTCTGACTTCTTCCTACCCTTTACAGAGATGCTTCCAGAATAAAAATAAATAAATCAAAATTAATGATGACATGAATGTGACAGCTTCCAAAACATGCAACTATTGTTTTCCATTTTCTCCTGTTACTCTACTAAAAGATAACAGTTTGACGTGGACACAGAAACAATGTGTTTCAGAAACAGCAATAGACTTAGACAGAGAGTCAGCAATTTTGTTTAAAATCTGTTAGGCAGCAGCAGTAACCATTTCAAAGCAGTCAGACAATATCTCAACCTGAAAAGGAATTAAAGGTTTACCTTTAGGCCTCTCTAAAGATCTATAAGTCAGTTGCAACTCACTTGTCTTCTTGCTAGAAACATGAGAATTGATGAGCAATAAGATCAGAGGAAACAAACTGCCGCCACACTGCCTACCAGGACAAATGCCCAGAAAATGCAGTTGCACAGAGTCTTTAGTTTAATTCACCTTCTACCGTGACTATACTGGGGAATCTGCATTTCAGTCATTCACACTTTCATTCACGGCAGTTATTTAAATGACAAAAACAGACATCCTGAGCATGGGAGGCAGAAAAAAACCCAAAGTAAACACTCACTTATGGGGAAGCCTTTCTGATGCCCCCTCTAATTAATATTCAGGTGACTTTCATATCAGCAGAGTCCTAACACAGTAACCTGACCAGCTCAGAAGAGCCAGTCCATTTAGGTAAGAGTACCAAGAGTACCACTTCCCAAACCATCAAAATGATGAAAGATGACTGTGGCTAGTCATAGGCTTTATTGCTAGTCCTTATTAGAATCCATTTGCTCTGTAAGTCTTTAAATAACTGAGAAGTGAACACTTAAGAACATACTAAGAACCAAAACTATAATGTGTTGAGAAAAATACTTCAGAGGTATAAGGAGTATGTTCCTCCATTGCTCAGAGTGAATTTTCCCCTGACTTCCCACCATCATTTTTATACTGTGCAGATTTATTTTCAGCAAGTTTGTCCCTCAACTCTAACTTGGGACCTGAGCATGATTTGCTTGGAGAACAGCTGTAGACACCAATGTAATGCTACTGTCATCTTCGGCTATCACCTGCCTAGTATTTCTCACAATGTGTTTCTTGAAGGACTTCTCAATATCAAATGCCAAAATTCTCTGATGAATCACTAAAACCTTCTCAGTGATCTTATTAAAGGCAGAATATCCTGTAAAATCTTGAAACTTTTAGAGGTGAGGTCTCAACCTCATGACACAGGCACTTCTAACTCATTTTGTATACCCTTCACTAGCAGCCTTGTGGATGTTATGGTAGAAACCGAGCAATGTATAAATGTTATAGTTGTTGCCGTTCTCAGGAATGTTTTAAATCTGAAACAAGATTTTGCTATGGCATTGAGTATGATAGCTCAATACTTGTAGAAGCCAAAGATAAAACACAGAATCATAGAATAGTTTGGGTTGGAATGGATCTTTAGAGGTCATTTAGTCCAATCCCCCCTGCAATGAGCAAGAACATCTTCCACTAGATCAGGTTGCTCAGAGCCCCGTCCAACCTGACCTTGAATGTTTCCAGCATTGGAGCATCTACCACCTCTCTGGGTAACCTGGGCCAGTGTTTCACCACCCTCACTGTAAAAAATTTCTTCCTTCTACCTAGTCTAAATCTACCCTCCTTTAGTTTACAAAGCCATCTCCCTCTGCCCTATCACAGCAGGCCCTGCTAAGAAGTCTGCCCCTGTCTTTCTTATAAGCCCAGTTTAAGTACTGAAAGGCTGCAATAAGCTCTCCCCGGAGCCTTCTCTTCTCCAGGCTGAACAACCCCAACTCTCTCAACCTGACCTCATAGGAGAAGTGCTCCAGCCCTCGGATCACCTTTGTGGCCTCCTCTGGACCCGCTCCAACATGTCTGTGCCTTTCCTGTGCTGAGGGCTCCAGAGCTGGACACAGTACTCCAGGTAGGGTCTCACCAGAAGGTGAATCAGAATAGAATCAGAAGCACAAAGAAACAAACAAACAAAATTACACTTCTAAAAACAAATTAAGTGAGTAAATAGCTGAGAGGCTCAAGGAAAGTCTAGACCTTGGCACCAGAAGAAGCAATCCTGTACTAAGATACACGAACCTGAAGATGAACAAATTTTACATCTTTAATTAAAAGTATACAAAATTAACCCCGACCCCAAACTATCAAATCATTACTTAAATAAAAATAAAACATTACTTACAATTCTGAAAGTCTTCAAAACAAACCATGATTTCTACGATTTATGGGAAGTACATCTTGAGATTAACATTTCTTGCAGAATCTCTAAGTTGTGACTCAACAGCTTCATTCTGGTTTGCACTTGAGCCAGGATTGTTCCACCAAGCATTCAATAAATGCTTTAACACAAGTGAGAGCTGAAGCAGTACCTCCTTGCAGCATGGACTCCGATGGCTTTGGTTTGTTTGGTTTTATTTGTTGAGGTTGGTTTGTTTTAAATCAAGCGTATCACTGTGCTACAGCTCCTCAGGGAGCAGCAAGAGACAGATGCTTCCTCCAGGCTGTGAGCTGAGGACAGGCTGTACTGGGACAGTCATGCAAAGCCTGAGCACATCAGCCTGGGTGTGGGAGAGAGGGTCCCTCCACAGCCCCAGATGTGGCAAAGTCCAGGGTCCATCAGGAAGCGCAGTCAGGAGCAAAAAGAGACAGGATCCGAAAGAGGACAGGAGATACAGCTATTCTAAAAGAAAGCGCAGATAGGGACTGACAGTCCGGGGCTGGACCTGACATGGCCCATGGGCAGAGTGAGGGAAACCCCAGGTGAAGCTGGTCAAGGACATTACAACCTTTAATGCCCTCAGGGACCTTGCATAATTGGAGTTGCTGGAGCTTGACATGAGTCTGTGCTCAAATTAATGATCTTTTTGTAGCCTGGGTGGTGGCTTGCACTGCTGGAAACTGGGAATACATTCCCGAAGCCTATCTTGAACCTTATACTACAGTTGGAGTTGTTACGAGGCTATTAAGATTTTAGTCTTTCACTTCAAATCCTTGTTGAATGCTGACCTTTGTAAAATAGCGTACACTGAAAGAAAACTGTTTTTACCAAATGGGACTAGTGGTGTTCATCTGTCTGGGGAACTTTTCCTGAAATATTCAAGCATTCTCAATGGCTCAATTACTTATCTTTACAGTCAAGTTTGGCTAAATTTGTACCTTTCTTCTATTCAACTGGACTAAAGTAAATTGAAAGAGATTTTTATAAAAGATTGATCTTCATTGCTGAGCCATCTCATCTTTCAAGAAGATTCAGGATTTTTGATGTAATTGAAACACCATCGAGATATCTAAAATTGGCTGCTGTTACATAGGCTTGGTCCTTCATTTCTCCATTGTTCATTGCATCCTGTGCAACGTCACAAGTGTCACAAGTCTGAGTTTACCTGCAAAAGTTGAAGAGAGTTCTTCTGAAATGAGAAGGCTTCTGGACAGAGACATTCTTTGTTGCAGAAATCTGTTGTTTCATATATTACAGAAGAAACAGACCATGTCCTAGGAATAGTTTCAAAAATAATTGTTGCAGTTTAGTTCCAAGGCTTCCATTATCTTATTCTGAATAACAAGGCATGTGAATTGTCTTTGATTCATCCTCAGGTACCTTAAGATATTTATATCATATTCTGGGTGCAGTGCATGTAGTACTGAATAAAGATGCAGCCATCTTTGACATATAAGGATATATTTTCCAACTTCCTTAAAATATGAATATGTGACTGGAAGGGACCTCCTTAATCCTTGGATCAAGTAATTTTTTATTCCAGAATAATGGTCTACATATTCATTAATTTACACTTTTCGACCTTAAAGCCAGTCTTCTTGTTTGCTTGTTTCTTTCTCATTCTTATTCTTTTCTACAACTCCCATAAGAATATGATGAAGCCTTCCGATTTTTTTAATACCTTCTGGGAATTTTTAGCTTACTTTTATTCCTGGCCAGTTTATATCCATTTATATGTCATTTAAACTTCTCTGTTTGTCCTAGAAGTACCTCACTGGATTGCTGTGATTACATCTGTCCTTTTTTTCGTTCACACCATACCAGTAGGTTAAGGTGATCCTTTGTCACTAATTACATTAAATTTCCTCTTTTATTTTATTTCCATGTGAAGAGGTTTGCAAGGGGTGAAGTTTATGTCAGAAATTCTTGTTGGAACAAAAATCCTTCATGCAAAAGGCACTACTTTATCATTACTACTTTACTTAAGTTTACTAGTACTACTGCTGCTTCATTAAAATTTATCCTCTTTCTTTTACTCCATTCCTGTCATGTCATCTGTTTCTTTCTGCATGACATTCTGTACACTGGTCTTTTAGGACAAAGTTTGTCTGGTTAATATAATGCATATGACCTCATTCTTCCAGTAGAATTTTCCTGTTCTCCTCATTTTTATTTTTTTTTAATTTTTTTTTTCCTGAGAGAGTCAAAAATGCTGGCATGGTATCCTGCTGGTGTGTTACTGAGATTCTCTGCTTTGTGTTTTTCCAGCTAGAAAATTCTGAATGTTGGAACAGCTTATCTGTTAGAAGTATTTCACAGCGCAACAACATTAGAAGCAAAGTACACTACTAGCTAGAGAATAATGGAGCCATTAAATCTTCAAGTCCCTCAGCACCTGCCATTGCTCTCTGAAGTTAAAATGCACAGACGTAAGTGTTGGCAGTTAAGAAATACTAGTGATTTCTGGAACTTCATCACTGTTGCAGGTGTGGCAGAGCTGGGGCTGAATTACAACTAAACAGAAGATGATCCGCTCACTTTTAAATAACAGTTTGCTGCTCTAAAATGAGGTAGGTTTGGATTGTTTTCATTTTAGCACTTGGAACATGATGTTCCACTTCAGCACTAATCGATTGCTCAGATCTGCAGTTTAGAACACAAACAAGGAAGCAACAGCAAGCATTACTTCACTTAAGTGACCTCGTGTTTTTACCTTTTCTCTATAATCCTGTATAGACCAGCGTAGAACGTGAATTTAGAAAGCAAAGAGCCTAAATACAATTTTCTTCATTACAGTGCAAAGCATTTATGCTTATGTGTTGCTACCCACGAGTCACAGCAGTCTGTCATTTCCCCCTAGAAACAGAGTTTCTGCATTTCCTCTCCAGGAATGGGAAAAGAGGATCAGTAACTTGCATGTGAGAAGCCATAAAATGGGCCATCTGAGGAAGGGAGAACCTCCAAATGGTTTCCAACACTCCTGTGTAGTGTCCACAAACTGCAGGTTGGAAGCCAGCAGTATGAGCTTCAGAGAGGGCGTTATAAACAACGGATGAAGTGCTATTGGCAGTGGTAGCTGCTGGGAGACCTGGCGCCAAAAAAGGATCTTATGAACTCCAATGTGTTTGAAATTTCCCTGCCCAAACCTTTTAGAGGAGGAGAAAGGACCAAGATTGGGGAAAAAAAGATAGTAGTGGCAGCCTTATACTAATGAGGGATTTCAGTACGGGGAGAGAATCTGGCCCTAACCAGCAAAAGTTTTATAATTCATTTACAATGAATGATAAACAAGGGACAGGATGTGTCACAGGCTCCCTGCCCCAAAAGGGAGTTTGCTCTGCGTTGCAGTGCAAAGCAAGATCAAAGCCCAGAAAACACCGCGGAACACAGGATGGGGCTCATTTTGAGAGGCAGTTTGCCGACACACATTCATGGCATGGCTATACACATATGTACATAGAAATCAGAATATCTTCTTTCTTTTAATTTTATTACAGAGCACAGCTTCGAAAGGGTCTGACTGATAGATGTTGCACCATCTTTATCTATCCGCTGTGCAGGCTGCAAGCTGAATGCTGTCTGCAAATGTGTATTTAGCAAAAAGTACTGGCTGGTGACTGACATATGATATGGCTGGAATTCCTCCACAAACAAGCCATGCCAAGCGTCGTCTTCCCTTTATTATCACCAGTACTCCCCCTATAGAATACACTGACTGTTTGTATGGGTCAGCCAAGGGGAGAGGTGCCTTTATATCTTTATATCATTATTAACCCCCCTGTATCAGAGTCTGGTTCAGGTGTATCGTCTCTGGCTGGTGGCAGAGCTATAAGAATTGATCCTAGCGCTGTGCCCTCCTTCCCCCAGAATCAGGGGGGAACATGAACTTTGGCTACGGGGCTCACATCCAGTTGTCGTTCCTACAGGAGCAAGTTCTTCCCAACCACTCCTCATTAGCACAGATGCATGTGACACTCTTCCCGTTACAGGAGACTCTGCTCATTAGAGTAGGTAGTCAACTGCCTGCTGACTGTTGGGAAGCCGTTTAGGGATTTATGCTGGACTGTGTCTTTATTAGCAGAAAGTTTTCAGCTGATCTGTGGATGCTGCCAACTTGCTGCCTGCACCAGGTAGTTTGGAGTTGTAAGTCAGGCCCCTCACTATCCCACACAGCTGAAAACTTTAATTCATTGCAGAGCTTTCTTGGCTGGCATTTGCTGTGTCTCACTGTGGATATTAACTCAACACCTAGCTGAGTAACTTTTACTAAAAATAAACTACTGCCACTGAATGTTGTGGGGGATTTTCAAAAGTTCCTTTTACAGGTTCCAGAGGGAAATTACTGATTTATGACAGTAATTAAAGTTACATGTTAAATTTAAGCCAGCCAGCTAAGGCTGTGGTTAGGATAAAGAGAAAAGAATTCACCTCACCCTAAAATAGGTGTATAAAGCAGGTGGGATGAGTAAGCTGCCAGGGCTGCCTGCACGGAGCCCAGAGGGAGCCAAGACTTAGACCAGACACCTAATTTTTAAACAGCTAAAGCTGGGGTAATCCCCAGCCGATATTTATGTTTTTAAAATTCAGTACATACTAATCTCATGGTGTTTGTGTGCATTTCCAAGATGGAATTTATACTTTTATGCATGCAGCTCAGTGTATGTATATCTGGTGCACAGGCAGCAGATATTGCAGACTTTTTGCGTGTTTGCGCATTTATAAAGCTTACATTTGTTGTATGGTTGTTACTGAACACACATCGATTTCCTGGCACACCTTCCAATCAGATTCTTATATTAAATGGGAATAAAAGGCTGAAAGTGATTTCACAGATCAAAGAGCATTCCTTGCAATTGTGGACGATCCAGTTAAGAAACTTACCAAGATACACTGTAAAATTCATCAGCTATTTGCTCCCACTATGCCTGTAGGAAGGTTATTTTAGAACTTTTTTCCTTTTTAATTTACAGCCTAAGATTTTTTTAATCCACATTCATCTTCCTCTTTTTATGTCACCATTGCCCTAAAGAATATATATTTCTTCACCCTCTTTGTTGTTTATCTCTCACTTCCAATTTTTACATAAAGAATAAATACATGCCTTTGGGGCTCTGATTTTTATTGGCTAACCAAACTGAGATCTTCCAATATATATTAACACAGGCTTTCTGTACCTCTTCAACTGGAGTGACCATACACATGATATTTAAAACGCCATTTTATCACTGCCAAGTAGAGTGGCAATTTTCCTCTGTGTCATAGAAGTCCTTCATACATGTGTAATTGTATATGGCTAAACTGAAATTTATAGATCTCTTGTGTAGAGCCATGGCTTTGTTGCTTATATTATGGCTCTAGACAATAATGGCTATTCCAACTGACAAAAAGAAATCAATTAGAAAGTAACAAGTCATTTACCTGGACTGGTCAGGAGGCTATAGCAGATCTAAGAGTATAAGAGAAACATATATGTAGTGATTTATCTTTAACATACGAGGGCATATGATTAACATTAGTGCATTTTGAATATATGTAAATAATAAGTGTTGTTAATAGTAAGTGTTCTCATTAAAAGTTAAGGAAGTTAAGCAGTATCGATACCAACTTTAACTTACCTGTAAGGTCAGACTGTGATAACAATTCATAGAGTGACCCTAAAACTGCCGATGGTGTTGAAGTGATGTAAACATATTACTTTTCCAAAAGCACACATCCTGCTAATTATATTATGAGCTACACAAACATATTCAGGTATTCACATGTTGATTTATCAGAATGTACTAAACAAAGGGATAAGTGTTTATCTGTCCTATCTTTACATTATGTTCAACAAAACAAACGAGGAGGCTGGAAAGTGGAGGGAGCAGGTGACAACAGATAAAACCCATCGTATACAATCTGTCATATTGTCTTGGTAAGCAAGGGCACTCCACTCCCATCAGTTCTTGGTATCTTTTATCTACTTCACCTCTACTACTGCTTGATTCTTATTTGTGTCTCATCTGTGGATGCACCCCCTGTCTCCCAGCTTTCTATGGCTGATGGTTTCAGGTTATGTTATCTAAAGCCTCAGCTACTTTTGTTGCTTCTACTGCTCTTCCTTGCAACTTGCTTCCATTTTCTTTCCCTTACTTTCCTTTTTCCTCACTTCCCCATTCCCTGAAAGTACTTTTAAACCTTGCTGCTGTCTTCCCCCTCATGATGAATTCAGCTGTGTCCATTGGGAGCAGCATGGTCAGCCAGAAAGATTCTGGTGCTTGATGATAGCATAATTCAAAGAATTATGCTAATTTTTCGAACATTTTCCTTCATTTCTAGAGTCCACTTTTCCCATAACAAAATGCTGCCTTAACCTATGTTTTTGCTACCCTCTTGTAGCTACTGTAGCCAGAGAATTATTTTTAGAAGCATTAAACAGCTAGCTGTCTTAGTCTAGGATTCTTTTATTATTATTGTAGTGAGCTCCTGTAGGAAAGATAAGCAGAAATTGACCTTCCATATTCACGACGATGTGGCCTTATATTTCAAATGAGTTTTATTTTCTTTTTCCCTGCAGATCTTTTCTACTATTTTTGTGATTTACTCAATCATTTCATTCCCAAAGCACAAATGCCTGTGAGGCCATTTCGTACAAAGGGACTTACCTCGTTCTCCAGATCCACAGAGTAGCCCTGCACAGCAGTAGTTATTGGGGGGGGGGGGGGGGGGGGGGGG
>VXBH01004220.1:164749-298595 GCA_013400035.1 Rynchops niger | reverse complement strand
GAGGGGGTGGTGGTCCATCTCTGTGTTCCAACCTTTTTATTCTTAGTGAGTTTAAAAATAAACATATTTTACCCGCTAGAGCAATTCACAATATACAGCTGAACTGAATAACATATTGTTTTTAACTTGTTATACATGTACAATTTAAAATTTTCAGGAACAAAAAAGCTCAGGGTTAGCTATCCATGTATCTTTCAATAAAGTGTAATCAGATTTATTTTTGGTCCTGAATCATTGTGAGAAAAAGATGTGCAGTTACTAGTGAGCATGCTTGCTCCAAGAACACTGCATTTCTACATGCTCAGAATAATTTTATATTCATTTTGATTAGAGCAAACCGCTTACTCTCAAGAGGTTGACAAACGCTAAAGATTTGCACTTTAGTGGTTTACAATGACATCAAAGTGGCCTTACATCTTTACAATGATCTGTTTCCTTGGTAACATGAAGCAAACTGTTCATTTCAGAGGTGCCTATAGAGAGCAACTGAGATTTTATTTTCATGTTAAATATCAAAACTTAATGTGGATAATGACATTGTACAAAATATACTACTGAGTTTAAAAGACATTCAATCTTCAAGTAAATCATGCAAATAGCCACTTTGGAATATCAATAATTTCTAATTATGTTTAGATAATACTATTTTTTGTAAGCCAAAGTAAGGGATGTTTTCATACTTATGAAATTAATTTGAATTTAATGTGATTAAATAAATATGAGATATTTAAAAAAATCAAGAATACAACAAACCCAGAATAATGACTGTTGAAAAAGCACACATATTAAGAAATATTTCATGGAATAGTATTCCCCAACAAGTACATTTTAAAGAGTTTGCAAGTACTGTTTAGCTAACAATGAATGATTTCTCTGTCAGGAGTATCTTTCTCTGCTAAAGACAAGCTTTATGCACGCAGAATTGCAATGAAAAATAGCTCAAATTTCATACAATCAATAAATGATTAAAACTCCTCATCCTTGCTCCATTTATTTATTACACTATTTTGATGTATCTTAACTAAGGCCCTGAACTGGAAATGTGTCTAAGCATGTGCTTAGCTTTGAATTGGCAAACATCCCTACTGAAGTCATATGAATCTAGGGAGGATTTGAGGAACATGTGCAAAACTTACAAATTCTGGAGAACACCGTGAAGTTGTTACTGCTGAAAATATCATGCATGTCTACATGAGTAGAGGCTGAGGGAGCTGGGCATGTTTAGCTTGGAGAAGATGAGACTGAGGGGAGACCTCATTGCCCTCTACAACTACCTGGAAGGAGGTTGGAGAGAGGTGGGTGTTGGCCTCTTCTCCCAGGTGAATAATGACAGGACCAGAGGAAAAGGTCTGAAGTTGCGGGAGGGGAGGTTTAGGTTAGATATTAGGAGGAATTACTTTACTGAAAGAGTGGTCAGGCACTGGAACAGCCTGCCCAGGGAGGTGGTTGAGTCACCATCCCTAGAGGTGTTTAAGAAACGTCTAGATGTGGCGCTTCAGGGTATGCTCTATTGGTAGAGATTGTAGGTTGTTTGTTTGTGGGTGGGTTTTGGTTTTTGGGGTGTGTATGGTTGGACTCAATGATCTCAAAGGTCCTTTCCAACCATGAAGATTCTATGATGCTATGTAGATGAATACTAAATATCTGGCTATATCCATGAAGGACATAAGTTAAAGTTAGCACTCCAGTTATGAACAATAATCACTGCCCTAAGGGGCTTATTAGGGATGGTAAAATAATTATCCCCGTGTTTTTTTTTTTGTTTTTTTTTTGATGGCAAGGGAAGAAATGTGAGGAGGAGGAAGAGTTTTGGACAGAGTAACAAGAGAGAGCAGTGAAAAAGGAATTCAGTGGGACCCAGACAGAGAAGATTTATGGAGATACATGGGGACCTTTCATGGGGGAAGGCAGGGATGGGCTTTTATCATCAAGGAGATAGTATACTATGAAGGCAAAGTGTAACCTATGGCTGCAGAATAAAAACCCTGCAAAGGATTCAGCCCCTAGCATCTTCATATATACTCCTCCCCTAAATTATTGTAAGTAATGGGAGTGTAGATCTTTCAAGGTAACTGATTATCTGAACAACCTCTTTTTGTAATGGCCACATAATGTCAGCTTTTGTTTATCGTTCCCTTGCAAGTCAAGCTGTAAGTGCACACAATAGCTTCATGCTTCAAACTTTGTAAAGGTGCATTTATTTTGCAGAAAACATCTAGTGCACTTCCTATAAAGAGGGGATTAGGTGATGCAGCCCAGCAATCTGCCTGATAACCAAACAGAGGAATTTCAACAGATCTCTGACAGGACATCACGCTCAACACTAAAATGTGCGATATGGTACTTCTTGTTCTAGACTGAAAACGCTTTTTAACAGGGACTATGCATTACTATAGGGGCTAGTACAATGTCATTCTGCAAGTTAACAGGCAGAATGGGGTCACAAAACATTATTCCCAGGAAGATATTGGAGAACAGTAACTTTTTTTTTCTTCCACTAGTTTCCATGCCAGTATTTTAGATAAAGTTAAGGACTCCTGTGAAAACTGATGTTCATTTCTGTGGAGCATTATTTTGAAAATAGATGTTTGAAGATTCACAGAAAAAAAGACTTTTTTAATTTTTAATTTCCCACAGAACTGAAATTGCCACATTATTTAATAAAAGGCAAAGAATCTTGTTTTGACCTTTCTGAGATATTTCCAAAGGTCTCTGACATGATCATGTATGTTTCAGAACAAGGTGAATCTGAATTCCCCTTGTAGGTTTTAGAGGAAGACTTGCATTATCTTTCTGTCTCTGGAGGACAGCGTTTGCTTGGATGAAATCTCTACAAATGGATTACTCTTCCTTGATGATTCATGTAAATGCAAGCATATATAACTACTAATAGAATGATAAGGTCAACCTGGCTGTATAGTGTTTTCACTTACATTATTGAGCGCTTCTGGTCTGGATCCTTCTTCTAAGTCAGAGCAATTCAGAGTGGGAGTATTTGCCTTTTTATACTTCAGCTGAAAAATTTATAAATGAGTACTGGATGTGGTCCAGTCTGGCCTCATGATTATAATATAGAAGCTAATTAAGCTACCTACAGTTCCCATTGTAAGACCATTATTACAGTTGATATGTTTTGTTAGACTATTTTTTCACTTGGTTTTGTTGGAGTAAGTTAATTCAGCTACACGTTGATGGCCAAAATAGCTACCAGATAATCTAGTCTCTGCTGTTCTCAGCTTTCAACCTATAGCAGCATAGAATGTAATTAAGCACTATAACCATGACCAACAATTAGCACCAAAAGGTGACAGGTTATTTAACACATGGAACATGACCAGCATAGTGCACCTGTACCTGCACGCTTTCAGAGAAGACTTGTATCACCAAAGAGGTGATGTATGTTGTCAAGAGTAATCATCAGGGTGTAACTTGAGGTGCTATGGATAACGTGGGCGTGAGGAGGAGCAACCTAATCTCAAAGCTCTGAAACACATTAAATGTAACATAACACTAGTCTCAAGCCTAAATTAACAAGCGTGGAAAAACTGCAATAATCAGTCTTCATGGTTCATCACAGCTTTTCTCCTGGCAGATGGCCCTTGAGGTATTAATTTACAGTAGGGCTACCTTTAACAAATATTTGCATTTGTACCATCTTCTGTTTCTTGCATTCAGAAGAAAACAGCACATGACAACTTGCAAATTACAAAAGAAAGACTCCTGGAAGTTTTGTCTATTCCAGAAACTTCAGCAAGGGACAATCATGGTAAGTTATTTACATTCGGTACTGTTATCAATTTGTTTAAACTCTTGGAAAGGGACAGAGATAGAAGAAACTTCTGTGATATGAACCTAGGTGCTACACACAGCTCCTCTTTCTTTACAGTTGAAACAACTCCTTCTACAGGCTTTTTATCTGGGAAATTAAACATTAATGTTATTTTCTAGTAGTTTTGTACTTACGTCAGGAAGCAGACCAGTAATAATATTTGTACAACGCTTCCAACTTACCATGGAGAGAAAGGGGAGACCCTTCCACTCCTTGAGTGAGCGGGGTGAGAAGAGAGACCTTCCTGATGAGCTGAACAAAGACAGCATGGACCTTGTCCATTTTTATGGAGTAGTTTACTGGCAGCATCTGGGAAAAAAGGCACAATTTGGAAACAAACGTTTTCCCCACAGAGTGCATTGCTTCCAGGAAATACCTCGGTTACCAGTCACAATTATAAAAATGAACTTGCCCTCTTCTGAACCTCTAATTTTGTGTACCCAGCAGAAAAGGAGTATTTTATATGGCATGACTGTAGCAATGGTGACAGCAGTGAAAACAACATCCATAGTAAGTAGAAAGCTAAATTTCCAGAACAGTCTTTCAATGATGTTTTCCTTCCAAGTTAACCAAATAACAGCAGGAAGCTGAAATATTTTTCCCTCTCCACAAGTAAACACAGCTTTTGGTGAATGGCACCTTTATTGGCGTGAAAATAACAGAAAAATTATTGCAAGATGAAGAAATCTTAACAAATTACTTTGGACAGTACTAGATTTTGCAAGCATTTAAAAAACCGTGATTAGAGTTGGTAGGGCCACAACTTCACAAAACTAGCATTTAAAGTTCATTGCTGTAGCCCAGACAAAAGCTTTTGTGATTTTTGTCTGCAAATCAGAGTTAAATGCAGGATTTTTTTTTTTTTAATAATAAAATCCATGAATAATGCAGATATATTTTTACTGATCACTGGAGGAAAAATAATTTAGTCCAAAAGAGGTAACAAAATTAAATAATAATGAAATGTAATAGAGCATTAAAAAGACAGAACTATTTAATTATGGAATAACAGATTGATATTCACAAACTCTCCATAAACAGAATAATGTGTGTAATAACCTTGACTCATGTTAATACTTCTATTTGTTTTTTGGTTTCTCTTTTTTTAAAGTGGCAATCATAGCTGAACAGAATTTGAGGCAAAGGCTTAATTGTATGATTTTTCAAATTATTCCATTTTATTAAACCAGCTTATATTCAGTTTTAGTACTTTAATTTTATTAGTTAATGAATACGTTTTATTTAGTTTTAATGTTTCAGTTTTCTTCCTTTTACTCCTGTATTACCTGTTCCTTCTTTTTATATAATAGGCATTTGTTTTCAATTTGTTTTTCTTTAATAAAACTGTCTATTTCTACCCAAACTAAATGCCTTGTGTAGTTATTTTCAGTCTTTAAACACCACTAAGAAACCTACTGCCTGGCAGCAGCAAAGGCCACCGCAGTAAGTAGAATGACTTACTAGAAGGAGAATGCATAAAATGTGACTATCAGACCTTTGAGCCTAAATCTTCAGTGCCATGCAGCCGATTCACATTCAGCTACCAACCTTTTCATGCAAATTTATTTTGTTCTACTTTAGCTGTTAGTGCATTAGCAGTATATTTTGTTTTGTTATTGGGAAACATTACGATACAACTCCATATCTTGAGTTAATCTTGAGACATCTATGTTATTCTTTTAGTAGTATACAGCACACACATCTTTGGACAATATTGTCAAACAGGATCCTTTAGAGATTTCATCGTAATGCCAGGTCAGTTCTTTGTCATATGACCATCTGCCAAGAAGGCTGTTTTCCCACTTAATTTCTTTCCCTTAGGAAACTATTAGTTCCCTTGTAGGGATTCTATGAAAATAAAATGCTTTGATAAGCTTATCAGTGCTGTTACAAATGTATCATTACTACTGGCCATTTTGTCTTTTTCTTCCAGCGTATTACACAATTAGTCATTTGAACTTGTGCAGCACTTTTTGAAGGTGTAACATAAGGCGTACAGGATGTCTTCACAAGCATACAGTTCAGTAGCAGAAAAGATGTCCCACCACCAACCCAAAGCCTTTCTTTTTTCTACATGTTGCCTTCCAGTTTATCTTTGCTGTAGAATTGTTAGCATACTTTTTGATCTTTCAACTTTTTTAAATTTTTTTTTTTTTATTCCCCCTTCATTAAAAAGTATTAGCAAAGTGTTTTTTCATTTTGGTACAGTTGCCTGCGTGTGCTACAGATTTGATGCAATCTCTGCTGAAGTCTTCAGTCTACAATGACACTTCCTCTCAGCTGCAACCACCTGCAACTTCAATACCTCTTTTCCTGCCAAATCCCAAAACACTTGACGAAGTTTACCGTGTCACTGTCTCTCAAACAGTAATTTCCCACCACTACTCCCAAAAGAATTCAAATTCTGCCAGAAAATTCAGAATCCAGAATCCTCTTTTTACTCTCCTTCTTGCTTCTTGTGTTCTGACTCTACATCTCCTTGCTACAATGCAATAACCACCTCTTTTGTCAGCTCCTGACATCTCTTACAGGCTTACGTATCTCCAGGGATGCATCCTAAGGAAGGTTTTGTGTTTGTGATGAAAAAAGGTCTGTTGAACAAGTCGCAGTTTCACAGTTCTCCACGTCCCATCTACAAATTCAGCAAAATACTATCTCCTAATCTTTGAATTTCCTGTGATTTATGGCTTTAAGTTAATAGTGGTAAAAAATGTGATCTTAATTTGTAGCTCTGTATGTGTTTCTACACTGTCCTATATACACACAAACACACAGAGATAAACCTAGCAGAGAGTTCCCAATTTCGGCTTCCAAGTATAAAGAAAGTTGTATAAAAATGTTTATACAAAGTACACATTTGTCTTCCTAAGAGTTTCAATTTGTCTAGGCATGTAATGTTGAACATAATAATGGCACAACTCAGTAATATACAATATTGCTAAAGTGATTTATATAGAAGACGCTTTACATGTTAAATGCATACATTGCTGCTGATGAAGTGATACACTGGAGTTGCTAATGAAAACCTAATTAGCCCTTAGATAAACAGATTATGGTTATGAAGTGTGAAATAAAGAGCAGTGATGAAGAAAATTAAGCAGTCTCCTAGCTCCAGAAACTATATCAAAACTTCTTATTTTGAAGCGGAAAAAAATAATCCTGGCTCCGTGTGTTTCGTGGCTGCATACTGAATTAGTCCTCTACCAACAAATTCCAAAGACAGGGAAAAATTTCAAAATGGAAGGTTTATGTATGCATCAACTAAATTATGATATTTTACTAGTTTGTTTGCTAAATGATTGATTACAGGCTAAATTGAATTATATGAATTTAGAAAAAAGATCATGATGTAAAACAATGAAAAGGTTTCAAGAAATATCGATATTTTTGAAGAACAAAATCATTATGCCAGTAAGTGAATAAGACAAAGTATGAAATAATGTTGTACTATCAGAGCAAGAAAAATCCTTTCCCTCTAGGGCTGAAAGTTAAGAAATTTCATGAGTTGGGAACACTACTGTCAACCAGAGTTAATGCAGACCCTGCTTTGTTGAAAGCAACGTGGCCACACAAGGGCTGTGAGGCCTAATCATGACAGTGGAAAACTGGCCAGCCTTGTTCATGAGTGGGGCTGGGAAAGGGTCCTCTGTCCTGGGAAGAGAACAAATGCCAAAGCCTTATTCATTTGTTTTTCAGGAGGACACAATCTAATGTTTGAGTAACTCAAACGATTGTAGCTGGATAGCTCCGTTAATCCAATGATGGGTGCAGGTCTTTTCCATGATCTTCCTGGGCACAGAGGTGAGGCTGACAAGTCAGTAGTTCCCAGGGTCCTCCTTTCTGTCTTTTTAAAAATGGGTGCAAGATTTACCTTTTTCCAGTCATCGGGGTATTCACCCGACTGCCACGACTTTTCAAAGACCACGCAGAGTGGCTTGGCAACTGCATGAGCTAATTCCCTCAGGACTCTGGGATGCATCTCATCAGGTCCCATTGACTTCTGTATGTTCAGGTTCCTCAAGAGATAGAGAACCTGATCTTCTCTTACAGTGGGAGGGACTTTGCTCCCTCAGTCCCTGCCCTACGGTCCATCCACTTGAGAGGTGTGGGGAGAGAGGTTGCCAGTGAAGACTGAGGGAAAAAAAGGTTGCTGAGTACCTCCACCTTCTCCTCGTCTGTTGTTACCAGTTTGCCAGTCTTGCTCATCAAGGGGTTATGCTTTCTTTGACCTTCTTTTTCTGGCTGACATACCTGTAGAAGCCCTTCTTAGTATTATTCTTTGCGTCCCTTGCCAAGTTCAGCTCCAGTGTGCCTTGGCCTTCCTGACCCCATTCCTACACAGCTGGGCATCCCTATTTTCTTCCCCGGATACCTGTCCCTGCTGCTACTGCCTGTGTATTTCCTTCTTTCCCTTTAATTTGATCAGCAGGTCTCAACTCAGCCATGCCAGTCTCTTGCCTTCCTTTACTGATAAGAGAAAGAGCCTCTTCCATTGAACACATTTTCCCCTTCTTTAGGCCACTATCCCAGCACAAGTCATAGTCAACCTTAAATCTTTCCAGGTTGCTGTCTTCTCACAAATTAAAGTGGAAAATAATAGTAGAATGAAATATGCAGGACTTAATAACAAAGAAGTGAATACCAGAGAGAAAAATAGTTCGGACACTCGTACCAAGGTAGCACACATACCAAGGTAGGCTAGGCAAAGGGACAGAGCACGTCCAAACTGATTGAAGAAATCTTATCATTTTTCCTGCAGGAAAATCAGTCACTAAAGAAGCAGAAGCAGAGGAGCTGACTGTACAGAAAGGTACAAAATCTCAAGAGGTTTCCCCCTGCCCAAGGAAATAAAACCAATAAAATATGAAATAATTCTTGAAGTACTTCTATAGAAATATCAAACATAGAGGTACATATGCGTATTGATTTAAAAACAGACTTAAATCGCACCATTTGATATTAATTGCTACAGCATTTTAAAATCTAGCCTCTCCAAGTGTCAAGAACAGTCAAACTGATTTTTGACTCACAGTATGGATCAGTTGCTTTAAATATATTTGAAAACCAGAATCTATTATTTTGACATATAAAAGAGCAAACTGGACTCTGGGTGCCCCTTTCCAGAGTTATCTGTGATCAGGACACAGACTTCTTCAGGACACAGATGAGTTCTGGACACCAACAGGCTGATGTCCGCACCGGTCTAACCAGTGGACCTCTTCTCCCCAGTGTTCTCATCTCTGACTCTAGTAACTTAAATTAAATCCTTTGCAGCAGGCTTATTTTTCAAGCACCTGGTGTCATTTGGGAATCCTGAACCAAAAGCAATCTAACTGCAACAATCTTTCAAGTCAGTAGGGAAAAGGATCATCACAAAAAAAAACCCCAACCAACAACATATAAAATCAGGTTTTACAGCTAGTCATGCATAAGAAATGAGGAAAAGACAAAAGATAAAATACCAATCAAGACATCAAACACTGGGTCAAGTAAATAACCATCCTTGAATTATATGCATCCAAGTTACAGAGTGTGAGAGCCTTATCCTGGTGAATACTGCAGCCACCCATAAATTATCTCAGTTACGAACAAAAGGAGTTTCAGAGTGTCTCTTTCGGATGGTTACCTCCAAACCAGAAAGAACCAGAGGGTAGCTGGCTTCTCTGTAACAAGCACTTGATCAAAAATAATTCTCAATTCCCAAATAATAACTTCAGGGCAAGATTTCATGATTTTGGATCTCTTTCCATGGCTGCCGTGAAAATTCATCTCCAGTCTGCAATCACGCCTGTACTGATAGAATCCTCAGTCTGATTTCAGTTCTCCTTCCATTACGATTTAGATTTCAAACTCTTAACACTCGGTGCAGAATCCCACATAGAGAAGCACAAAGCAATACAGGACCCTTCAATGAAACCCTTGCTCATAAGAGGAGATCTTTTTTACCTAAGGTTCCTCACCCAAAGAAAGTCCCTTCCTCCCAAACTCTGGGTATCTCTTACTTAAGACCTTCTGCAGAATTCATGATGGTTTTTTTCAGAAGCACAGTACTAGTAAGTGTAAGTGGAAAGAGAATGGCACAAAGAGATTAAAGGCCTTTTACACTAGCCTTAGAGGAAAATTCTCCAGATTAATCATCTGAAGCCCATTGTCATTCTGAAGAGGTTACCTACCATCATGCCTGGTTTTAATTAAAATCCATTAATGAGCTACATCCCTTCACCCATTTAGACTTCTGTGTCAAGTATTTTCGTTAAAGTACAGTTTACTATGAAATATAAGATTCAGCAGAAAAGACACTTCACACTGAAAAACATATCTTGAGTTATCAAAGAAGGGGACTTATCCCTCCTGTGACAAAGGGCTGTTAATTCATTAGTCACGCACAGGAAATGACATCTGGTCTTAGAAAAACATTAACGTCTATTAGGATATGAACTGACACTTCTTTAATTAAGAGGAATGGTAAGACTGTCTTGTGAATAAGAAAGAAATTAAAAAGTTTCATGGAGAAAGATTAAATTTACCTGAATGGATTTCAAGAATGAGATTTTATTGTTGGGTGGGGTAAGTAAGACCCCACCTTTCTGCTTTGCAGAAGGTCTTTATTGGATGCAATCTGAGATCTAAGGCTTGCAGAAAGAGTTCTTGATGAAATGGATACCAGAAAAGTCTTTAGGAAGTCACATGGATAAAGGAGTGAGAATTTTCATTTCATCACCTCTGACTTTTATCAATGCTTGTAGCAAGTGTATCTATTCAGCCATTGTGAGCTTAATACTTTTAAGATGCATTTTACACCAAATTAGTTTGAGCTATGAGTGATTTTAAGGTAACTGAATAACAGAAAAGCACGTCTCTCCTGGGAATGTGACAGGTTAATGTCAGAGCTCTAGAAACATATTTAAAAAAAATAAAAAATCCCAAGCATAATTTGCAAAGTTTTCAAAGCTAAACAGAATGCACAGCCCAGACACTGGTTGGGCTGATATCCCTGCCCCCAGGAAAGGAAGAAATATTGTACACATCTATTGGTGATTGGGAAAGCTTTCTCTGTTCCAGAGAGATATTGGGAAAAGCACCATAAAACTCCAGCAGTCCCTCAAAGATACTGAGAGGACCCAATCCTGACAGATTAAGGCTACTAAAGAGGACTGGGATACAAAGCCTACCTGCTCCACCGGTATCTCCCCATCCTTCCTTTCATGTGTCAAGGCAGTAATTTAAAGTTATAGATATCCCACCTGGCTTTTGGCTGCCACTCCAAAAGATCATGAGACTCTTCCAAGTCCTGTAGTATAACCTGACAGCCCCACCAAACATGTGATACTTTAATTTAGCTCAGATGGCCTTGGACATGAATTAGAGCCCTTAGTCTCATTCTTAACTAATGATCGTGGTCTACCTCATATAACTGATTATTCTTTGAAATGAGACAGATGTAGAAGAAAATTTCAAATCTTTTTATGTTTAATTCAAGCAGAACTGATCTAATAGGAGAGTAGACAGACAGTTAATGCACTAATCCTGACTAAGGAAAATTCTGTATCCTGTTACAACTGTCTACTTCCAAGTTTGTGGTTTGTAGAGATTTTCAGATCATCTTATTGTCACCACAAACTGAGAAAAGTTTTGGAATGTGAAGCATTTTCTGAAGTTTGGAAAAATCTTCCCCTATCTGGAATTTAAAATCCAAAGTAAAAGCAGCCGATATATTTTTGTTTGTTGGACAAAAATCAGAGCAGCACCCTAAATATACATTGATGAAAGGATAACAAGAGACGGTTCTGTTTTCTCAGTTTATGTGATACGTTACACTGGTGTTCTTAAGAATATATTTGAAAAGGGAGGAAGAAGATAACAGACAAAATATATTCACCCTATAGTATTTTGGCCGAGGGGGAAGGTATTCCTTCTAACTCCACCCACTTCCAGTAGTGTCTGGACAAGTTTCAGACAGCTTTATTCAGACCTCTGTCAGCAATGAAAATGTTGAAGGATAATTTACTGCTGTACTAATCAAATTAAATAACTCAATGTGAAAGCAAACAAACTTTGTCATATGTTCCAATAATTAGTTAATGAAAGGTCAAAGAGAGAATGAAAAGGGCATAGTTGCAGCACCCTTAAGAGCATATTAACTCACTAATTATGACTCACACAACTTCTTCCCTTTCTCTCCATTGTTTGGAGGTGGAAATTATGAAGGCTAGATTAAAAAATAAATAAATAAATAAATGAAAAAAAAAATTAAAAAGAAACACAGAGAAGGTAGAAAGAAGCTAAAAGCTACCTAAGTCCTAAACTGTCCATCACCTATCCAACTGCTGCCTCATCCTGGAAGTATCTACATCAAGTACATCCCTGTTGAACTTGAAAGCTCCCAAAATACCTGGCTTTTGCACATGTCCCAAACTGCTGAAGACTGTGGAAAAAGACACCTGGGTCCCGTGAGGCAGATCCGGGAGCATCCCTGGCTCTGAGCTCTTTATGCTCTGATGTGTTTGGGAATAATGAGGTTAGCCCTGTAATGAATGCAAGTCTATAAATTGCCTTTAAAACAACCCAGGTGTCAGGGTGCCACAAGCGCCAGGAGCTTACTAGCATCTAGAAGCTGTGGGGGTGGCAGGGCAGACCTTCACAGCCCGGATCCATCCCACCACCTTCACCAGGGAGCTTGGTGGCCAGGGGCACTGCAGCAGCTTAGTGCTGAGAGTACACACACAAGAGAAAGGACATCTTACCTTGGCACCTTCCTGGTCCAGGAAAATTCAAGTCCATAAATCTTGCTGTTGGACTAGATGATCACTGTAGGTCCCTTCCAACTGAATTATACTGTTCTGTTCCATTCTATTCCTTCCATTCCATTCCATTCCACAGTATCAAAACTATAATGCTCAGACATTGCTAAACTGGAGCCTGCCATCAGAGATCTCCCACTCCTCTGCAGAAATCATGGTACTATATAACAAAGAGCCTACGGCTCACAGGGCCAGTGCCCTTTCTCCGCTGTTTGCCTGGGTGGTTCACCCTCCAGACCACGTGGCCTGGCGTGCCACTTTTCTCTCTTCACTCCCTCCTCAGACATTGACTCAACACACAAAGCATCCAGCAATTAACACTTTCTGTCCTCAGCACAGCTTGTGTGCCCAGCGGACTGTGTCCTGTGCCACGATAAAAAGTTACTACCTGCTCATTGCTCTGAACTAAGGATGCCCCTGGTGTGTTTGCACAGTACCAGCCAACACTGCACAGTTTCTTGAGTCAGAGAAAGCACTGTATGCAAGGGGGGAAGACTGCAGCCCTACTGTTTGTTACTTTTGAAAGATTCTCACTGAAATCTCACTGAAATCTACCACACAACACGACTCCGCACAGTGTATGCATGCCTTCAGTAAGCACCGGAAGCATCCATGGAGAGTATCAAGCTGAGATTGGTTTTTTGTGCTGCACAGTGCTGGAGTAGCTAGGCAAGCTGCCAAGAGAAACTCACTTCCATGGAGGATAATTTCTCGCATGCCAAGTCTTAACAATTGTAAAATACAGAGCATTCCAACACTGAACTCATTCCAACTGGCTAACTGCTCCAGATACACAGTCCTTAATGGGGTTTAACCTAATTCTGGCTCTGCAAAACTGCTTTATAGAAAACAAAGATAAAAGCTAACCAAGAAAAAGGCAGAAATAACTCTTTACAGAAGCAAGAACTGAAGAAAAGACTTTATACAGTTGTAATGATTTTAATCTGAGGCACCCTTCGTAAGTTCCAGATCAATCTACTATTAGGAAGAAAGAGGAGTTTAGTATTGCATTTGTAATGTATTTTAAACAGAGGAGTGGTTTCCAATAGATTTAGAATTTTATTTCCTCAGATTTCCAGTAAGAGTTTCACTAATATGTGGTATTCTCACAAATATATGCTTGAGTTCCCAGTGCATCAATTACGTTTAGACTTGATTATTTCTTTGTCACAACTTTGGATAGTATCTTGGAGATGAATCATTTAGTATGTGATGAATCATTTAGTATATACATAGCAAATCCCTCGTAGCACTCCTGACTATCCTGGTCTTGCACAGAGACATTCACAGGTATGTTACTTTGAAGGACTGATCCTAATGAAAGTTTGCCAGTGTGAGGACATAGAGTGCTTGGACCTGAATCTTAAGAAAGGTTTGGTTAATTGAGCTATCTGAAACATTGTGTCATAAATCAGCCGAAAACAGAGTTCATTCTGACATTTCCAGTCAAGTATTGTGTTAAAGTACTTTCTTAAAGTTCCCACATATAATCGCAACTGAAATTAAGAGCAGAAACTCACAAAGATCAATACTTTAAAAGTTAAGATTTGTCCATAAGTTTTGATTGAATTTTGTGGGGAAAATGAAAGCAAGAGTCAATAGACAGGAAAGGCATTTTTTTGTAAAAAGGTAATTTTTTCCTTTTTTTTTAATCCTTTACTTGAACTTAGATTCCCCATTAAACTCTTCCTGGTTTGGGTCTCTCAAAAAAATTTGATGATTGAACATCACTTAAGGCAAATTTGTGTGTAATTTAGTGGTGGCAGGAGTTGAAACATAAGAAGCAACAGCAAACTAGACTTCTGTTTATAAATATTCTTTTTTGTTTTCCCAGAAAGCTATCAACACTGCACTAATTCTGCTGTGGTGAAGTCAATAGCACTTTGGAACTAACTTCACCATTAGCAGAATTAGGGAATGTGCTTCAGGAGCCTACACTATAGTATAAATGAGTGCATAAACATTGGGTGAATTCTTTGCCCTTTTTTTCCCTAATAAATTCAAAGTGGCCATCCAGCTCGCATTTCAGGTTATTTTCAGGTTATCTAATGATCTGAGCCCACAAGATTTAAAGCATGAATCTAGATTTGCTTAAAGCTCTGACATACTTAAGGTCAGCAAAGTTGTTGGGTATATTGAAATAATACATTTATAACTACGGAGACTCCTTCCTTGGGAGACTTTCCAAGACTGTAGAACAAATGCCAGTATGACATAAAAATGTACCACAAGTTTTTTGTTTTACATGCAAAGATATTTTGACCTTGCTTCCAACAAAACAGAAAACATATATTTTACACTAGCAGTGAAAATCAGTCCCCAAAAACCAGTCCACTTACCACACTGTTTCTTTTATTCTAGAGAAGATGTGGAAGATGAGGGAGAACTGCTATGAGACAGATGTTAGTCATGGAGATAAATACAACATTGGAAAATTTTCAAATTCTTGAAGCAATTTAAAGAACCTGTACAGAACAGAATAGTCTTCTGGGAAAACCAAATGAGCTCCAGAAAATTGTGCTAGAAGTCTGAGTGGAAACTACTGGGGAAGATTCTCTCTTGCACAACTAAAATCAGTTAACATAATACATTGCTACTAGGAGTCATGGCCTTGCGCAGAGCAATTCCCCATGTAGCAATTAAAGTATGATGATCATCAGACCACATTCTGTGCCAAGCAGAAGGTCAAATAGCACCAGTAACTGATGAGCCACAATACTGCTTTTAACCAACAAAAAAGTATTGAAAGTAATAGTAATTTGTGGACAAGTCTCTTCCCTCCTCCTTGTTAACAAAAGATTTACTTTAGGAACATGCCATCCTCCCACGGAAACCACCAGTGTGCTTAGTTGGGAGCTTTGTATTAGTACAAAACTTTTCAAAAGATACAAAAATAGGACAATGTCAACAAAAAAGATGAGTATCTATGTGGATAAGATTACCTGAAAATTTATCACACTGCTGAGATCCTCACAATTCTGCTTGCCTACCTGCACAAAAGATAGCTGAAAATTATAATCATCCATTTCTCTGTGTGTGTTCAATCCCATTTCAGACCGTATCCTGTACACAAGCCTTCATCACTGCTTCCCAAGAGAGTGTACTTGCTCTCACTTTTCAGTGTGATGCTTTCTTCCCGTTGAAACCATTCTTCTTAGTATGAACAGCTAAATATTATTCAGAGCAGGGATTATGCCTGACCTTCTCTCACCTGAGGGAAGGGCCTTAATTAATAAAAAATGTCATTTGTTTATTCGTCTTCAGTATTTCCTCTGAACAGTATTTGTACATGGCAAATTGCTATTCAGCCTCACCTGAAATACTGTTCTGTGTAGTTGAAATTAATGAAGACTGCACACTGCTTAAGAATCAGCAGCCCTAGAAATGCCATGGTGTTTATATCCTTCCTATTTCAGTTCAGTCGTTTATTGAATCTGACGTCTTTAATGAGGAAGTGTTAAATTCAGTGAGACTTTCATCAGAAACTAGGCCTGTTGCATGGATCTCAAGCCTTTTCTCATACAACCTAGTGAGTTGTGGCAGAACCCAGGAAAGCTAAAGGTTGTGTGTTAAGGGTAACTTGGTTTCTCTTTGTTGTAGGGTAGGGGATTAGGGTTTTTTTTCCTTTACGCTTGAAAATACCTATCTTTATCTGTGTATTTTGAAACCGTGCTTGTGCTATCAGTGGAGAAAACAATTAAAATTTGATTAAGAAATTCATCTCCTATGTTTGCTACTGTCTTAAGACATAAAGTATTAAAATATTTCCAAAATATGTTATTTAGCTGGAAGAATAATAATACTCTGTCTGGTTGAGTATTTTAAAAACAGCAACATAGCAATCATATTAAGAAATGGGATGCTAAAAATAAATGGCCTGAAATTTGTCAAAATGTCATTGGTTGCGAATGAGGTGGACAGGCTGTTCTATCTACAAATCAATGCCAAAGGAGGATGACTTTGCTTCTAGCTAACTGTCAAACTGATGATTGGCTTAAGACAGCAAAGTACATTGTACCTAAGTTATCATTTACTCTTGAAAACCGAATCTTTTATTACACAATCACTTTTTCTCAGTCATCATAAGACTTTAAAAATTCCAGAAAATACTTCATTTCTACTAGCACAGAATGGACAATCTGTCTGGCTGCACTTTGTGATTAAAGGACAGCAAAATGTTTTCCGGTTATTAGAAATTACTTTGAACATCAAGTGAGTCCATGTAGAATTTTGTAAAACTTTTTAAAGGAAGAACAAGTACAAAGGATGGAAGCCTTCAGTTTCTGAAAAAGGATTTTTTTATGCAATATTCTTATAGTTATGGCAATCTGATCTTGTTCAGTATGAAATTTAGGACAAGAATACATTCATAAAATGTAAACTACAGCTCAGAAATGAAGAGACATTCTCTGGTCACAAATATATCACCTTAAAACAAATTGTGACAAAGTGGAAAAAAGTCAGAAGAGATTTCTTTCACTGGTATAAAATAGTTGTCAGATACCTGACTTACTATCTTGATTTAAGAAAATATAATTACTTTTATCAAGTTCAACCACAGTCTTCTTTCAATCTTGAATCTAGACCAAAGGCTGAATATTGATTGGGTGTAAGTATTATACACTGAGAGTTTTATTAAAATGTTGATGCAGACTTGAAGAATTTTATATTAGTGGTACAATACTGGCTTTAAACCTGGTTTTCTTAAATGACTTTAAATGTCTGGAACGTATTATGTCCAATACTACCCCAAATGCAGTATCAGAATATTTGCTTTGTTTAAACAGTGGAAGAGAGTTTTCTAAATATTGATTCTCTAAAGCAAAGCTTCAGATGAAGATTATTTTCTTTTATATTGTACATGTGTGTTTATTTTTTAAAAACTGGAGATATTAAAGCTAATCATAAGTACTGCAGGTCATGATAATGGAATTCAGTGTTTGAAGGCAAATCTATACTTCATAGAAAACTGATATGCTAAGCACTTCTCTAAACTGTGATTCAGAAACAACACATTGCAAATTCTCTTGCTGTTTTCCTTTTTTTCCAGCAGAAAAAAAAAGTGGTCACTTACTTCTCAGAGAAATAGTCCTGGCCTTAGATTTGAGAGAGATGAAAGTGGCATTGCTGTCAAAACAGAATGCTTCTGGAAATGCACAGAAGAATTCTCAGATAGCAAAGTAAAACCTGTGGAAGCAAAAGGCATGGAAAGGCACATCTAAAGTTTGGTGGCAGGTTCCCGAGGTTTCAGGATTGTAACTTCCAAGTGAAAGCACAAAAAGGAAATCTAAGTTCCATTTTATGCACATATTGTATCTGCACTCATGCTTTTAAGTATGCTGGACTGTACAAGACAACATTGGCTTTAATTTAATTTTTATATGTGCACCCGAATTACTGAAATATAGGCAACTGGAGATCAGTTCAAATGCAATATCCATCCAAATAAGCAAAACTACTGATGTTGCTCCTTCCTGGCAATAAAAATCTTTGTTTGCTCCGGGAAAGGACTCTCTTACCTTACTGATGAAAAAAGAATAGAAAAGAAAAAAGTAACCCTTTGTTTCCACAAGAGTACCTTCAATGAAATGTATATTAATTCAGTCGATGTTACGTAGCTTCATGGTATGCTGGGGTAAGGTCAAAAAGGACTCATATGAAATTAAATGACTTAACAATAGTATTTCATCAAATACACTAAATAAAATCATCCAAAAAATTATGATTCTGAAGCAACTGCAAATTCTCTCAGGGTTACAGAAATTCAGAGGAAGATCCTGAAGCAGGTTTTACAGAAATTCCTCTAACCAGTTATCATAAAATCTGAAGTTTGGATGTACAGCATAAGCCTGATTCTAACGTCAGTTGCCCAAATCTTTCTTTGATTTAACACCCTGAAGTGCAATTCTTGTTTACCTCAGTCCAAGCAAGACCAAAATCAAATGCTGTACCAAGTTCAGGAAGTTCCCAATTGCCTCAAGTAAAGGGAAGTTCAAAGGAAAATGGGGAGAACATTGTGCAGACACAGAAAACACATTCATTTGTTCTTGCATTTGCTGATCCAGAGCTTACCAACCACCCTGCTCCTTCCTTCTTTCCCCACTCTATCTTTCCCAAGCTGAAAGAAGAAAAGTATTAGCTGAAGAAAAGAGCAGCAAACAAAGGAGAAAGAAGGAAGGAGACATATTAGAAACCAGCTTCTTCAGCAGCCTGCAGATAACAAAAATTGTGTCTTTCGTCTACAGGAACCTTCCAAGATCACTACAATAAACCAGTTAATCTCACATCAGTAAGCAGGAGCATTAAGGAAGTGACTTGGAGATTGGTGATAATAGTTTAGTCGAAGATTGCGCTGATCACAGGTCTGTCCCATCTGAAGGGCTCTCTCCCATCTCCTCAGTCTCAGCAAAAGGAAATCCTCATTTATTAGTAGATTGATGGCAGTAGGGCATTACTTATTGCAGCATTTATTTTATTTTTTCCTAGATGAGAGGCTTGAGAGAGAATCGTTGTGAGGAACAGTAAATATATCAGGAACAGGGAGCAAAACCTACTGCAGATCCTGGTGGAGGAAGCAGCTATGTCTTGCCTACTGGGAAGTCAAAGGAAACAAAAAGGCATAATAGGAGACACTGGAAGAAGGAAGATGATGAGAGCTGTGCAAAAGACAAAATCAAGAAGTTAGGAGAAAGTAGTTTAATGAGAAAGAGAAGCAGCCTTTGAAGCTCTTGAAGAGAACAGAAGTCCATTGGGGATGGCCTAGGAACAGAGAGGGAGAAAAACACAAGTGTGACACAGGAGATACAGGGCCCATCTCCTTTAAACTGGTCTTACAAGAAAGCAAGCATGATTAGTACAAGCTTACTAATGGAAAGCAGGGACTCTTTTCTTCAAGTCTTTAGGTATGAAATAAATCAGACTAGCAGGATAGAAGAGGCCTTGTATTTGATAGGGTGGGATAGCTTTTACCAAGCTGGTGGCATCATTATGCTGGTGGCATCATTATGCTGGTGGCATCATTAACCTGGCACCTTTGGGAGTTTTTGCTTCCATGATCAGCCAAAAGGTGGAAGAGATAGAGGAAGAAAGGGATGTCTCTGAGAGTTATGTTAGTGGGGGGAGAGAGTGGGGCCTGAGAAGTCCTGACTATACAAACTGCAAAACAAATTATTTTGCCTGCTGTGAATGCTTCATGTTCTTTAAAAATGAAGCTTATCATTAGTGTACCAACTAAATTGCTAGTGCTGCACAGCACCGTGAGAGCACGTCAGATGATTAGGAAAGGTATACCTGACAGCTGTTGAGAAATATTCATTGAAAGTGAGGCAGAAGAGCACAACCCAAAAGTATTCTAGAGGGATCGATACAGTGTTTGAGGTACATTCAGCACTTCACTGAATTAACTGAATAGTTATTACATATAAACTGTGCAGGTAAAACGAAGAGCAGTAGCATCATAAATAGTAGTAGGGACAGTACAAAAGACGGGACGATATTCCTATCATGATAAACGGAGGTCAGTCACACTGAATGCATTTTTTTTCAGCCACAGACAAAATTACACATAGGCAAATATGAGATGCTGTACTGAAAAAAATGTCAAAAGCATATGCTTTTAAAACAGGTTTAAATGCTTTTGAAAGAAGAAATATAACTGGGATTACTGAGTAACAACAGGGAAGTGATTTTCACTTCTCCTTGTGGCATGATAAGACCAACACAAGCATAATGAGTAGCAATGGGGGTTCACGCTACACAAAAACATTACTGAGAAATCACAAAGGGTGCAGAAAAGTATTCAAAGGCTAGAGAAAATGCCTTCCTGTGGGAGATATAAAGAATTCAATCACTACAGTTTATGCAAAAGAAAGTTAATGATAGTGGCTTCACACTGTCCTGGAGAGAAAATTTCTGTTATTAAGGCACTTGGTGAGTTATAAGAGAAAAGAAAGGCAAAAACCAATGTCTGGAAGCTTGAACCAGACAAATTCAATATGAAAATGCACACAGTTTTAATACTGATTAATAAGTGGAAAAACAATTAACAGGAAGTGATAGATTTTCTTTCTCTCTTGATTTCTTCCCATTAAAACTGGCTTTCTAGAAGCTAAACTGTAGCCAAATCAGTTAATGGGCACAGGAAAGGTATAGCTGGAGATAGGCTGCATAACCTTTTACTAATCCATCTAGACTTAGACATTCTAAGTCCCTGAATGCATCTCAAATTTGGGACATTAGCAAAGCACTCTTAGAGGGCATTCACTAGTCTTTGCTTCACTGGTCTTTGGGGGAGACTGATGGGGGGGGGGTGTGTGGTTAATTTGTCCCAACAGTGGACAAGGAACCTTTCTCAGTGAACTCTCGCTGCCCATTTGTATTTCAAATGGCAGCCAGCTGTAATGCTCTTGTGCTTGGCAAGAAGAAGATAAGAGACACTTTGAAAATAATGACAGTTTGGGAAAAGTTTTTCTACTTAGGTAGGTGGCCACTGCATTAGATGTAGAGGTCACCACATGACTTGAGAGTGGAGGGAGAAGCCTGTTTCTTACTGACCTGTACTTTATATTGCTGCAACAGAAGCAAAAGTTGTTCCTACGTATTTTTCTTCTAGAGTTAGCCCTGACTGGAATGCCCTTTAGTTTGTCTAAAGGTATGGAAATCATGAATTATATAAAGTATGTATTCTTTTGAGCAACGTGCCTATCCAGCATGGCCCATCTCCAGGTTCTCATCCCTCAGGAAATCTAGCACACAGGCAGCTAGAGGGTAATTAAGAACAACAGTTGCTTTAATTATGAATGCCTTTGCTTTTATCCATCTTAGAACAGCAGCTTTAATATATTGTCAAGTGTTTGTTAAGAAGCACCTCTCAATGTCAATTGTCCACAGATGTTTGTTGTTTACAACCTCTAATCGTATACCTGTAGCTTTTCCATACAGATGGTAGATAACAAAGTTTTGTCTCTCTTGTTCTATATATGTTCTATCAAAGTGACAATTGTCATCCAGCATGGGCTTATTTGGGATATAAGATGTTCTGGGCTGTTTCTCAGGATGAGCTTCCTTGGAGAAGAACAGATACGTGAATGGTGCTTTTGCCACCATTTTCTTCATATTATCTGTTAATGTAGCTGCAGCCACTTATGCTGTCAGAATGAGCAGAATACATAAAGGCTTCAAAAATATTTTGTTTACTAATCATGCTACTGATTGTGCACTATAGAACTGTATGGATGGACATTTTCAAAGGAAGAAAAAAGAAATTTTCCTTGCAGAATTAGCAAAAGAACACACCTGCCCTCGTAATGGACTTCATGGGTTTGAAATGTTGGTATTTGACAATGTGCTTAACACAAAACGGTAAAACTGAAGCATTTTAACAGCTGCTGCGTATTTGATAACTGATTTAATTGACTATGCCATTTGAGACATGAATGACATTTTAGCTGACAAAGTTCACGATAAATTCGGCTCCTGGCAGTGTAATTATCCCTAGTCGTTTATTCATCTGTATGTTTCCAAGCGGCAAGATTTCTGTGGTTTTGCAGATGTGATAGTTAACTGTGCCTCTTTCTTACAGGATGATACCTATGTTTCTTTTTGTCTGTTTATTTGTTTTATTTCAGACAAAATAATGACTGGACTTGGTATAGTAGGAAGAGTACATTCTTCCAAGAATAAGAGATACAGTACTGAAGAGTGGAAACTGGAGCAACTACCTTTTACAAATAATTCAGTGATATCCAGGGAGTAAAGGAGAAAGTTGAGCATTATCTGTCAGAGTTTCTTAACAAAACAACATGCAAAATCTCAGGCCTAATCAGCGAAAAATAGGTCAATTTGAATTTCAACAGATTTAAATATGAATTCACATTTCTGGGTGAAAAAAACCCATAGGCTTGTAAATACTTGTCTGCATGGAATAGTTAGAGCAGCATAATTACACTGCAGGGATTTCTGCACATTAACTCCATGCCTGGAAAACCTCAGTCTGTGCTGAGGGATCCTGTACCAAGTCCCTCTCTAGGTAAAGTTGCCTCCTTTCTGTAAGTGCAGAGGAGCCTCGTGAGATTAACCTTGCTAGGCTAAAGCTAGCCTCTGTGAATTTAATCTACAAGTGCTTGTGTGCTGAAATTTAGTAGCTGCCCAGGAAGAAAGTGGTGCCATAAATTATTTCCTTCATTTACTGTGGATTAACTGGCCTGTGAAGACAAAGTGTTAGTCACCTGGGTACCTTTGAAATTTATACTCACATTTTTAGCTTCACAGAACAACCACTTTCTTGTCATACTCAGACATAACAATCAAAGTCTTGACCTTGAGCAGCATCTAGGAAGAAGCAGTTACTCAAAATCAATCTTTAGAAATACTCAAAGGCAGAAAATCTGGTTTTGGAGCAGTTTACTTTCTAAGAAACCCCACTAGACTTCTGGTTGAATTCTAGTGCTAGCTACAGAGGCACTAATCACTAAAAGACACCTAATAGTTCATGGCACATATTTGCAACACTAGACAATACTGCATTTTGTGAGGCACATGTAATGGTCAACTAAATTTAATGTGAATTAAGACAATAGCAATCCTCAGTTTCAATACATGTTGTTTCAGTTCTCATGCTGTCCTGGTTTCAGCCAGGAAAGAGTTCATTTTCTTTCTAGTGATTGCTGTGAAAGGAATTTCAATAATGAATATTGTTTTAGTTGTTGCTAAGTGATGTTTATACTTTTCAAGGACTCTTTTCAGCTTCCCATAGAAGCTGGGAAGGAGCATAGACAGAACAACAGAATGGCCGATGGAATATTCCGTACCATAGACATCATGCTGGGTATAGAAATGGGAATTGGCCGGGGTGGGGGAATCTGCGATCACTGCTCCAGAACGTACCAATTCTCTGAGTGGTGAGAGTGATCTGTGTCAGTATTATTGTTATTGTTATGTTATTATTATTTTCGTTTTCTTTTATTCTTCTATTCAAATGTCTTCATCTTGACTCACAAGTTTTTTCTTTCCCCTCCTTTTCTCCCTGTTCTCCCCACCCTTCTGGGGCGAAGAGGGATGCGTATGAACAAAGAGGACTTTCTGGAAAGAGGGAAAGAAGACATCTAATAGATGCTTGAAGCAGCTGATGTTGATTTCCAGGACATCCTTCAACTAGAAAAAATAGAGTAATAATATTGTTTTCTATTTTCGTTTGTGCCTTTCCCTGATAATAGGTAAATAGCAGTACTGCCAGCTGAAGACGTGATCTTAAATTTTTTTTCTCTGACAGTGTAGAGGATATTTGGCAAATTCTATCAGATCTTTTCAAACATTTTGTGCGATAAGCTTTACATCTTAGCCTAGAGGTCTATATATCTTATTTGAATTACTACTGATTTTTAGCAAGTTTTATTAACAAGAAATTATATGTGCAATCAGTTGGGTTGGCAAAATCGATAAACTCCAGCACTTCATTTTTAACACTCTTTTAATGGTTTTAACAGTGCTTTCCAGACTAAGGAAACAGTGAATGTAATTCTAATTCATTATATATAAGGCCTCTGGTCTAAATACAGAATTTTCTTTGAGAAGAGCAGGGATACTTTGTTTGAATTATAATAGCTATTATTCAGGCTAATGCATACATCGCAGTTTTGTTATGTGGTAATTCTAAGTGTACCAGCCTTAGAAAAACTTTCCATGAAATCTGATCATTTGTAAAGGGATGGAGGAGAGAGAAGATAGAAGAAAATAAGACGACCCACCCATTATGGTTATTATGTGGCAGGTGGTTTAATTCTGTCAAACATCCAGCTCCAGGTTGGAAGTTTAGAAAACTTCATAAGCCTAGAGATATCCCTACTGACTTTTGAATTAGCATGTGTAAGATAAAAGCAAATGCAATTCTTAAACCATTACCATAGCAACACTATTAATGTTATGTTAGTTAAGACTGCAGCGATGTTTCTATTTTTAAAAAAACAACAGTGCTTCCTTCCTCCATATAAAATGGAAAGAATACAGAAATATTTACTTCATGTCTGCCTCAAAATTAGAGCTTATCATCTCAAGTGATGTTCCATCACCACTGAAATGGAGTAAAATCTGTAGTGACTGATGCATTGTATTAAAAATCTAACATCCTAAAATAACAGATCTAAATATTTTAGTTAGAACTGATCCATAAGTAATACTGAAAATTCCATTAAATCTTCTCATTTGGAGTGTAAAGCCAATATACTTTCCACCCATTCGAGCAGCTGCTACATAAGGATACCTTTATGCACACATGCACGTTGAATCCGCTAGGCAAAATTTTTGGCATTATTTGACACAAATTACTTCAGCTCATAATTTAGATACCTCAGTATTTGCTGTCTTCCCAGCAATAGGACTCACAGCACACCATTTCTTATTACTCTTTGCAGTTACTCAAAAGTAACCAACGTAATCCTATTTCTGTATACGCTATTTCTGTATACGCTATATGTAGCCATGTAGCATGACAGTTACATTTCCTCTTTATTCTAGATTGTCAGAACCTTTTTGCAATTTGCCTAGATGTCTCCTACTATTGCTACCTCTTTCTTTTCCTGGGAGATTAAACCCTAAAATACAAATGTATATTTTTTAATCATGAAAAGAGCAAGAGATGAAAATTATTACTCAGAGATTGTTGAGTGAAAGCAAGACTTAAGGGGTCTTCTGAATCCTTCATCCTTTCAATATTATGTCAACAATTAATGGGTGAAAAACAAATTTACATTAGAATAATATGCTATTGGGTAATTAGACAGCTACTTGGGAGTAGAAATACACATAATACTCACAGTGAATGAGAATCACAGTTCTCCCCGATGCCCTCATTTGCACGGCACTTGGATAACTTTCCTTTGCATTTCCAGATGCCTGCGATGGAAACTGCAGTGGGAGCAGTGAGTTCCCATAAAGCTGCTGTGTCAGCCAGAATGATTGGCACATTATGTGCTCTGCCGTTCTCCTTGCATGTACCTGCCTCATCCTGGAAGGCATTCTGGGCTACAAGAGGATGGGAACAAGGTATTACTTGTAATCAGCCAAGAATCTTTGGCAAAAAAAGAACACTGAGGTTTTTGCCTTCAGCCAGCTTTAAACTTTTTTTTTTCTTTTTTCTTCTGCTTCTGTGTGTCTTCAGGAAGGGACAAGCATTTTTCCAGGCCTCACATAAAATAAATATAAAGTACTTTCTATTCCCAACAGTAATAAATGCCCATTCTGAACCAATTTATTGTAGCCAGCCTGAAATGAATAGCTTTCTCTTAGTGCCAAAAATCTTCACCTTTAAATCAACTCCATATTCTCAATAAGAGATCTTTTTGCTGAAGTGTTGATCTGAATGCTCTCATTTGAAATGATATTACTTCTAAATGTGTCCAAATTTTCAGAATTTGGAAAAACACCCAAAACTGAATTTTTTACTTGTTGCTTTGAGATAACCAGGTGTCACACTGATAGAAGGTTGCTAATCCAGAATAATTGGGTTTCCATGAATACAAGGCACCAGCGAGGATGAATTCTAGCAGGAAGGGCAAAAATCGTCATTAAATAGCAAGGGACTGTCTAATTGAAATTTGAAAAGTGAAGAATGAATCATGCTCTATGCCCTGGAATGCTGTGAAGCTTTCAAAGGAAAAAAAGCCTACTCATTTCAGAATACTATCCAGGCTGCTTATGTGACCTAGCAGGCCATCTCTGAGTCAGAGAGCATTCGGTACGCACTGACCTTCTGAAAGGAAATTTGTCTTTTGAACTCTCAATGACTGCATATGGAAGAGGTGGGAAAAAAGTATCTGGTTGTCACATGAAAGGGAGGTTTTCGTTCTTTAATAATAATGAAGAAGACAACTTCCTTCACCAATTCTTTTTCCAGTGACGTTCTTGAGCTGATATATCACAGAAAGCAACGCTGTATTTTTAGCCTTATACATTTGATTTAGACATGTTCCTCGTTAACAATAAGCCGCAGAAATTGTGTGACACTGACTCAGTTCACAGTCCTATAATTTACCTGAAGTACTAAATTATTAATAATTGCTCCTCAATTGTAATTAGGAAAGTAAGAGAGCTGTTGGATTAGCATTTTGAGTCCGATGGACTATTTTCTCCTTCCTTTCAGACGTGCAAGTGTCTCCCTAAGTAGGTAATGAAGCATACAGTAACTTGGCATCCTTATAGGGATACTGAAGCAATGTTGCTGGGCCTTCTGTTATCCTAGTATTTTTTTACAGTTTTCTTATCCCAGGAAGCCTTCTTGCAACAACATTAACCTCTTTCTAGAGGAATGACTGTCGTGGGCCAGAACAAATGTCCCTCTGCTGAACATGTCTCATCCCCAGTGGTGGGCAAGAGCAGATGCTGAGGGACGAATACCAGAACAGGGCAACTCGGCAGCAAGGCTTTCCCAGAACACTCTCCCAGCCTCCAATATTTTACAGCTCAAGGATTTATTCTGCCAAAAGTGATATGCTTGTATTTAATAGCCCTTGGGGAGTCCACTGATTTGCCTAATGGCTTTTTGAACTCATGATAGCTTTTAACAATCACAGCATGTCATGTCATGGAGCTCCACAGCTCAACAGTCTACCACGCACAGGTGGGCTTTCTTTAGTTTCTTTTGCACGAGCCTATCGATGGTTTCATCTGGCCCCTTGCTCTTGAACTGGAAGAAATAGCGAACTGCGTCTTTTTTCAGGATGTTTATGTTTTCACAGATTGTTACCATGTTTGCTCCACTGTTTCTCTTCTAAGCAGAGAGGCCTAGTTTCACCTGTTCCTCGTAGAAAATGATTCCATCTCTTAGATCATCCTTGTTACCCCTCTCTGAAGTTTTTCTAGCTTTACCACAGTCTCTTTGAGAAGGGAAGGGTGTGTGGGAGAGGCGGATTTTCAGAACTGTGCACATTATCTAAGATACAGGAGTACCTCGGATTTACACAGTAGGGTAAAATATTTTTGTTAAAAGCCCAAGATTTCACTTCAGAGTACTAGTAGCCAGCTTACAGCCCAGTAGGTTTTAAATTTCCAGGTCATTCCCTTGCCAGCAATAAAATGTAAATTCTGTTTGCTTACTCCAGTAGACCACTATGGCAATCAAGTCGTCCCACATGCTTCTGGAGTCATCTGTGGAGACGATACAATCAATACTGCTTGGTGTCTTCAGTAATACCTCCCTGAGGTTTGTGCTACTCACTGCTCAGTCAAGAAGGAGGAATAATTGTTCCAGATGTTCACAAGTCAATGTTATCAGTGGTGTAACAGCACTGAAACCAACAGTGACCTGATAAGTTGCATTTAAAGGAAATGCTGGCTTCTCATGGGGAAAATAAAGCTTCTGCTCAGAATCTAAAGGCTTTCAGATTATTTCAGCTTTATATCATTTTGTGAAGTGTACACATGGCCCCTGATTAGCAGTAACAATTTCTGCTTAATTCAACTTGCTTTTATCACACAGTTCTATCAGGTTAAAAATTCTGAACTGGCGTGCCCCTAACAACGAACTGTTTGCTTATATTTATTTTATGCAAAGAAAAAAATAATTAATGATGACAAATCATATTTTCTGGGAGGTATTACATTTCTGCCTCAAATCTTAAGTGGCCAGAAGCCGGAGCTTGCACACGGACTCACTGTCATTTCTAATGATGTTCCATGTCTAGAAATTATTATCTTCCTCGGATCAGCCAGCAGTCACACATAAGTTCAATGAGACCTGCCAAGCTTAACAAAATGACCTTTCCTTTCTCTCAAAAATGTGTTCAGAAACCAAGCTGGATGAAACTGTAGCCCAAAATGACTAGTTTTAACCACAGAAAAGGGGCACAGCTTTTCCAGTATCCTACTGGACTGGCTGTTTTCAGTTGTTCCCTGTGATGGCTGATAGAGTCCACAGTCTGTCATAATTTGATGAGGACAGCTCCTGGTGGGTTTTTTTTTGGTATGGTTTGGTTTGGTTTTTTTTTTTATTATTGAGGGTTTATTAATGCAAATGTAACAAAGTTCAGAATGGCTTTCAAAATGAAATTCTGCTGTTCCATATTCATTCTCTTACAATGCTTTCCAGCTCAGTTTCCTCAATTGCAATGTAAATATAATTTCCCCTGACCGGTAAACCTGTAAACACATGCAAGGGCATGTGGGTCACTGCGTAGCCATGTGCTGGGAAATGCATTCTCGGTAGCACTGAGTAGGACAATTGGCAACCCTTTTAACTGTCTTCATACCTTTAAGGAACTCAGTATTTATTACTATTATCCCTGTATTAAAATTAAATATAATTCATTATGTTTGAATATTAACGTTATTTATAATACTGTGACACACTGAAGGAAGACATTTAAATAAAAATACCTATTCTCTTACTTTGAATTATCATTTAAAAATACCATTTTAAAGAACCATAAAGCTAAACAGTAGTACCTTTACTGCATAATTTATGTCTTTCAGCCAAAGATTTAGGTTGTGGACAGAAACAATTAAAACTCTACTGAAAAAAAAAAAGATGTTTTAAGATGAAATACTATAACTCTGGGCAATAAGTTTCCATTAGGCTCAGTAAGTGAAAGAATCTTCTTTTCACCTTGCAGACTGTTATAAGTCATTGCTACTCAAATCCTGAGGCAGTCTCTGCTGTATAATTGAAAAAGAGAAGCCACTGGCCAAAAGCATTTCCATGGGGAGGGTTGTTGTGTGTTTTTAATCCCAAATATTTTTTCAAACAAAGGATAATTACATTCAATACATTTAAATAACAGTAGGAAAATTCTATTTCGCATTACTTATAATTATACTTAGAGCTTATGATTTTTTAAAAATTGAAAAACTTAGAATGTTATGTTATTACATTTTTGGTCGAAAAAGTAATCTGATTTGATTAATGTTACCCAATGTACAACTAACTGCAAAAGCTCAGCTAAATTACTCTGCAATTTACCAACATTAGTTCACACAAATGAAAAATTCAGACCTCAGACTTTGTTACTCAAATTTCAAAGTGGAATTGTATATTATAGCTATGGGTGCTTCTCACCAGAATGCACAAAATAATTGGAATAATTATGTTCTTTAAAACCTATAAAGAGTGCACTCAGTGCATAAGCAACTCTGACACCACCACCTAGGAGCAATACTCTATTCAAAATGCCACTCTTCTGACACCCCGAAGTTTTGTTTCAGGCTAATTATTGACACCAACACTTTGGCTGACATTGTCTGTTAGGATCATCTTAACGCCAAACATTTCTATGCGGTATCACTGTCCCATACACTAATCTCCAATCTTGCCCTGGTGTTATTGTGTAGAAAGTCCCAAAATCCTGAAGGGTACTTCACCAGCATTCCTTCGTGCCCCAGGAAGCATTGCCCAGTTTTGCATAGGAGTCCCAACACTTAATCCAGTAATAAAAATTTCAGTGACAATGTCCATTCCAGGTTTCTTCTTCTACAGCTTTGCCCTACCAAGTGCAAAACCACATCTCAATTCTGTTTCACGTCAAGTACTCACAAAAGCAATGGATTCTTGGGGCAAGACAACCACTACCCTTGTTGTATTGGGTTTGGTTGGGACAAAGTTAATTTTCTTCATAGTAGCTGGTATGGTGATGTGTTTTGGATTTTTGATCAAAGTAGTGTTGATAACACACCGACGTTTTAGCTGTTTCTGAGCAGTGCTTGCACAGCATTAAGGCTTTTCTGTTTCTCATGCTGCCCCACCACACGAGTAGCCTGGAGTGCACAAGCTGGGGGTGGACTCAGCCAGGACAGCTGACCAACTGACCAAAGGGACGTCCCATACTGTATGATGTTGTGCTCAGCAACAAAAGCTATGGGACAGAAGGAGGAAGGGGGGACATTCAGAGTTATGGTTGCACAAGCAGCTTTTGCTTTACTTACTTATTAAACTTCCTTTATCTTAACCCATCACTTTTCTCACTTTTACCCTTCTCATCCTCTCCCCCATTGCACTGGTGGGGACTGAGCAAGTGGCTGTGTGGGCTTGAGCTGCCCACTGGGGTTAGCCAACAACACCTATTGTTAAAAATTATCACATCTTTTCCTCAAGAATATAATCCTCTTTTAGCAGCCAGTTTTCCTACTCAGTTCTGACTTTGTGTGGAGTTGCAGTGACCAATGAAGTCCTACATAGTCTACTCAGATGAAGCACCTTTCTGGTAATAATCTCCCTGTTTGGAAAGAGATGCAAGAAGACTTTTGTAGTAGTCTCCCCCTGGGTCCCTACTGCTCTCTTTGGTGCATAAAACCCAAAGATTGTCCTTGCTGTAAACTTTTGGCATTGGAGACCAGTAGTTAAATGTGACCCATCCTTAAAATCTCTGTTAGAGGAAAAAGATTGTTGAAGACAAAACAGCTCAAGTGTTTTAGATTATCTCTGTAGTCTTCAAATGACGGCAGAATACAGAATCTCCTTTTTCCTAAACGTGAATTTAAAAACTGAGATTTTTTTTTTTAGTTCTTTCAGATAATACATTAAGCTCAAGTTTATCTAAGATGCATCAGGAAAAGTATGTGAAACACAGAAAGGTACCTGGGGTAGAAGAGTAGTAGATCTACCAAATCGCCCTAGAATAAAGTGAACTAATACAGAATAAACCCTAATCTCACCTCATTTAATCCAGAAGAGCCGTGGTGGGAGAGAAGACTGGCTGGTTGAATGTTTCAGAAATATTTATTAAATATTTCTAAATATTTGCACTTCCTACCATCTTCCCCTCTCAGATTCAGAGAAAGATATAGCGAAATGGAATAATGATCATAAGTAGAACAACAAAAAGGTGATAACAGTAAAATGAGTAGGGTTAGTGCATTATAAAAGTGTTCATTAGCACCTTTAATATCCATTAGAGATTTACTAATGCCAGAGATCACACAATAAGATTATACACCTTTTTCAACACATTTGACAAGCAACACATTAATAAATGAACATTCAGGTCTAACAATTTGTCCATCAAAGAGTAAAATTATGTGTTATTTTGTGAATTGTGCAAAAATATAGATGCATTATGAGAAGTCTGTGAAGTGACCCTCCTAAAATGCTTTAACTGCCCAAACGGTTACTGTGCAATTTGCTGCAAGCTAAATTTACTGAGTCATCCATCAGCTGTCTAATAGAAGAGATAATGCACTGTACCAGGGGTCAATATGGCTAGCATGCATCTTTCTTTGGCATCGTCAAGCCTTGAGAGGAAATTATAAAGGTCAAAGTTTAAAAAGTTATCTGTTATAATGTTTTTCCCCTAAGAAAGCAAACTAAAAAAATATTAATTGAAGACAATGAAGATTAAAATTATGATGATAATAAAGATTTTTTAAAAACACCTTTGCTCCACTTTTTGCATTCTTTGAGAATTAGACAAAATATTCATCAGAGAAATATGAGCAGAAAGACATCGGCGACAGTATGAGACACACACCTCGTAGGTGAACCAAAGTTGACAAGCCCTAAGAGCTCTAATAGTGGCTTTGTCCTGCTGAAGCTTGCCATTTAGGCTGGAAATAGCCTTACTCTCCCCTTTAGAGCTGCACTGAATGTCAGTATCCCAGCAAAGTATCGACTGTTGAGCCTGAGGGCAGCAAGGAAGGGACAGAGGGGAAGAGGGAAGTTTTCGCGTTGAATATGGTTGAGAAGAGTTAGAGCTAAGGCTTGTTATTCCATGATAACAGTAAAAGTCTAAGCCCTATAATCTGCAAACTGGCAAAGCTGAAAACCTTTCTGAAAACTATTTGATTCTAATTAAACAATAGAAAGGATTAGGAATCTCTTTCTGTGTATCAGATACAGTAAATGATATTAAACGTGTATGCGCCAGTTCTGAGAGGATGGTAAAAGCAATAGCCACAGTTTGTTGTCTTACCACAGGATGGTTATTATTCAATGTTTGCTCATTCTTTTGTTACAGTGTTGGTCTTAGACATTATGAATTAGTCCTCTGTTATTTAAAGTATCAGATCCCATCTGGAATTCAATTATTCTCTCAGTAAACAACTTTTTTTCCCTAAATTAACCTCCTCAATCTTTTAATCTGCTGTAACACAAAAATCATCAGTGAGATTGTCAGGAAAGAGGTATAACTTCCTTAAAATTATTAAAATGACCCACATTGAGGTCTTCACAGATTTTTATGACAGTTTTTTTTTATGAGATACATTATGGGTTCATCTCTACGTGTATTGAATGAATGAGAAGGAAAGCAAAATAGAGCCTGAAGTCACCTAGGGAAACATTGACAGTTATTCTACCAGAGCAAAGTAGACTGCCCTAAGAAAGGGAGTATTCTTTTTCTTGAAAGAAGAAAAGTGATTAAGAACTAGCCTTCATTTTCCTTGGGGCCATTTCCAAGTATTGCTAACCACCAAATATGATTATTTAAAAAAAAAAAATACTGGGTAACTATTCTATTATTGGAGTAAAAGTAAGCTTCTAATTTTTATTAAGATATCATTATTCTATCTATTATTCATAGACAGTGAACAGTCCAGAGTAGCTACCCTTGCGTACCACATCCTGATGAATGAGAAAGATATTCAGCTGCCAGTGATTAATTTTCTGCTGCTGCAGTAAGTATCAGTCAGGAGCAAACCAGGTTAGTATGTCAGAGACCACACTGGAGAAGACTATATCACCTCTTCCTTACTTTTCAGTGGAACAAAAGTTTTGATCATTCATTGCCAGCACTGACAAGCACCTCCCAGCTCTTCACATTTCCATCCATCTCCCCCCAAAAATACTTTTAAGTTTACAAAGCAATTATGGAGTCAGCATGGGATTCAGTTCTTCACATAAAGAGATCTAAGACGCTGTTATGCCTACCATATTGTATGCTTCTGAGAGATGAACGTCCTACTGAAGCCTACCCACAGCTGAGGAGGTTTCAAAACAGTTTTGTGTACCTAAGGAAAGGTATGTTAGGAAACAAAAACCCACAACCCAATCTAAAGAAGAAAAATAATTACGAGTTTTTGAATAATGCTGTGGTCATAACTGTCATTACACGAACAGTGGGGCTGCCATAAATTGAAAAGATGGATTGGACAATGCAGTAAGTGCAGAAATCACTTCTATTTGGTGAACTTGAGTGTGGAAGAAGAAAATTTGAAAGCAGAGAAACGCAGCTTTGCAGTAAATCTTTTGAGATCTTAGCCATTGTCAGCAAGGGAACACCTAAGACAGGTAAGGCAGAGAAGGAGAAGAGAAAGAGACATCCCTCCCCAGGTGTTCAGCAATACCCTTTCATTATTCAGCTGTTTCCCCTGTTCCTTCAGAAATATAAAAGTCAAGTTCCATGTGTGGAAAATCACAGGACACACCAAGTCTACTAAAAGGGACCCAGAACGGAAGTGCAAATAGAAGGTACAGAATGTGGCAGCTCCCAGAGATTAGATGATGCATGAAGCAGTACCGTGTACCCTGTGACAGTGATCCTCACAACAAGAAAGTCAGTAGAGTTGCCTGCCCAGCCACCAGGCAGGGCTTCCTTCTTCTTCCTGCCAAATCAGTTGAGGGTGATAGTACTATGAGAGATTTTTGGCGTGGAAATATGCTAGATAAACTTCAGTTCAATGGTATGTCTTAAAGCAATTCAACATCTAATAGTTTAGGATGTTGTAAGGACAAACTTTGTTTACATATTCTCAAAACAACAATGCTTTGGAGTGAACAGTTGGCTATGCACCAGACGTTTCAATATCAGGACCAGATTTTTAGGCATAGCTCTGTACATTGTCTGTGGCCACCACAGAGTGGTGGGAGTAGCACATTTCCCACTGCTGGAAAAGCAGGACCAATTAACTCTTTGTCTTCCCTGAGAGTTTCTGGCAAAGAGCAGGACTTGTAAAAGGAGAAAATGTAAAAGAAGGAATCTAAAGATAATGAGATACCAAGACACCTGGCAGGAAACTAAAGGTTGCTGGAAGATTCATGAACGACTGTGAATAAGTAGGTTAGCATGGAGATGGGCAAAGCAATCTTACTCCAGCTACAGAACAGTGAGATGGTGAAGTGCTGATAAGGTAGTCACCATGGGTCTAAGAAGGTTTCATAGGTAAAACAAACCATAAATATAAAAGGCTGAAAAGTGAGATTCCTCATCTAATTTCTCCCTGACAGTGAACCAAATAATCCAAAAAATTGGCTTGTACTGATCTTCAACAGTTTTAAGTATTCATTTAAAGTTTTGTATACATGGTCTTCACTGAGTTCCAAAATGTTTATGGAGGAGCAAACTAATTCATCGTAATATTAAAAAATGTTTTAGAATTAAAGGGAGGCAAATATGAATACAATTGCAGAGTAGCATCTATTCTACACCAATTTAATTGCTCAGGAACTAAAATAACCAAGCAATCAATCTGAACTACCATTTTCCCAAGCATTACAAAAAGCCAAAAAAAAAAAAAAAGAAATAGCACCTTTCTCAGAAATCTGAGACCTTTAGTGTTAAAAACAGATTTTTAACAAAGAATCCTTTTGGTTTTCTAGCACACATTTTTCTTTTCACAAGAGCTGGAATTTGAGAACTCATATAGGAGTCCTTTAAATTATTAAAAAAGCCTTCAATGACACTTAAAAGGCAAGAAAAAAAAAAAAGCCAAAGAACAATTAAATTTATTTTATTTTGGTTTTTTTTAGATACATTGAAAAGTAGTTTTATAATATTTTGCCAGGTCCTGGTAATAGAATGGAAGCAATGCCACTCCACAGCAAAAGGCATTCATACTACCCTTGAGCTTCCATCTCTCACAAAAAATGTAATCCTGCTACAGTGGGAAATACTCACAGATGACCTAAGTGTCTCTTAGATGAGATCTTCACTAATTTTAAGGGCAATATGTATCCTCAAGGTAAGATATTTGGTGTGAAAAAACTGATGAAGGAACTCTCAAAAATGGAAACTTGTCTCTTTAAAAAAACAGATGTTCAATTTTAACATGTAAGAACTGGGAACTGCCCAAGCACACATCAAATGTGCAGGAAGTTCAAGAAGTCAGGCAGCGGCAAAGCTCCCAGATGATATTTCTGAATTTCCACATACTGTGTTGTTTAACTAGTGCAAATTCTACTGCGTTGAATGTATGCCAGACTGTGTCAGTCCTTGGCCATATTTCTGTGCAGTAGGAGCATCTCCTTTACTGTCTGGAACTGATGTCTTTCTCAACTCCAGACTGTGTATGTGTAGCCCTGGATTCTGAAGAGGGAATTATTCAAAAGGTACTTAGCAACTAAAATGCCAGCCAGGAAGAAGACAAACATTGATGAAGTCTCATCTAATATCAAACTCCCTGCACTGAAAGTCTTCCTCCTCGTAATGTATGTTTGAGTCAATGGGAGGCACTCTGCATTTCCAAAACAGTCTTAATGTTATGCAAGTAACAAAGCGTCGTTTCACAGGCTGTAGACTACTCCTGAAATTCCCAAGGTACTATCACAGGATTTCTAAATTGGAGTTGGTTAGATGGTAAAACCACTACATCAAAAGCAACCTGCTCTGAGCCTCACTATGGAACCTTTATTTTTTCATAGGATTCAAAGAAAGAAAATGGCTTTTTGCAGGAAAAGTCTTAGTTTGAATGAAGCAATGAAGTGTGAATTATTCAAGCTTACCTGGAGAAATCTCAACTGCATGTTTCTGAGGGAATTACTGACTCCCCCCCCACAAGTCCAGGTGAAAGCGAAGCCTCTGATGTAGACATAAATATCCTGTTATCTTTCTTTAGTTAACCAAAACCAGTAAGTTTAGTAGGCTTCTCTATTTCAATTTCATTCTGCACACAACTAGAATGAAAAACGTAACAGAAGCCCCAATTTATGAAGTTAGAGGATAAAATCTATATTTATCTATTCAGACATTTAGAATTTCAAATTAGCACTCAGTCAACTCAACAGGGAATTTGAGTGGCAATTTCATGTAGGTAAATTGAAAAGTAGGACCATGAGAATTTTGATATTTCATATTTCTTCTCTGACCTAATTTCAAGTCTTTGTCTATTTGTGCTTATAAATGCATTGTAACACAGTTTAGGACAATATGGACAAATGCCTCTTCACTGAAGTTAGTGGACTGCGTCCATTTACCACCAGCTGCAGATCTGGTCCATAATTCACAGTTTTGTTGAAATGTTCTATAAAATGAAGTCAGTAAATAAAATTTATACCCTTTGCTTAAAACTAGGCTTTGGGCAACCAGCAAGAATAGAACTTGTGCCAAACCATCTGCAAATCACGAATATGCAGTTCAGCACATCCCTCTTCCAGCATATAAACTGGAACATTTGCCACTTTGTCTCTTAAACTTCTCCATAGCAAACACAGGACACACAAAAATTAAGCGCACCCTCAGGCACAGAAGTAACTACCCAGTAGATATTAACAGGTGCATGTTATCTTAATGTTAGAACAACGAATGTAGGCTTAAAAATAATTGTCAGCATGTTCCCCAAGACACCTGTTACTTGGTTTTCTCCATTTTGACAGGTGACAGTGGGAAAGATTGTCCAGGCTGCAATTAGCAGAAGGAGACTTAAAAGTGTTAACATTCAAAAAAAAAACCCCTTTTTCATAAGTATTTCTAGTCCTCAAAAGGAAAGGTAAAAATTAAAACATTTCTTTCCTCATAGCTTCCTCTGCACTGTAGTTAAAACACTGAATTTGGATGTCATTTATACCAACAATATGAGTGTATTCCTTTTAAACATAAGGACCTGTAAAAAAACCCCAAACACCTCATATGAGTGTTAAACACAGTGAATTTTCATAAAGCTCTGAGAAACACACTATCAAGCTTAGTTCTTGCGTCCTGCTTAGTGACAACGAAGAGCAGGTTCTTTGAGATCAATGTTGTAGGCCACGTTTCCACGATGAGAACAGAGTAGGCTCACTCTTCTTGGCTTGGGTAGGCTTTTGCCTTCTCCTTGGTCTTTCTGTTCTCACTGATGCCAGTGGATCCCACATCATCTGCCTTCTGGGAAGTGCCAGAAAATGTCTCTGTATAATGCTGCTCAGCTGTAAGTTCTGGACGGTCGGTTCATTTTGGTTACTGTATGTCATTAAGATGCAGCCATCATTCAGCTGTTCACAAGTCAAAACATAACTTTGCTCATCTAAACTCATGTACTCCGGGGCATTATCCCTGATTTGAACTTTAGCAGAGACATGCCATGCGTTGTTGCTAGGATCCACTTTCAGTGAGATGCCAGTCAAGATCTGCTTTTTCTAAGAGATCCTCAGGTACTTTATAAGTGAAAGCAAATGAACTTAAGTCAATAAAGACTAAGGTCTTAATAAAGAATAGGTTGGTCTCAGTATTCAGATAGCAATGACCCAGAAGAACATTTATGTGTACCAGTGAAATTTAATATTCATTCTCACAACACGGTCATGTTTCCAGTTCTAGTCAAAAGGCAATACTAACATCCATTCCTATAAGGGTGGACAACTGCCTGAGAAGTACTGGTAATAGTACTTATATTCCCCATCTGAATTTCACCTAAAAGATGGCAGTTTGATCACTAGGTCATGGTTCTTCTACTTACTGTAATTAATACTGTGCTAGCATGTCAAAATCTAATTGACAACTGGATTTCTGTCATATCTGGTTTTGCACATAGAAAAAACCATAAGACCAGAAAGAGCTCTTGCAGGCTCTGCAGTTCTCAGCTTAAGATTTAGATAATGTGTACTGGGTACAAAAACAAAACAACTTTGTGACTTATTCCCACTTCTATTATATCAAGCTATTTTCCCCTTCTTCCGTTTAACTGCACAGTTCTGTGCAACAGAAGCAACACAGAAAAGTCAGATTACTTTCCAAAGTTACCACCTAATGTTGCAGATTTATTTTCTTCTATTCATTTTCATAATGCACTCAGCAGTTTTAAACGGACCAGAAAGAGTGTTTCTATTATTTGTCTAAGGGACTTATATTACCACTAATGGTTCTAAAAGTGAAAAGATTTAACTTAATCATTACCTTTTACAATGCATTATTATAGAAAACATCAGTACCTACAAATGATAACTATTCAACATTTACATACTGGAAGAGATTTGGGATAAGACAGCTTTATTATGCGCATGGGGTGCAACTACCGTCTCCGGAACCCAGTATGAAATAGCAGCTTCTGTGCAATAAGCAATGTTCTGTGTTAGTATGTCCTGAATCAGTAGATAGATACTATAGAGAAAATGAAATACAAATGGAAAGATACAGCTATATTAAATAGACAGAAGCTGTTTTTACAGGTTTCCCAATGGAAGAAATAGCCTATTACTTTCTCCTTCTGGTAAGCGAGAATTGGGTTTATTGACTGTAATATTAGCTGTAATATTAGCTAGCTTTGTGACAAACACTTTGTGCTTGGATTTCCTCATTGTGTTTGTTTTGAGTTAAATGCTTTGGCATCATTGAATTGAAAACACTATCTGTTTCGTCCTTCTCCAGTACTCAACCTTACTAAGCTTTTAAATAACTATTAGATCCCATTGGACAGACTAATTTGTTTCATATTACAAACACTAATGAAGAAATGGTACAAACTTGTTTGAAATTTTCTGGAACTATCCCAAGATGAGTTTTTCCCCTGCTATTGAGTTTTAGCAGCCAAAGTGCACTGCTGAGAGATATTAAACCTAGAAGCAATGACTGTTCTTCATATATATATGTGCATTTACATATATGTATGTGTGTACATATATATTTACAGATTTGCATTCTTTCCCTGATCTGGAACTCTGAGCAAGGAGGAACCAGATCAACAGAAGATATGGCTAACTGGGGAGGTCCCAATGGACTGGAGGATAGCAAATATAGCACCCATCTACAAAAAAGGCAGAAAGGAGGATCCAGGAAACTATAGGCCTGTCAGTCTGACCTCGGTAGCAGGGAAGGTCATGGAGCAGATCATCTTGAGTGCCATTACAAGTCATATAATGGACAAGCACGGGATCAGGTCTAGTCAGCATGGGTTTATGAAAGGCAGGTCCTGCCTGACGAACCTGATCCCCTTCTATGACAAGATGACCCGATTATTGGATGAGGGAAAAGCTGTGGACAATGTCTACCTAGACTTTCGAAAACCGCTTGACACTGTCCCCCATAAAATTCTCATGGAAAAACTGGCGGCTCATGGCCTGGATGAGCGTACGATCTGCTGGATCAAGCACTGGCTGAATGGGCGGTCCCAAAGAGTGGTGATCAATGGAGTTAAATCCAACTGGCAGCCGGTCACAAGTGGTGTCACTCAGGGCTTGGTGTTGGGATCATTTCTGTTTAACATCTTTATTGATGACCTTGATAAGGACATAGAGGGTATCATCAGCAAGTTTGCAGATGACACGAAGCTAAGCGGGAGTGTTGATCTATGTGAGGATAGGGAGGCTCTACAGAGAGTCTTGGATAGATTGGACCGATGGACCAATGCTAATGGAATGTGCTTCAACAGGGCCAAGTACCGGGTCCTGCACTTGGGCCAGAACAACCCTATGAATCGCTACAGGCTTAGGGAAGTGTGGCTGGAGAGCTGCCTTGCAGAAAAGGACCTGGGGGTTCTAATTAACAAGCGGCTGAACATGAGCCAGCAGTGTGCCCAGGTGGCCAAGAAAGCCAATGCCATCCTGGCTTGTATTAGAAATAGTGTGACCAGCAGAAGTAGGGAGGTGATTGTCCCCCTGTACTCAGCACTGGTGAGGCCACACCTTGAGTATTTTGTCCAGTTCTGGGCACCTCAATACAAGAGAGATATCGAGGTGCTGGAGCAAGTGCAGAGGAGGGCAATGACGCTGGTGAAGGGCCTGGAGAATAAATCTTATGAGGAGCGATTGAAGGAGCTGGGACTGTTTAGTTTGAGGAAGAGGAGGCTGAGGGGAGACCTCATCACTCTTTACAACTACTTGAAAAGACATTGTAGAGAGGTTGGTGCTGGTATCTTCTCACAGGTAATTAGCGATAGAACTAGAGAGAATGGCTTTAAGCTGCAGCAGGGTAGGTTTAGGCTGGACATTAGGAAAAAATTCTTCACAGAAAGAGTGGTTAGACACTGGAATAGGCTGCCCAGGGAGATGGTGGAGTCACCATCCCTGAATGTGTTTAAGAGTCGTTTCGATGTGGTGTTAAGGGAAATGGTGTAGGGGAGAACTTTGTAGAGTGGAGTTGATGGTTGGACTCCGTGATCCCAAGGGTCTTTCCCAACCTAAATGATTCTATGATTCTACGATATAAAATGACCTATGAAGCCATATGGATGAAGTACAACTAACTTTATACTACAAAAGAGCTGTACGATACAATTGTTTGTGTCAGTTGTACTGCTGACAATACAAATTTGCGCAAAAATATTGACAGTACAAACATTGCTATACATTTTTCCCCCCAGAAACTAGTAACATACAGAGAACTAAAATAAAAGGAAAGAAAATAGAGCAGACTTACAGAAGGATGATTAGATGGAGGAGATAAACATCTGTTCCGTAAAAACTAAAAAAAAAAAAAATAATAAAAAAAAAGGAGTAAAATCTAGAGCTGAATTGAACAGGATAGATTAGCCTGTCATCTAAAAAGCCCCGTTTAAAGATATATATACACACATACATGTGTCCCAGTTTCCACTGGGATAGAGTTAATTTTCTTTCTAGTAGCTGCTGTGTTTTGGGTTTGGCGTGAGAATGAAGTTGATAATGCACACTGTTTTAGTTGTTGCCAAGTGATGTTTACATCAGTCAAGGACTTTTTCAGCTTCCCATAGAAGCTGAGAGGGATCATAGACAGAACAAGCTGGACAAAGAAATATTCCTTACCAACATCACGCTCAGTGATCTGTTCTTATTCCACGGGCAGCAGCTTCTGCCTGACCACGTGGGAAGTTTTACCGCATCACATTGGGCAGCATACAAACCTCACGTCTGATGTGTCCTTGGGCTCTTATGTGTCGTGACTTTCTAGTCTTCACATAGCCATATCGTTATCATAGTAACCAACTTCTTGAGCAAATTTGAGTGCCTCCCAGGATTAACCAGGGGAGATACTGAATTTACCTGAACTATAGGTAATTTCCATACTTGATCCCTATCCAACATATACATAGTCATGCACAGGAGATCAAAGAGCACAGGATCGCTGAGGTGGTCAGGGACCTCTGAAGATCTTCCAGGCCAACCTCCTGTGCAAGCAGGGTCCCACCTACAGCACTTTGCTCAGGGTGATGTCAAGTCATTTTTTGATGGATGGAGACTCCACAGCCTTTCTGGGCAACGTGTTCCAACTGTTTGACACCCTCGCAGTAAAAACATGGTTTCTTCTGTTCAGATGTGTTTCAGTTTGTACCTAGTGCTTCCTGTCCTTTCACTGGATACCAGTGAGAAGATCCTGGCTCCTTCCCTTTTACATCCTCCCATGAGGTATTTATACACATAGATAACATCCCCCTCAATCCTTCTCTTCTCCAGGCTAAACAGTTCCTTAGCGCTCTCAGCCTCTCCTCACAGCAGAGATGCTCCAGTCCCTCATGATATCAGCCATACCCCAAAGATATTATAAACCTTACAATTTCCACATCACACAAAGCAACTGAGCCAGATTAGCTAGCTTGCTTGAGTTTAGTGTAAATTGGAAATACACCAAATTTCATTTTCTATTGAAGAAATGCCTAGTTCATCAAAACAACATTAAGTCTTACTTTTAATATATTTAGTAGTCTTGTTTTTAATATAGTCAATGAAAAGCAATAGAAAACTATCTACTTATATTGTCATTTATATTGCAATACTGCACCAAGATTCCACATAAATATTTATGAAGATCTTATTTGCTATTTCTTGAGAATATCTTACTAACTTACAAGTTAGCAACAAGAAAAACAGATCCGTTTTGTAGATACAACACTATATATCTGTGGATTTGTGCTTGAAAACAGTGAATATAGCTCATTAACATACCTTTCACTGAGTCCACTTGCCAAGACAGCATATGCAAAAAAAATGACTTTAAAACAGTTTTCTAGTAAAAATATGACTTTATATATAACCATTTTCATACTCTGAGTATGAAATGGATATTGCTGGTTTGGGCTGTTTTGTTCGTTTACTTGTTTTTAATTGTCAGCTGATCTTTCTTGGTGTAGACATGCCTCTGGAGGCACAATAGTAAATGGGACTGGCAATGACTCAAGCATGCTGAGCCCAAGGTTTGTATTTAATTTGGAAAGATGTAGCTCTTTCCAAAAAGTAGGAAGACTTTAATTTTGAGACTCGAGTTGAAAAAAGCAACTTTTGTCACTTGCCTGAAGCTTTAAGAAGGCATACCACTTTGCCTGGAGCGAAGCAGAAAATTCAAGATAGAAGTTGCTAGGGGTTTTCTAGTAGGAGAAAAGGGCCAAAATCAGCCTTAGAAATGTTTGTGTCTTATCTGTAGACGACCTTCAACAATTTTATAAAATCCTAAAGGTCCAGAGCCCTAAACGTAACTGTGATTACATTTTTCTGAATTCAAAGACAATGAAACTTGTTTATCTGTTGTAAATTTTAACTTAAAGGCCACATCTTCATATGGTAAAAATGTTCTCAGGTTTGATTAAGACCTTGTTCTGTCTACCCCAGCAGGAGGAAATCTCTTTATGCCCTGCTGATTGGTGCACATACAAGTGACTGTACCATATAGACTCTTTCAGTGTCCATATTAAATATGCTTGTGAATAAAAAATGGAACATGAACAATGATACAGTCATACCTACATGACCTATTGATTTCTTATTTTGCTGTAGATACAGAAAATGAAAACTTGATCCCACAGATTTCATGAGGTCGAGGCAAGATGTAATCCAGAAAATAGGCAAAATTCTCAGTCTGGTGTGTTGAACAGCTGTAACAGTTGAAAGGTATCAGTATCAATCACAGTGTAAGACTCTCACATCCTTTTTTCTGCACTTAGGTAGATCCTAATTAGATCCACAAGTATAGGCAAAGACTTGAATAATTGCATACTGAAATTTAATATGTAAACTAAAGATAACCACAGTTCAAGATTTTTTTTATAGCAGAGTTAATTCCTTCAGTTTATTTCATGTTCTTGGCAGTTACCCAATAAAGCCACCTTTGCTAGAGAAAAATTGAACCTTTCATTTTATTGGGATTTCTTTGCCTTCTCATAAAATTGTAAAAAGATTAGCAGCTTCTTCTGGTAAATTAACACCCACGTGTCCCAGTTTTACAGAGCATCAATAATCAGATCTAGCCAGCACACTCTAAAACCTGAAACAGAGGGTGCATCTAGACTAACGTTTTAGAGAAGCTGAGGACTGCGTTCTGGAACAAACCTTGTGCTTACCACCACCTACTGCACTTCGGTTGGTATTGTGGAGTGGCCTGAAACTGCCCTCACCACACTTCTTCTGTATAAAACTAAATGGGGAAATAGAGATCAGGAGCATATCAGACTAGAGCTATTTCACATCACCCCGAGGTGATCATAATACAGCTGACAGGTCCTCAGGGCCAACGGTACAGACCACTTCTGTTAAGCTACACTGCTTGCTAATGGAGACATAGGCTTAAAGAACCTGTCTTTTGTCCTATATACATTATTTTATCCCAGGGAGACATCTCTTACTCTCATCCCTCCTTTGAATTGAATTGTCACCTGTTCTGCCTGATATTAAGAAATACAGCTGCTATTAAAGCACTTGTTAGAGCCAAGTAAGTGTTTCTGATACTATGATAGCTTGTAAAAATGTGCAGACAAAAATCCTCACTGGTGTGGCATTGGCAACTCTTTCTCTGTTTTATTAATATTTCTAAATTTAGGCAAAGTGCATCAAAAATTTTTGCAAGCTGATGATGGATGAGCTCCTGATGGAAAACAATTTTGTGATTTTCTTTCCTGTACAACCTCTTGACATAAATAGATATATAGACAATCTTATTTCAAAAAAATCACATTCACCGCCCATTTAGTTTTTACAGTATTTGGGACCATATCTAATGCATAGTCTAATGAAATTCAAATACTGGATGCAACATACTGAAATTAACTATTGCAATCAGCATCGGTGTTTGACCTTTCTAGGGACAGCTGCTTTCTCGCAAAGCAGGTAAACAATATTATCATGCCTCGTTTTTCCCTTCATTATGAATAAAACAAGATAGTGTGCGTTTTTACCTAGAGTAGCTCCTGTCATGGTTGCTTGTGGGAAAAATATCGATTGTTTGAGAAAGATACACATTTCTAGAGTGGAGTACGTGGAAACTATTAAGTGTCTGGTGTAATTTTTTTTCAAGGGAAACTGTCCAGCTTCTACGTCAGAAGTGAAAAGTAAACTATAGCTCTGTGAAGATTAGCTCTAACACGAAGAATCTGAATGAGCCATTTTTATCTCAGGTTTCAAATCCCCATTGTAGAGGTTCATAAAGAAAAGGTCATTTTGTATTCACAGGCCACGTATCTTTCAGCAAGAGAAGAACATTCTCAAGTATTATGAAGAAAAATTTGCATTTGCTTTTATAAAGAGGTTTTGCTTTATCTGTGATTTCCCTTCTTTTCAAGACAACGCCTCTTAAAGATATCTTGTGAATGCATAATGTTTAAATATATATATTTGTGAAGGGAGAGGATAAGGATGAAAAAGTGCTTCATATTTTGTACATAATGACAATCCACGTTCTTGCTACAATAACCTGAACAACACAGTTCAGTGCCTCTGCAGGTACCAAACAGCAAGAATTCAGAAGTCCTTGGTTTCTCCCTATAGCAGGATGAAAAGAGGTCCAGTTTATTATTTGCAAGTCTCCCTTACTTCATAAGCTTTGAAGAGAGGACAGTAGGAAACAATTCCTCCATTCCCTGCTTTTGCTCTGCATAAAAATGAATCTTGGTGTGCTTTGCTTTTAAAAATTACCATACTCTAAACAATTACCATGCTGCTCACAAGTTAAATAGGTCTAAACACAACTGTAACTTTAATTTGATACTCTAGAACATTTGCTGTCCATTCCTTAGAAGTTCTGATCTGTTTACACACAACTTCAGATTTCTGTTGATTTCCAATGGCCAGGACATAACTCCAGTTCTTTTCCTCACACACGTCACATAAATAACCTTGAAGAACTGTTATTCCAGACCTCACAACAGAAAGATGATGAATGTCTGGCTCCATGTGTTGTTTTCAGATACCTAATTCCTTCAGCTGTCATCATGTTTAATCTTTGCTTTTTCCTCTTCTTGTAAAATATTATAAAGATTGCCAGTAACGTTTACACACAATGAGGACATGTGTGCTTTTTTGTCAGGGTGGAGGTGAAGGATAAAAGAGGCCAAGTTTCACTCCTTTCAGCTTCTCAATAGTAAGAAGCACAGAAAAATGCAGAACATCATCTCCACACTTGCAGCTCCCCAGAAATGACTGTAATCTGCTTACTGCCACATATTCTACTTATCTTAACGAGATGCTACCTTTTTCCTGCCAAAGGCCATGAAAAAGGATGTTGAAATGTCATCCCTCATAAGCTCCAGGCAGTGAAACCAAAACGGAGTAGGAGTTTTAGGAAAGCCACTTTTGCTGACTATTATTAGATCTATCTCCATTTAAATGACTTGTGTGTTGGAAAATTATTATTACTATACTAAATGTGTCACGTTCTTTCCACAAACGACATAATATAGCTCAATATAATGAAATAGTTTAAATCTACCTGGTTTAATTGTCCCTGCTTGTATTACATAACTGTTGGTGTGTAATCAATGGGATATGGTCACTTAATAAAGGCAAATTATTTCACTTGACGTTCTTCTGGCCTTATCAGGCTGAACTACACCTCTAGACAGCGCTATGAGCTGTATTTAAAAATGTAATATTGATGTCTAAAACAATAAGCCCTTTTAAAAAATGGTTCTTTATCCTTAATAAAATATAGAAACGTAATTTTTTGTCTCAGTTTATCACTTACAGTAACCTTAATGAAATGTTTAAGCTCACGAGTAAAGACCTGTTGACATGGGTGTGATGCATTGATGCTTGTTTCTCACGCGTATTTAGTGATATCAATATTGCCTCACAGGCCCTTAAAGGATCATAGATTGGATTGGTAAAATCAACTATTTTATATGCACAGGTGACTTCCATTATTGGATGTATCCAAGCACCCAAACCCACCTGAATCACAATCAGTCCTCTTAAGAGCTCTAAGTACACATACCAATATGATTGGAACAAGGGAAAAAGATAGTAAAAGATAAACAAAAGGGCTTATCTGAAAACAATAGCAAAGCAGATAATTTGAAAGCGAACATCACATTTTCAGGCTTTGTCCTATCTACTGGACTACTTTTATCTTATGCACTCAGAAATACAAAATAACATTTAAAAGGTGCACATTCACATTTAATTTAAGATGGTGGTGAACAGACAAGATGCAATTTATGATGTAGACCGTCTGCTTGAAAGGACCTGTTTTCTAGTGTTGCAGAAGAGATGACCTCCCCTGCGCAATCTGGATTCGCCCGCCCTCACAAATGCTGCCCACTTCTAGAGAGCATCACAACAGAGATTCTGTTTCACTTGCACAGGGTCACTCATGACCTTTTCATAGGTATGAGATCAACCATATTTACGCTAATATTGATCATAAGTGTTAGTATAATTGAATGCAAATAGCCAATAGCTTTTTCATCAGCCAGGCCATAAATTAACCACAATAAAACCATGGAATTCCTATATTAGAGGGAAACACAGGAGACCTAGCAACAAACTCCAAGAAAGCCAGAGATTATGCTGCACTACCTACAAGTACTTTAGAATTCTATTTACTACATATGAGGGATTTTAGACCTACCTTTTCTCTTTGAATTCATGGCATACGGAACAGCTTAATGCAAACTGAGTCAGAGACAAATATATTTCAGTAACCTCCCGGGACTCACATAGGTCTTGGCATGACTCTGACTATGTGGCTGCTGGCAAGCTGACTTCAATCAGGCTAATATTTATAGATAAAACTTTAATTAGGCATTTCATGCAGTGGGCAGCATGTAATTGGCATGAATATACCTTCTGCAGAGCAGCCTGATTAGTCATAAATAAGCATTGCAGTACTGCTGAGGGTAATAGATGAATACTGTGTTTTACCGGTACCAAGGCTTATTGACTTGAATAGATCATGATGATAACATTGTTTTAATGAACTGGAGCTGCCAAGGCAAAGTAGAGGACAGTTTGTGTCATAACGCTATAGCCCAAACGTTTTAGATAATGAGCACAGACTAATTTAAGATGACACAAAATACCCTGATTGCTACGATTCATTTGCAGTCGGGCAAACAGAAATATATATACAGTTACGTAGGTGTAATTGGAGTTTGATGGTTAACCTTTTTGCAGAATTATCACAATTATACACGCAGATCTGATTTGCCACAATGTCACAAGGGAAGACTATTACTGTTACTGCAAGCTGACTATAAGTTTATAATGCCACCTAACAGACAGAAAAACTGGAAGTTAAATGCTGTTTCTCACTTCATAGGAGTAGGTTTGCTCCAGATGAAGAATTACATTAAATAGAATTTGGGTTTCATAAGCAATTTTTTTTAAAGCATTGAAGAAATAGATTTCCCTTTGTTCCATAATCATATGCACATGTATGTGTACACAGGTGTTTATGAAGCTATCTATATATATAATTATCTATAACTATGTAATTGTAGAATGTGTGTGCGTACTATACATACCTACATTTCCATACTCTTAAAAAAAAGGAGATTTTTAATTTCTGAGAGCTTGTGAACACTGGCGTATGAACTTCATGTGATAAAAGCAGCAGCAACAATCTTTAAAACTCAGTAGAATCAAATGAAATCCTCTCACTGTGGTTACAATGGTTTGCTCTAACAAAGGCTATAAGGGAACTAGAGTGGAAAAGGTGGAATTCTAGATAAGAAAATCCTACAAGTTATAGACACTATTAAAATTTTAATGAAAATGCCCCCCATGCAAGTGTGCACAGGATCCAATAGCAATCAAGTTTGGGCATATCTATCAATTATAGACACTTCAATGTTGTTGGCTGCTAGGAAACTATCATTATTAACAATAAATACATTTAAAACCTTTATTACAGATAGAACGCAAAGAAAAAAAGATAAATCACATATAAATTTTACCCTTATCTGTAAAGTTTTCTTTTCAGAATTCTTTTCTCTTGGTTTTGGGGATGTGTTTTGTAGAAAACACTGAAGAAGGTAATAATCACTCTTGTTCAAGGAAAAGTAAGTTGTTCCAAGAATGATGAGAGCATATTTTGAGCTTTTGCTATTGGAGTTTAATCCTCTTTTCCTGAAGATGAAATAAGACAAAAATACCCAAGAAGGGAGAGAAAAGAGCAGTAGAGGTAAAAAACACTGGTATACAGTCTTGTTAATAACATCTCTGCTGGATAATGAGAAATGGAATGTTTTGTGTGTTCTTATGCCTTTCAGAGGACTTAAATGAAAAACATTATTTTCACTAATGTTTAACTGTGTACAAGATTTTCTCAATTATTTTCTTTCTAGCTTCTGACAAAGTAGTTTCTGTCATTTGCTTTTGGTGTCATTTTTCTAAACTTCAAATAATTATTTCTTCTGATTTTAGGAAGTTCCATGTTTCTTTTTTGGTGACTTTTGAGACAATAATATTGTTGTACAGATTATTCATAGCAAAATGGTGATTTTTAATTAATCTTAACAGACCTACAAACCAAATGAGATTTGCCTATTTGCAACTTTGTTCTGATCACAAAACTCAGCCTGGATCCAAATCATGTGCGGTTTCTGCAGTTGTCTGTTCCCTCCCCTGGCCCCCCAAGGAGCTTTCCTTTACCATCTTCTTCCTGTTCCACCACCTCTGAGAAGAGTCCATCTTCTTGCAAGTAGACTAGATTTAATATTGGCCTTTGTGCCAAAGAAAATATTTTTTCAATAGATGAGAAACACATGGAAAAATAGGCTAGGTCTTTTTTTTATGAGAATTATAGAATGGTTTGGGTTGGAAGGGACCTTTAAAGGTCATTTAGTCCAACGCCCTGCAGTCAGCAGGGACATCTTCAACTAGATCGGGTTGCTCAGAGCCTCATCCAGCCTGGCCTTGAATGTCTACAGAGACAGGGTCTCCAACACCTCTTCTGGGCAACATCTTCCAGTGTCTCACCACCCTCATAGTAAAGAGCTTCTTCCCAATGTCTAATCTAAACCTACCCTGCTGTAGTTTGAAAACATTGCCCCTCATCCTATCATTACACGCCCTTGCAAACAGCCCCTCCCCAGCTTTCTTGTAGGCCCCCTTCAGGTACTGGAAGGCTGCTATAAGGTCTCCCCAGAGCCTTCTCTTCTCCAGGCTGAACATTCATTTCAGTGCTCTGCACTAGTATTTTGTAAGCACATAGGGCTTCAGACAGCTTATTCCTACACTCTCACCAGCAGCAGTCAAAGGTACAAACAGTTGAGGTTTGCTTTCCTACCAGGAACAAAGAAAACTGAGCATTGCTCTAGTATTTGCTGAGGGAAAGATTAGTATCAATGAAGAATCCAAGTAGAAAACAAAACTAGGGCATGAATTCACAGCAGGTCTAAGTTCATCCGGGTTCAGCTTTAGCCAGCTGTTGTTCATCCATGAGCTGACCTTTTATGTGCTCTAGGCCATTTTGCTAGCAAATGCAGTGTCACACATGATGCAGGCTAAGACTGGTCATTGTTCTTTATATGCAGAACATGAACAACATACCTTTTCCCCCCTCTGCCCCAATCCACAGTGCTTTCTTCAAGCAGTACTTCAGTAGTTTAATGGAAAAATAGTACTCTGGAATGACACTGAAGATTAAAATTTAGTTGATATAAGCCATTGATGCAGAAGTAGTCAATCAAAAGGAAAAGAACTGATTGTGTAGGAAGCAAGATAAACTGTGTGGTCTGAATTTTAAAAACCTTTCATTTTATTAGCTATATTAGCTATTTGTCTTTTCCCACCGCTATCTTGAAACATGAACATATGCACTGTAAAAGAGCATTGTCCAGTGGTCATAATTATTTTGGAAAGTACATAACATTTTCTTCTTGAACACCCCTGTTGAACTCCAGCTGATGCCTCCTGATAGAGACTACCTTTGCACTGTCGTGCCGATGAGCCTGTCCTGCAGACGCATCAGGGTAGCTTCTCTCCCTGTTCCCAACATTTGCCTATTTACCCCTATCACAACAGTTTGACAGTGCAGCTGAGGAGCTTCTCCCACCCAGAAGTCCACTTTTTATAAAGTGGTGCAAAAGACATTTAAGGAGAGCTTTCAGTTTCACTGGTCTTGCAGTAATATGGACAGAGCTTTAAAGGCATCCTACCTAGTGGTATTTCTGAATAAAGTGGTTTTACTCTACTGCTCACTCAGCTGCCCAGTAAGCACTGTTTATGGAACACGCACAGAGTGACAGGTGTTAATCTGTGCTACTCTGTTTCTCCTGATCACTTTGCTAAGCATCTGGATTTCAAGTAAGATTATGCAGGAGAAGAGCTGATTTAATTTCACAGCCTAAGTACCATAGCGTAATACTTGCTACATACCAAAAGCATTTTGCTCATTTTTTATTTTTAATATCTATTTCTTCAGGAGAATATTATAAAAATACTGAAAAGCTTTTTTTTTTTTACTAGATTTCTTAGTGTCAAGGTGTGAAATCATCAAATTTCAACTATGATGAATTATTAGAGTTTACCACTAAGTCTGCCACTTGCACTTTGTAAATGTCATGGGGAAAAAAAATCAAGGTACTGAAATTAGAAACATTTGCAGACAAAGCTTTTGCCATACTATAAAGCACAAGCTCTATTCTTGTTTTAAAGTAAATTTAGAACACACATTTGTATAGCAACTAGTAGATAGTAAAAATCACAAATACATTTTACAGTTTTATTTCTTCATTCTACAGTTACCAATAAAACATACGCAATTTTACAGGACTTTTTTTTTTTTCCCCCATTACCACGTTGTTACTCAAGTTACATATATACAAAGTGCAGGGGAGAAGTTCTAAATAGTTAGCAATATAAAAGCACTTATCAGAAAGAAATCAAAGCCGTAGTGTAGAAAGTCCCATACCTCTCTGATAAAGACATTCCAGATAGAAGTGCTGACAGTCACATGGAGCAATGACAAATCACAGCATTCACTCCAGGACAGAGTCAGCTGCCCAAATCCCTGATCAGATTTGAACACATTCTGGTCCCCCATGATCAGATTCGGTGAAGAGGCAATATTTACTGCCCAGTTACTGATTTTAACCCCATCAAGAGACAATGGACCATTTCATTAGGGGTGTGAAATGCTGTCTCTGCTGGTGAAAATATGCTTTCAGTTATGACACATGATTCACACAAAGAATTAATTTCTTTGCAGGAAATGCAAGTCTTAAAAAAAAAAAAAAAAACAAAACCAAAAGCAAATCCCCAGACCAACCACATTAATCTATTTTCTTTAATCTGAAATTTAATACAGGATTTACATCTTTACTGCTTTTCCAATTTTTTATTAATAGGGTGTTTTAAAAGTTTTCATTAGCACTTTACCATCATCTATTGCTACGATGAACTGCTGGCAATAATTTACCAGATAATTTGAAATCAATGTCTAAGTTTTGACCGCAGTCTTTTCTTTAATGACAATTAATTCCTTTCTACTGTATTTGCTAAATAAATGCCCTTTTTCCTTTCTCAGTCAAGTTTTAGTTTGAGCTAACAATGTCTAACGCAGCATTTTTTTCACTCTTATGCTGTTAAACATTCTTCTTTTACATCTTTTTCATGGTACCTAATTGGCATGGAAAGAATTTTACTGCCATAAGGTCACTGGGAGTATTATTTACCAATACCATTGTCATTCTAGCAGCTGTAATCTTCTAATCATTATTTTTAATCATTGAAAACAAGCAGGCTCACAGAAATATGCATTTAAGTGGCATCTGTTCTCTTGTTTTTATCAGTTGTCTTTATCTGTATGCAGGTACATAGACACTTACAAATGAGTCTGCGTGGAAGCAACTGGTCTTTGACTGATGCTCAGATACAGCAAAGATGCTCCTGCATAATCAGAGAGAGAGAGAAGAGTTTTGCCCTCCTAAACTTGCAACAGCAAAGGGAATTCACAGCTGAGGAGAGCTAAGTACAGCTCTTCTTATCTCAGTAAGAAACACTCGCTTCTAAACTGCCTGACTGAGCTTCACCGTACCAGTAAGTTTCAGGTAACTATATCCCAAAATAAAAGCTCACTTATTGCAGCTGCAGACTTGCTGCAGTCCCAAGTCAACAACAGAATGGGCACTATTGGGAGTGGCAGAGATAACCGAAAAGCAAAAAAATCAAGAACAAAAAGACCAGGTTTCAAGTCCAGCATGCTGACCTGAGGCAACGCATTTAAAATGGGCTGAAGAGAACACTTTCATTACTATTTTTCAGAGTCCTTCCTCTATTCTTGCTCTCTTTAATCCCAAAACACTCAATATCAGCATAAATTAAACCTCCTGAAAAGCAAATGTAGTTTTAGGAGTCTGTGGTATGACTCAGTCTCCCCTGACAGTCCTTTCTTAAACTGGAGTGGCCAGTCTTATCTGATGGCATTTCATAAACAGGTCAGAGCAACAGAAACAGAGGTGAAAAGCAGAAAAGGCACCTTTCTGCTGTGCTGAAATACTGTGGTCCTCTGACATTCTGTTTTTTGAAAATATATCTGGGAACAAGATTTGTGGAGCTACACACATACATCAACAGTCTAAGAATTGATTTTGTACTGACAGAAATTAAGTCTTGGTGATTTCAGACAGCTTTAAGATTAAGGCGATACAATTTGAGGTCACAATTTTGGATTTCAGCACTAAATGTCTGCATGAATCCTGCTTCAGGAATCTTAATCCTTTACAATATCTGGTCCCTGATCTTATTAGCCTTGCCAAGACCTGGCAAACTTGTGCCAGTTTAAGGAGAGTTCTTTTAACCACCTTTCTAATCAGAAGAGTAAAACATTTTTATTAAAGAAAGTCTGTCTTAGTCTGCCAGCCAAATAATCAGCAGAATGCAAATGGAGACAGAAAATATATATGGCTGGGGAAGGAAAAGGAGACAAGAGAGGAAGAGAAAAGAAGGAATCCATATTATACATTCAAATGTACTGTTGTTAAATTCAGTGGTGGAAATACCTCTCTGACTTGTTTCGGTCAGGACATCTTTCAGAATGAGGTTGATGAAGGTCTGCTGGTGTTGTGATGATCAGAGGCGGTGAAAGTAGCAGCTAGAAAGGTAAAACTCACTGTCTTTGGTTCAACCATCCCTGTTAGCATCATCATTAAGTGAAGGTCTACAAGAGGTAGAAAGCCTATTATTTTGTTCCTCAGTTTGTCGCAAGAGCTTTGATACGTGTATGTGTAGTTGTTGTTCTTGCTTATCTGACATAATTCTAAATACAGACCTCTGAATGGGCAGATTTACTACATCTTTAAACAGTTGCTGAATATTAACATTTGTCTATTGAGCTAAGCTGCACCTTTGTTTCCTAGGACAACTTGCCAAAATTCCACACATTTCTGAGCATCTAAACATATTTCTGCCATTTAGTAACGTGCACTGCTGCAGAGCATTATATTGGAGTCCCCACAGCTCATGCTAGAGCCTCTTAAAATACCTTTCCAAGAGTAAACACAGAACCAAATTAAAAAAAAAAAAAAAAAAGGCCAGCTGGAAGATGGCAAACTTCCCTAGAAAGAAAAGAACAAGACATTGGAAGAAAAAATTAGATTTTCACCTTCCACTAGATTGTTGAGACTGATGGAAATCAGAATGTGGAAGTCTGGTCAGAGGTAAGGTGGGAGCTCAGTGGGTAGCATTTTGGGTTTAGATCAATTTTATGGTTGAGAAAAAGGCATAGTAAACTAAAAAAAAAGGTGCTCGTTCATTTGGGACCTTTTTTTATAAGTGCAGTTACAGGGGGGTTTAGGAAATAATCCTTTTGCATGCATGCAAAAAGTTCTCAGGCAGATTTAATCAACTTGAGCACCTCAGGAAGTAGCTCTGGGCCCTGGTTAAGTTGATGAGACCACTTATCTTTCTGAAATAGTGTATTTCAGTCTTTACAGACCAAATGCCATTCAACCCTCCTGCAGCAGTTGTTCTAAGCCTCAAAGGCCTTTTTTCTTAGACATGTTTTTTATTTGGAGCTCCTGTTTTAAATTGTCTAGTCTACCTGCATATCTTCATGTTCCTCCAGATCATAACACTGCTTAATGTAATGCCACGCGATGCAAATGTCAGCTTGAATCACTGCTAAAAACAAATGACACTTTTTGGGGCAGCCTAGGAATTAGAAATGGTAAATAAATATTCTGCTGTCAGCATGTCTCTACATCAGGCTGATCAACAGCAGCTGATCTGGCCTTTCCCTGCTGTGGTGTGCTCAGAACAGCAGCAATTTTGCTTTCACATTTTAGTAAGACTAGCAAACATTACCAAGGAGGCTAGGGCTTTGAAATGGTAAATATTCAGTCTCACGAAAGATGTTATCCTTGGGTAAAGCAGGATGAGCACCATGCACCTACAGGGACAAATCAAAACAACATGTTCTGAAAAAACTATTTACATGATATAAATAGTAGTATTCTTGCCAAAGGAAAATTTAGTTAGTTTCTGTATTCCATTGCAATCTTTTGTTAGCAATAGCTTTACTTTAACTTAGCCATTCTGAACATCACTCAAGCAGTTAGAATAATTTAATAGAATGAAAAACATACATAAATTGACCAGAGGAAAGTAGCTTACTGACTATCAGAAATTACCTCTAAACTTTGGGGTTTACCTGCAGAATTTGTAATTCATCACTGATTTATATCAATGGTAGTACACCAAGACTCAGAGAAGATGAGCTATTTTGTGATCAGCAGCTATGTTTTTGGACTGCAACTCTCATTCATGAAGATGAACGACCAAATTTTAACCTCTTGTGATAAGGAATGTATCATTTCTACAAGCATCCCTGGGTTCTGGAGGACTTCAAAACGGAGAGTGGTCTTCTCAGTACAGGCATGCTGTATTATATTTCTCCCCTGACTGTTTCATAATACAAAATAAAATGTTTCAAGTTTCAAAACACTTTCACAAAGTTCACTTCTCAAAGTAAATTTCAGGCATAGCTAGGAGTTTGTGGAAGATTGCCCAATGGGAAGAGACCAACTTCCAACAGGCCCACCACAGGACACATCTGAGCCCATCAGACAAGCTGATGGCATCTCTGTGAAAATGTATTTTTAGAAGGGCAGAAAACACCACACAGGCAGTGGAGCAGGGAACAAGAGAGTGAGAAACACCAGTGGGAACACCAAGGCCAGAAGAGAAGGAGAAGGTGCTCCACGGCAGATCAGATACTCCTGAAAAACTGCAGCCCTTGGAGTGCCCAAGACGAAGTAGAGAGAAAATGTTAGGAGGAAGGAGTGGTAGAGAAGAACCACTGTTTCCTGATGGTAATCACCCACTTCCCACCCTCCTGCACCACTTGGTGGTGGAGTAGAGGAATCTGGAGTGAAGGAGTGGGGATGAGCCTGGGAAAAGAGGGAGGAAAGGCCTCATTTTAATGTTTGTCTTTTTGTTTCCCCTACCCAAATTGGTAATTAAATATTTATTTTAATTTGCAATAAATTGATTTTCCCCAGATGTAGTCTGTTTTGCTTGTGATGGTAATTGGCAAGGGATCTCCTTGTCTTTATTTTGGCCCATGAGCTTTCTCACTCCTTTTCTTCCTATTCTTTTCCCCTTCAGCTAGCTGAGGAGGGGAGAGTGGACAACCAGCTGGGTGGGTGTTTAGCTTCTGGCCAAGGCTAACCCACCACAGATACAACCATTTTTTAAGACGTACTAGAAACATAGGGGGCATTTTAACTGCAATCCAAGAATAAATAGGTATTTAGCCACAGCAAAAGAAAAGCATTTCAGAGGAGCTTACTAGCATTTCCACAATACAGGTACCAGAAATATCGTGTCAGGAAGGCTGTTCTGCAGATCAATAACAAAGGTTGGCCATGCTGCAATGACAAGAGCCGTCACTTTCCAAAGCAATATCCTCACAGCTTGATTCACTTGTGTAAATGTCACCAGGCCTAAATTTCTATGTGTTGTTTTGTTTCCTTGCTTCAGTCTTATAAAAACTCCTGACAGATATGGGAACAATCTGCTAATGTCAGATGTCTCCATAGCAGGATTACAGCAATTCTCAATTTCCAGTTTCCAGATGTACAGAATGTTCTTCTTTCTACCTCAGAAAGAGCAAGCTTGTTATTCTAGCACAGCCCAAAGAGCAGGATAGTACACATACCAAATCCCCTCTGGATGGCACTCTGGCTTAGAAACATCCTTTGCTGACCAGAGGGTAATTTAGTAAAATTATAACTCAGCCACCCTGGCTACTAAGTAGAAGCAGTCCCAAACCACTGTAATCTTCTTTGTCTCTGACAAACAGATCATCTACTATTTAGATTAAAAAATTATTTGTTAAGAAGGCACTCAGTAGAATTTCTTAAACTATTTTGACACAGAGAAGCCTCAGCAGCAGTTGAAATTTCTTCCCTCCAGGTCTGTCTAATGAACTTCTTTACCTTCCCAAAGGTTTAAACAATCAAATCAGAAAAAAAAATATCTATAATGTGATCAAGACTCAGCTTAAACCACTTGGTAATATCCAGCAGGACTGTACACAAGATTATCCAAACCCCGCAATTTCAAGTGCAAAGGAAGACTTGCTTAGTATTTCCATATTTTCATTTGTCTTTTTACTCTGAACTACAGAATTAAAAAAAGTCACCTACAGCCTACAAAGAGACTGAAATTCAATTTAAGTTCAAAGCAAACTCTATAAGATCCAAAACAGTTCTCCCTTACTCCATTATTTATCATCTTCTATACAAGCCAAAGGCCTAACCCAACTGATGCTTTCATTCAGGTCCTACACAATGGATTGTAGCTTTCTAATTAGTTCTGCAGATGTTCCTGCATCAGGCTTTGGCTAAACTATTGCCTAGAAGCACAGCTCCAAACAAGAACTGGTAATTTTGGATGAGCTGAGCTCTCCACAGAGGCACAAGCCATTTCTGAGCAGCCAACAGTATATGTCCTCCAAGACCCTACTGTTTGTAGGTGAGATGTGCGGGAGAACAAGTTGTCATTTTAAAGCTGATTCAACTAAATCACTTCCAGCTTATCCCTGTTGTAACTTGTATAACATGATCCACAAAGACAGATCCCTGGGCTCTCAAGTTTCAAAAAGATTTGTGAAAATCTCTGCAAGAAGCCTACATTTCATGTAGAAATGTCATTAAAAGATGTTAACACAACCTTTACCAGCTATCTACGCAGCAGGAGGAGCTGTCAGGCCTCAATAACTTCTGAGTAAGGAGAAATCTCTGGTAAATCTGTGATTTGTTCATTTCACATCTACCTCAGCCCTAGAAGGGGTATAAGAAGATCCCTACACACAGCAATGCAGGAAGAATCATATTTCAGGGCCCTACCTGCAGCCAGCAGTTCTGCCTCAAGAACGGATTATTAGCAAAGACAAATGACTGGGAACCTTGTGCAGTTACTCATGACAGAAGTGCCTAAAAATTGAAACAAGCAATGCAGAATGCCAGGTAAAACATACATTGTATGTTGAGAAGACCTTATTGGATTATGGGCAGAATGATCTAATAACCTCTTCCATAGAATAAAGTGAGTTTACATGCAACACATGTAGCATGGAGAACAAACAAGAGGAGTCAGAGACTTGTGCACACCTGCAGAGCTACGATATCATTGGCATCACATAGACATGGTGGGATGGCTCCTCTGACTGCAGTATTGTAATGGAAGGAAACAAGCTCTTCAGGAAGGAGGGGCAGTGGTGTCACCCTCTGTCAATGGCCAGCTGGAACGCATGGAGTTCCACCTGAGGAGGGATAAGGAGCCAACCAAGAGCTTATGGGTCAGGATTAAAGAGAAGGCAGGGACAGGTGATTTTACAGAGGGCATCTGCTACAGGCCACCTGACCAGGAAGACCAAGGGGATGAGGTCCTCTCTAGACAGACAAGAGCAGCTTCACATTCACAAGCCCTGGTCCTTACGGAGGACTTCAACCACCTCGGTATCTGTTCGAGGGACAGCACAGCGGGGCATAAGCAATCCAGGAGGTTCCTGGAATGTGTCCATAACTGCCTTCTCCAAGTGGTAAAGGAGCCAACAAGGAGAGGAGCTATCCTGGACCTTGTCCTTACCAATAAGGAGGGGCTGGTGGGGAATGTGAAGCTCAAGGGCAGCCTTGGCGGCAGTGACCATGAGATGGGGAGGGTTCAAGATCCTTAGGGCAGCAAGAAGGGCACGCAGCACGCTCACTACCCTGGACTTCAGGAGCACAGAATTTGGTCTCTACAGGGATCTGCTTGGCAGAGTGCTATGGGATAAGGCCCTGGAGGGAACAGGAGCTCAAGAAAGCTAGCTAACGTTCAAGAATCACCTCCTCCAAACTCAGGAGCCATACATCACAACAAAGAGGAAGTCAGGTAAAAACACAGGGACNGGCAGCCTTGGCGGCAGTGACCATGAGATGGGGAGGGTTCAAGATCCTTAGGGCAGCAAGAAGGGCACGCAGCACGCTCACTACCCTGGACTTCAGGAGCACAGAATTTGGTCTCTACAGGGATCTGCTTGGCAGAGTGCTATGGGATAAGGCCCTGGAGGGAACAGGAGCTCAAGAAAGCTAGCTAACGTTCAAGAATCACCTCCTCCAAACTCAGGAGCCATACATCACAACAAAGAGGAAGTCAGGTAAAAACACAGGGACAAACAAGGAGCTCCTGGACAAACTCAAATAGAAAAAGGGAGCCTAAAGAGGGTGGAAGCAAGAACAGGTAGCCTGGGAGGAATACAGAGGATTTGTCCAATGTCATGGTTTGGGATGGGCTGGCCAATGACAAGACGACAGATGATCTCCCCCACCTCTGCCTCCAAGGAGAAGAAGAGAGATAAGAGATTTATGAGTTGAGAAGAAATAAACTACTTCAATGAAATATTAAAAATAAAATGGAAAAATGAATTAGATAAAATATATACAAATATATAGAGAACCATATCAAGCTCCCAGGAATACGACGCTGGCAGGCACTGGGAAAGTTCCAGACTGCACTCAGTGACAAATGGGGACTGGAACACACTGACCGGGATCAAAAGGCAGATGAGCTAATGCAGTCCTCCTCAGATGTCAGTCATTGAAGACAGAGAGATACTGAAGAAGCCATCCACTGAAGACAAACCACTGAAGAAGAGCCAACCTGACCCCTTTGATCCCTCAGCTTTTCTACTGAGCAGGGCATATACGATGGAACACCCTATTGGTCAGTTTGGGTCACCTGACCTATACACACCTCCCCACAGGTGCGACCCCTCCACAGGGTAAACAACCAGGCCCACTGACCCTGGTTGCCACAGCAACAAGTATAAGCAAGAGCTTTTCTCACTGAACAGGAAGTTGGCTCTGCTTCACCCCAAACCAGGGCACCCAAGCATCCAGGGATCAGGTTAGGAATGCTAAAGCCCAGATAGAGTTAAATCTGGCCAGGGATGTGAAGGGCAACCAAAAAAATCTTCTACAGGTAGACTACAGAAGGGGTAAAGGCAAGACTAGGGAAAACGTGGGCCCTGTCCAGAAGAAAACAGGAGACTTGGTCACCCAGGATGTGGAGAAGGCTGAGGTACTCAATGACTTTTTTGCCTCAGTCTTCACCATTAAGTGCTCTACTCACACTGTCCTAGTTGCAGAAGGCAAAGGCAGGGACTAGGAGAATGAGGTACAGCCCGCTGTAGGAGAAGATGAGGTTCGAGACCACCTGAGGAACCTGAAGGTTCACAAGTCCATGGAACCTGATGATAAAACATCCACGGGTCCTGAGCGAACTGGCAGATGAAGTTGCTAAGCCACTATCCATCATATTTTAAGAAGTCATGGTAGTCCAGTGAAGTTCCAAATGACTGGAAAAGGGGAAACGTAACCCACATTTTTACAAAGGGGAAAAAGGAAGTCCTGGGGAACTACAGGCCGCTCAGTCTCACCTCTGTGCCCAGCAATATCATGGAGCAGATCCTCCTGGAAACTACGCTAAGGCACATGTTAAATAAGGAGGTAATTTGTGGCAGCCAACATGTCTTCACTAAGGGTAAATCATCCCTGACAAACATGGTGGCCTTCTAAGACCACGCTAAAGCTGTGGTGGATAAGGGAAGGANAGCCACTATCCATCATATTTTAAGAAGTCATGGTAGTCCAGTGAAGTTCCAAATGACTGGAAAAGGGGAAACGTAACCCACATTTTTACAAAGGGGAAAAAGGAAGTCCTGGGGAACTACAGGCCGCTCAGTCTCACCTCTGTGCCCAGCAATATCATGGAGCAGATCCTCCTGGAAACTACGCTAAGGCACATGTTAAATAAGGAGGTAATTTGTGGCAGCCAACATGTCTTCACTAAGGGTAAATCATCCCTGACAAACATGGTGGCCTTCTAAGACCACGCTAAAGCTGTGGTGGATAAGGGAAGGACAACTGACATTATCTACCTGGACTTGTGCAAAGCATTTGCAACTGTCCCGCATGACATCCTTGTCTGTAATTCGGAAGGACACAGATTTGACTGATGGACACAGTGGATAAGCAATTGGCTGGATAGTTGCACTCAAAAAGTTGTGGTCAACAGCCCGATGTCCAAGTGGCAAGCAGTGACAAGTGGCGTTCCTCATGGGTCGGTGCCAGGACCAGTGCTGTTCAACGTGGGCTGTTCAACATGCAGTTGGCGACGTGGNCAGCCAACATGTCTTCACTAAGGGTAAATCATCCCTGACAAACATGGTGGCCTTCTAAGACCACGCTAAAGCTGTGTTGGATAAGGTAAGGACAACTGACATTATCTACCTGGACTTGTGCAAAGCATTTGCAACTGTCCCGCATGACATCCTTGTCTGTAATTCGGAAGGACACAGATTTGACTGATGGACACAGTGGATAAGCAATTGGCTGGATAGTTGCACTCAAAAAGTTGTGGTCAACAGCCCGATGTCCAAGTGGCAAGCAGTGACAAGTGGCGTTCCTCATGGGTCGGTGCCAGGACCAGTGCTGTTCAACGTGGGCTGTTCAACATGCAGTTGGCGACGTGGCAGTGGGATTGAATGCACCCTCAGCAAGTTTGCCAATGACACCAAGTTATCTGGTGTGATCGACATGCTGGAGGGAAGGGATGCCATCCAGAGGGACCTGGACAGGCCTGAGAGGTGGGTCCATGCAAACCTTGTGAGGTTCAACAAGGCCAAGTGCAAGGTCCCGCACCTGGGTCAGGCTAATGCCAAGCACAAATACAGGCTGGGCAGAGAATGGATTGAGAGCATCCTTGTTGAGGAGAAGGACTTGGGGGAGTTGGGGGATGAGAAGCTCAATGTGACACAGAAATGTGCGCTCACAGCCCAGAAAGCCAACCGCATCCTGGGCTGCATCAAAAGCAGCGTGGCCAGCAGGTCAGGAACAGTGATTCTGCCCCTCTACTCTGCTCTCTTGAGACCCCACCTGGAGTACTGCATCCAGCTCTGAAGTCCTCAGCACAAGAAAGACATGGATCTGTTGGATTGAGTCCATAGGGGGGCCACGAAGATGATCAGAGGGCTGGAGCACCTCTGCTGTGAGGACAGGCTGAGAGAGTTGGGATCACTGGCATCAAGATTATATACATTGCCTACAGTATTTGCCATGCAAAAATAATTGAACCTTCAAATTATTGTAGAAGTCTTTGCTGAATTTACATTGTAGTTGTTAATAAACCAAGAAAACATAGTTGACAAATCAAGTCAACTCTGTCCTATACTTCTCAGTCTATAATTCAAATGGTCAATACAACATATGACAGAGGTGAAACACAGAACCTAAAATACTCTGTATTCATGGAAAAACTACAGCCTGCAGTTGGACTTACAAGAACATCTAAGAGAGCCAAACGCTCACTGTTCACTGTTTTGAGGAAGTGCTTTCCATTGTAAGAATGTTGACGCATGTGGAGTAAATAAACATTTTGGTACCATAATCCTTATACCACCTCTTTGATAATGTCCCCAGATGGGGTGCTTCTTCCTTACCCACCTCTAAGTTCCGGGAAGAGCTCCGGTCAAGTTTATATCTGAACATGAAAGTGTAACATGTACAGGAGTTTTAGAAGAATTGGGAGGCAATTCAGAAGGAAAGAATTGGTCCCATGTGATTATACAAGGTTAATTAAAATACTGGAACTAGAGGTTTTCTCCCAACTAGGCTACTGATTAATCTGATAAAAGAATATTGTGCTCATGCTCAGCATTGAAGAGCTCTCAGGGAACACGAAGAGTTCCAAATACAATTCAAAGCCCAAAGAATGATGCCTCTGAAAAGGTGCTCTTTTAGCTTATCATAAAGAGGATTACATTATGTAATGGAGTAAAATGTCAAGTTCTATTCCAGATAGAAGGTATTGGCTACTCACAGGTTCATTAGTTCTTTAGACACAAACATTACAAATACACTGCCTAGTACTTTAACCCACAGCATTCACAGAGAAAACAAGCAACAATGAAAAAACAATGAGAAAAACTGACCTTTATTCTACATTACCAAGCTAAATGGTAGCAACTCCATTTTCTGAGTTTTGAGTCATGAACAGACACACTTTTGAAAGCCTGATGCAGTCAGACTTACGTTTTTTGGATTTTGTATTCCTATATGAACTACATGAAATGTACTGCTTTATGATATACAGTAGGTCATACCAGATAATCTCCTGCGATCTCCTCAGTATCCACAGACAGCAATAAGAGCAACGTCTCTATGTTCTGGAAAGCAATACCTAAAAGAACATAAGTCTTTCAGCAATAGGTGTTATTTCAGTCTCAAATGAAAGACAGTCCTCACAAGTTGTTTACCCATGTTACTCCTTGACTATGGATTTTATCTCCGTAAAGTATCCTTCTTAAGCAACTTCCTTCTTCATTAGTGATTTGTCCAGCTGTCCTAAAACAGTGAGTATACTTTTAAGACATTGTCACCATGAAAAATAAGAAAATGTTCAAATGTTCTTTGCAAGAAAAAAATAAATAGAAGATAGAGACTTTCTGAATACTGTTCAGAATAGTTTTTTGGTAACAAAGGTTCCACATTAGCGATATTGCAGTATTTCAGATGATTTGGGTTTCATGCTAAATCAGGAAAAGAAAAAAAGGTTGTACTCTGTGATTCTTTTTCCCACAATATTTAAGATTGTCAAGATGCAGCATACCTCAAACGGTTTGAATTGGCTTCAACCAGTCTTTCCCTGATCCTGACATTCTTTGCCCTGTAGATAGATTCCCCAGCAGCTAATCATATTGTTCTCAAACCTTTATGCCTTGAAGACTACACCATCTGGTGATACATTGAAAGGTATAGTGTCTTCGACTGACATTTAAAGTTTTGTTTAGCTCCTTCACTGCTTGGATCTTTCTGCTTTCTGTTGCTTTCTCTCTCTAGGGAAGTGCCCCTGTAGCAGGAAACTGTGAAGAGACTGTTCTTGGCAAGCTTTATCTGGGTAGCAAAAAGGAGCAAGGAGGCATCCTCAGTTTCCATCTCCCAGTCTCCCAGTAAAATGTCGCCTTCATATGGCTTTTCCCAGGGAATAATGTCTATTAGAATGCAGCTTTGGTTTACCACACGGAAGGCTATAATTTCTCTGCTGGACTATGAATCATGAACTAGTGGTTTATTTTCCGTCTAAATTATCAGCTAATTATTATTTCTCAGGCAAGCAATAATCCTTTTCATGAGGGAAAGCCTTCAAAGGGAGTATTTTCAATCGAGAACACAAAGAACTTAGAAATACAAAGCAAAGAAAGGTTAATCTCAGCTTGGTGGAAGCTTTCTCCCTTCTCTAGGCAGTCCAGAGCCTCAAGTGGTTGGAAAGGCCTAGAATAGAGAGATTTTCATTTACTCCTCTGCTATAATCCTTTTAAAATGTACAGTTGCAAACCTGACTGATTGGTATTTTCAGGGCAGCAGTCTTAAAGTGAAATGTGACTATGCTGGTAAAACTGAGGCAAACTCATAAGGAAAAACAAAACTTTATGTTTTATGTTCCAGGAGAACAGTAAACTACATGATTTTGGGTTAGCTGATAGCACTAGCCAGGAGATATTTTGCAGAATTAATTGTACAAATGAAGTGACTCTAGTGTTTTTCGCCAAGCAGGAAGGATATAGATATTCTCTCAGATATTAATTTCAGGTTTCATTCTGAAGCACTGCACCAACCAGCCCTGAAAAAATGCCAATATGGAATGTGCGGTTGGTGTGGAGGGAGAAGGATAGTAGTCTCCTTCCTCCCTGTGAGCCATTAGTCTCTGAGCAGAAGGCAACACTGCCTGTCTCCCAGGAAGCAGGAGACTGGACCAGTGCCGGGAAGCCTGACAGGGCTTTTAAAGCTTCCTGTTTCACCACTGCCTTAAGCGGAGATGCTGGAAACACTCAGGCTAAGTAGCTCAGCTGATGACTAAGGCTACGTGTGCAATGCAGGGCAGATGTTCCTGCAGCACACCACCAGCCTGGGGCTGGACACCTGGGGAGCTACCCAGTGCATCCTGATGGTCCACCTGGGCCTCCTGCCCACAGAAATCAGCAGACAAGCAGCAGGATTTATTTGGGTCCTGTCCCAGTCTCCCTTGCCTGTCTGATCCCAGTTCTGAGTCAAGATGCAACTACATCCTGCTCTGGAAAAGAAGTACTAGCAAAGCTGTATCAAGGATCACAGCGCTCGGGAAAACACATCTCAGCGGAGCATGGCATAGCACTCTTCATAATGCCTCAGGATTCCTGAGGTGCCTTAGGAACCCACAACAGTTCCTCCCACCTCTCCAAAATTTTCTTTTAAACTCAAACTTTTGTGTCCTTCCTTTGCCAAGCAAGGATCGAAGGAAATTATGCAGCTGCCTTTTTAGTCTGTTAAGAATAAGAATTCCAGGATTTTAATTTGATTTTAGTGTTAGGTCATAACTTCTTGATCCAGTCCTGCCTGTTTCTCCAGTCAAATAGTCAAATACCATTTATTTCTACATATCTTCACAACATCGAATTTTTTGCAAGTCCATGACTGCTGCCTGTATCACAGGACACTCTGGCTGATAGCAAGTGCATCATTAATGGTTGTCTGCACGTTCCTGACTCTGCTTCCCAGTTATTAACCACTAATCCCCAGTAGTTTGGAGGACAAGTCAGTTTTGATGTATAACTTCCCTTAATGTGTTTTTTGGAGTACTGTGATGATAGCACATGCACATTTATCTTCATTGCTTCTGCTGGGAAATGTGAAGGTTTTCTCTAACACAATTTTCCCATTTAGTTCAATAATCATATTAGGATTTTAAAGCACTCTGTGCTATAAGAACTCCGCAACACATCTCTAACCTAACAAATGGTACACAGGTGAAGATATTTTAGCAAATAATATTTCAAAGCGCTTCTGCACATTGCTGTAGAATTCCAAATATACAGAATCAAACCCAGTTCTCAGCAAAGATGACTCTGCTGTTAAGTCACAAATTTATATACTCAGTGCAACTGACTGCATGGATTAAGTAGCAGCTACTGATGAGAACAGTGCTCAATGTTCATTGACAGCCTGAACAATGACTATGTCATCTCACTATGAGTTTACTATCTGCTGAGAAGCTGTAATTCCAAAACCAAAGCTTCTTTGATGCAAAACACTGTTGATACTTCTCACCCATGTCAGAACACAGAGCTCTTAGTTATACAATAATTTTGGCCATGCAGTTGCAGCTGTAAATCAGTGTAATTCTATTGATTTCAGAGGGACAATACTGCCTTACACTGGGAGTCTGTTCCTGTCAACTTTTAAATAAAATTAGATCAGCAGTCTTGCTACACAGACCAAACTTTTCTATTAACTTTATTTTTCTCTGACAGATAGGGGTTTTTTTTCCCACTTGCTCAGACCTTAGGCAGTGCTGAGCTGCACTTGTGACTACAACTTAAGTTACTGAAACTATGAAGGTCTGAGAGTCTTCCAATACTGCCTGGAGGACAAACCACAAATAAAACCAGTATTAAGATAGCATGCTTCTTTATCAGCAACAGACCCAAAACAGGCAAGAGATAAGCAGGATAAAATTGCTTTTGTGTATTATCATTAATAACAACAGAAAGATATCACTGTACTTAGTTTCACACCTCTTTCCAGAGTTTTCATATTCAGAGGTTACTTGCCAGGTAGCTTTGCTCTTCTAGATTACTTCTTGAGGTGAATCCTGATCACTAAGTTCTTCTGAGGATCTGTCTTCATTAATGACTGTTTTATTTACCTTTTAATACTTGAGTCAAAAATAGGGAGCAAGTAGGGAAGTGCCAGGCACACAACTATCACCTGTGTCCTTAATCAGTATAGCTCCCACTAGAGGCACACATTTTCTTTCTCAGAATTGAAGATCAACAACATAATTTCTTCTAGTTCTCTGACAGGTCCTTCTTTACAAGAAGAGCTGAGTCATTTGCATACACTAATTCAGTGTTAATTTTATTAGCTCCATGAGTAGCCTTATTGACATCTTATGGACAGAAACTGAGGCACAGGGAAAATACTATCTCAAATAAAACAGAAAATATTTCCATCATGCAGACTCAGTGGTAGAATAGGGAAAGGAGAACCTTAAAAGTCCAAGTCTGAAGGCTCATATCTAACCTTTGATTAATGGTCTGAGCACAGCCCCCAGCATCAATCTTTAGTGAGGGTTTCCCATAGTGGTCTCTAAATAACAGTTAGGAGCGGGGAAATAAGGTCAGTATGGAGGTACCAGTGTCCCTGCTTGTTTATCCATTGCTGGTAAGAAGCTTAATAAAGTATCTGAACTTTTTCCAGGTTATCCATCTTAACATGCCATAGGAAAAATGCATTCAAGAGCCCAACTAGCTTTGAAGAGGTTTCTGCTGAGAGCTCACTGAGCCCAACAGCAAGGCCATGTAAGAACGTCCCAAACAGAAATCTTTCTTGAGGATATTTTGTCCTTTTTGTCTTTTGACATCCTTAAGAGAGTGCTAGGAAAGATCTGCTGCTTATTTACCATTTCTTGTCAGATGACTTCAGGCCTGACAGAAATCTCTGAGGGGTTCTTCAGACAGCAGGAGGCTGATATACTGCATCATCAGGCTGCTGCTGGTGCGAGGGGCAGAAAGGTCTTGTTTCCTATGTCAATGTCACTTTCACAACTATCATCTCTCACCTTCCACACTTCGCACCTGTGAATGTGTGAATTAACCCAGGACTAAACAGAAAATGAGAAAATGAAGGTGCAGAAGAAGGTAAAAGGATGGACAGTACAGTGGACATTCAGGAAGACACAATGATTTCTAATGCAAGCAAAAGAACCAGGCGTCAGATTTCCTGAGGAAAGTCATGAGAAGATGGTAGCCAATAGCTCTAAATAAGGAGAAGGGTGGGGAAACGTGAGGTGGTGTTTCTCACATGAGAAAACAGAATAGCAGCAGCTAACCTGACACAATCCATCAGGGTCTGGTAACAGCTGATGAAAATTTTCAGTTACCAATATATACTTAACATTAGCTAGTCGCGCCTGAAAGCTGTTACCATATGCTGGCTGCTCACTGGCCTGTGTGGAATGACTTCAGTGCTCACGGTCCCCTTCCCAAAAAGGAGGTGAGAGCACCACAGAAGTCACCCTTGCCCAGGGCAGCTGTGCTGGTGGGCGGAGGGCATGAGGACCAGGTTAGTCCCTCAGAACAAGCCACTCTGCAGGACCTTAGGGCAGGAGAGTGAGCGCAGAGACAGCTTTACCTAGTACTTTGGAAGGTAGTGGTTGCTTCTTTTTGACTAGGATTGTTAAATATCCACAGGTTTTATTTGGACACTTTGACCTCCTAATCCATGCTTTAAAAGAGCTCTTCAATTTCTACTGCAGATATTATTAGCAAATAATAATATTGGATATTAGTAAGAAATATTTATTTATAATGAATTCTGTTTACTAACTGTTCCATAGTAAAATCTAGTATTAGATATTGCTCAGACAAAGTAGTTGGGAACTCTCAAAAATATACTGCCTTATACTGGTTCGTCACTGATATTTAGTAACTTCAGTCAGGAAGTACTGTGCCCACCCCAAGTCTTAGCAGTCTCGGTTTTGTAGAAAATAACATACTTTGGCTTGTCAATGAGAAATGAATTCATTTTAGCTCCTTGCAGGCATGTATTGCTGAAATTCACCCCATTGACAGTAACAAAGAAAAATATTTACCTTAAAAATATAGATGACAGATTTTACTTTGAAGTCTGTATATAAAGGGCTTGCCTAATTCCCTCATTCATCACCTACTTCAATACTGTGGAAGCTAGAGACTTGATTCCTTTGAGCTAAAAAGCCATTCAAAACATTATTCTCTCAGAAGTTTGGTGTTATGAAATACCACAGTTCATTGTACCATCTGTGCAATGGTGAGGACATCAACAATCTAAAAGAAAAAGATAAATAGATTCTATTATACGTTAAGTAACGTTAATAATTTAAGTAACAGCTGGCAAGACATAATACCAGAGGTAGTTACTAGGGAGAAAAGCACACACGATGCCAAAGGGAATGCAGGTGTTGCTGGGATCCCTGACTTTAACCTGAAATGGATGTATAAGAGGCTGCAGAAATTTGTGGCATTTTACAGAATTCTGAGATGCTTAAAGCATTTTTGACTCCTTTCCCAGAGTTTTTATGTTAACTGCATCCCTCTTCCATCACCTTTCCACGCTCTGTTTAGAACGAATTAAAAACATTTCCTGGGACTGACCACAGGAGGAAGCTGATGCTTACAGGCAGATCCTCCAGTGGGCCAGCAAGGCCAGAGAACAAAATGTATTTGAAGAAAATAATGAGGAGTGATTTTGCCCTGGATATTTGCTTTCAGCCTGAGCCCGGCCCCTTGCCCCCTGGCACGTCTAATAGAAACTTACTACCTTTTCTAAAATGACAAACAAGACAAAGAAGAGGGAGCCACACATTGTGGCTGTGAGGGATCCTAGAAGGAGGAGAGAGGGATTAGCCAAGCACCAGCCCTGGCAGAAGTGAAGGGGTTGGGGAGGGAGAGCAGGATCACTCCTCTTGGCAGTAACAAGCAGATCTTTCATGAGCTCCCTGCTATAAAACTAGCCCCGCCTGATGAAAGTGAAATTTTAGCTCCAGAGCCTTACTTCTGCGAGATGACTGATGTTCTATTTACATTATTATTTCAGGAATGAGAGGGAGGGAAAGAGGAGAGGAAGGGGGGGGGAGGGGGGGGCAGATTTTATTGCTCTTGGTCAGAGCAGTGTACGAGACTATTTTCACTAGAATCACTATTATCATCATGGTCCTAAAGGAAAAGAATATATAGCATGTAGAAAATAAATAACATCCAAAAGTAATTAGCCAGGCACTATTTATTTTTTTCACAGTGTAACCAATCAACTTCACAGCAGATACAGTAAAAACAATGCATTACAACTGCTTTACAAAGTTCAGTGTTGAAACTCTCTTGATTCTTATCAGTTTAAGAGACATCAGAGCACAAACATCTAATCTGTTCATTTTGCACAGAACACATGGTATTCAATGGTGGGTTTTTTTATTTATTTTTTATTTTTTAAGAGTATGGCTTTCAGAGTTTTACATTTAGAAGATTACAGGCCACATCTCAGAAACATCTGTATGAACCATGCACCAGGGTGCAAGCACATTTCCATTCAATGCACAAGGACTAGTGCGACACTTACATGAAAATCCAGTAGACATTAACATTCACAGTACAGTCATGAGTTATAAAACCTATCATTCAAACTACTGTTAGTCTTCTCCTGGCAAGAGGTTTCTGCTATTTTGTTATTTTTCTAGAAGTCCTTAAAACCCAGCTCTCTCTCATAGTCTTACTTCAGAAATTCTGTTTTCAAAGCCTTGAGCAGCCAAGCCCCTTCTGATAATGAGGGCCACAAGCACCTCCTTTCTGACCTTGTCAGCATTATTTCTGGCATCAGTCTTAAAGTCTCCTCAGTCCTCAAATAAAATCAGCTTTTAGCAACTGATGTATTCTGCATGAGGTATACTGCTGTAAAAAAAAAAAAAAAACCAAACCAACCCCATAGGGTGAAAGCCCTCCATTTGCTTTCATCTCTCCCCAGACCTCAAGAAAATAAAAAAGTTAAAAAAAAAAAAAAAATCCTACAGGCAAGAGAGAACAAAAGGCTAGAAAATTTTAGCCTTGAACAGTATTTGAACTTTCTGCAATATTCTATAGCAATCTAAACTTTACATGTATTTAAAGCACTATCAGTGATGCCTAGTTACTCACTTTTGGAGTGCTTTAAGCTGAAAGTTTAAGGGGTGATTTTTAGAAAGGACTAAATATTCATGATCTAAAAAGCAGGTCTTTTTCATATGTGTTAAAGTGCACGTTGGAAAATGAGGTATCCAAAAACTAAGGGTATACAAAAAATGTAAAACTCTGAGTCGATCTTTCACCATGGTAGCAATAGAGTTCCCAAAATAAAGAGTAGAATCCATCTACTCAGCAAATGCGATCACAGCAACTGCCTCAGCACTGAAGAAGTTTGCTCCTACCTATATCTATAAATCAACTTTTCACCAAAGAGGGAAATTTCATGTTTACCTTCAGTGATATCAATCCCTATCTTCAACCAGAACACTTGTGTTCTCCCTTTCTTCTTCAGCAAAAAGCAGTTAAATTAAAAATTAATCCACAAGACCCATCAAATTGAGCCATAATTATTTTAAGCTTCCGAACCATTTCTACATTCTAACTGTGTAAATCTAAATGGTTTTATTTAGGACATTTTTGGTCATATTTAGAACATAAAATTTATGGGGGGGAGAAAGCTTGTTAAAACGACAATCATAAAATATGTAAAAATTTTCCTATCTTGCTTTTCAGTCTACATATGGATATATATACATATGTCTTTGTCATTGCCAATATAATTTCTACCACAGTCACAACGTCTCAGCTCATGGGATTCAGCCAAGAGCATCATCTCTGAAGTCTTCTGGTTTAGCCACGCTCATTAGTAATGTTGTCAAATATTAAAATAATGATATCAATGTTACATTCAAACCTGGCACACAGACTTTATCAAAATGGAGAAGCACATAACAATCAATTTAATACCTGCAAATGTTTTAGTTTTGGCATTGCACATAAATGACTATGGTATTTTAAGAGAGGCTGAAGAAGCCATGGCTTAATCACATTAAAAGCCTGTGAGGATACCTTGATGTTTCTAGGTAATTGAATATAATAATGGATGAGTGCATACCAAGGCTATTGGAAAAGTACCAAATAACTGAGTAGAACTGTAAATATCAGCACACTTATAATAATAATAGTCCAACTGAGGAGGCTTCTGGAAGGAAAACTGAAATGGAAGAATAAAGTTGCATCAATATTGTGTGTTTTATATATAATCCTCAGAAACAGCACTGAGAGTTACACAATTTATCTTAATGTTCTGTATGTTTTTCAGTAAGTTATCCACAAGGGCTTTAATAAATAACTTTAAAAGGAGCATTGATGCACAATATTGCAACCTTGTCCACTGGTGCCAAAACACTATCAAATTAAATGCATGGTATGAACGTTCACTTTGGTAGTTAAAAATATTAGCATTTTTTAAAAACAGAATGAAAAAAAAGGATGTGCTAGTAAGGAGCAAACTGGGTATCACTGAAACACTGTGTGAACTATAGATGCTGAGACGGAGACTTGCATTAAAAATGTAATTGAATAATGGAACCTCAATAAAATAAATACTGAGATACATAAAAAATCCACAAGTGTTATTTTAAAAAGATATTTAGTTTTTAGACCAAGCATTGTAATTGTTTATAAAACTTCAATGAACAGGAATACAAATTATAGCAGTATTATCCACTTAAGTGGAAACAGCAACTAAGAATAGGTATTAGATTTTTCAAGACAGTAATCACCATGAGACTGCCAGATTCTGATCCCTCAGTTTCAAGGATTTCTACAGCAATTTAAACTGTAAGTAAAAGTATCATAACGCAACCCTTCATGTTCACGCAAAAAAATCTAAGCATCCACAGCGGACAACAGTGGGAAATACAAAAGATACTGTGACGATACACAGAGCACTGAGATTTTTTTCAGTGACTGATGCCTGAACACAGATTGTAGAGTTACACTGGGCCTATGGATATGCAAATGTCCACATTTACCTATCTTGGAAAATCTGAGCCACGGTGCAAGCGCCATTATTGCTCCTGCTCAGTGGCAGAGGGAAGAACATGACATTACCTGTTTAAAATGACCGTGACCTGTTTTCTGCCAATTTCACAAGCCAAAAGATTTCTATTTACCATCTTCTTAAGGAGGAAAAACAATTCAAGGGGAAATAGGCTTCTGCAGTGAAATAATAACTCATCCTCACTTCCCACCCGCAGTAGTTTTGGTTTTTGTTTTTAAATATCAAATTGGCAAAAGTAATATATCCTCTGCGGGGGCAGTACTGGTCATCGCTGTTAACCGTCTTCAACTTTTTGAAGTCCAAATGACAAAGCCATCTTAATGCCACCCTACGGAGCTAGTTTGCCTCCTCAGCTGCATTAACTGAAATGCATCAACACTCTTCCAAAGTTTGGTGGCAAGACATGTCTTACCTGCAATGCCCAGACAGGGAAACTTCAAGGGGAAACCTTTCCTTTTGAATTCAGCAAGGCTCAAACCATGATGATAAACATCAGTCTGTGAAGCTTAGGAACACACAAAAGAATGGCTTCCAACCTGAAAAACATCTGAGTCTCAGGTAGGCATGCAGAGATATATGGGAAAGCAGCTACTACAAAGAATTACAGAAGAGAAGCAGACTCCTGTCTCTCTTGATCTTGTCAGCTATTGGGACTCAGGCCCTGTTGTCAGTGGCAAAATTGTCTTCATTTACACGGGCCATACACCTACTCTTCTGAAACTCTTTTCTTGACTAAGACAAGGAAAAACAAGGGAAGAGGAAAAACAAGGTAGAACAGTTTACAGGTCTTGTGTCTTATGTGCCCTGCAGCTCCGAGTAATGTTGATCCACCATAAGCAAAATTTGCAGGCAAAGGAAGATTTGTCACTGTAAAGGGGAATGAGATTGCCCAGGAATTTTAAAGACTTTTTTTTTTTCCTTAAAGGGACATAAGGCTTTTAAGATTTTTTTTTAGAAACAATATATCGCTAGTGGGAAAGAAGACCCACCTATGGAAAAAAGGGCTAGATCTTTAGCCTATTACAGTTTTAGCTAAACTGTCTCCATGGGCTGTCTGAGGTTTTCTCTAAAGCATTTGTAGTGCTCTGGCCTTCTCAGTGAGACTTACTAGTAAATAACATCAAAAGTTTAGTATTCGTTCCCTTTTCACTAGCATTATCACAGATCCAAAAGACAATTTGGAACCCACAATGCTGAGCCCTGTGACAAGATTTAGACATCTTGCCAAGGAGTGCAATTAAAACTCTCCCCCTGTACCAGATGGTGTCTCATCAGTGGCACACATCAGTGCCTCATAACAGGACAGTCAGCTCCATGAAACCGCTCCTGTGCAAAGACAAACATCAAGTGCAGGGATGCTTTCCCATCATTCTGGAAGTCACAGCACACATCCATCTTCTGAAGGGAAGCATGTACCCTGTTTCAAATTATAGTCTAGCGGGCAGAAATCACCCTTCCTTTCAACCAGAAACTGTTACCAGCCTTCCTGGTTGGTAACCAGCTACCCTAGTTCATGCCTGACGTGATCACCATCCACCTTTCCCACCCCCTGAAGGAGAGAGAGACTCAATGATTGAATGCAGACTGGGTCAGATTTCCATTCCCAAATGTTTGAGCCCTCAAGAGGACTGAAAGTGATATAGACACCTGGGCACTAGCTCTTCCCCATTGTCTATTTTACTAACTAATACTCAGTAACTTTAAGAATAGCTGTATCATTAATAATAAAAGGAGAAAAAAGATAACCTTTTTCTCATTCAACCTGATTTCTGATATTCTGTCTGACGTTTCACCAGAATGATCACTCAAGTGTCCATTGCTCATTCAGTCTGTAATTGATGTATAGGAAATGCACAGTATTATTTTTAATTTTAAAAATATTTAATTATGTTGCAGGGAAATCAAAAGCATTATCACAGATACCAGTGAGAAACCTATTTACTAAACAGGTCGCTTAGATCCATGACACTGGATTCTGGAATCACTTTCCCTCACGACCTTATCTCCCCCATCTCTCCCCTTCTTCCACACCAGCTTTCACTACAGATTCTCAGCAGAATGAAATATGCCCATCATAAGAAGCCATCCCTCTGCCTCTGCTTGCAAGCTCCCATCATCTGTCTTGGACCACAGCAAGTGGTCATAGTCTTGTGTGGGCAGTCAGATGATCCCACCCATCTGGTCGACGCATTAACTTACAAAAAAGTAAAATAAAGATAAATTTTCACGTTTTGATTCATCTGGCAACATGGCTGTACAACTGTTATTGCTGGCACAAGTGAAGCAGAAGCAAAAGATGACTGAAAAAGGGAGGACAGATCTATTCCTTTCATCGACTTAAACTACTTGGGTAGCAAGCCCATGGCATGAACCAATGCAGAGGCCTTTTCTAAAGCTCAGAGAATATTCTACCTCTCCCCGTGAGTCAGTCTCCCCCACAGCACATTATCTGTGTGGACATTCACTGAGCTCTTTCAGAAACAGAAGCACAGCAATCCTTTCTAATTACTGGCCTTATATTCTTTAGCTGAGGAATCCTATGTTCATTTCTATTTTCTATATCTATTATAATGACTACAAAATACAGTATTAATTCACAAACATAAAAGACCACATTTAATGCATAACTGAGAGAAACTACAATGAATTAAAAAAATATTTATATTAACAACTATTTAAAAAAATTAAATCAGATGTTTTTACACTAATTCTCAGGTATTTGGAAACAGTAAGCTGAAATGATGACTGATGCAATTAAACAAAACATATCTTACTTTAGGCAGAAAGATATTTAAATCCAGACTTCTCCTGTCGGGCTTTCAATTCAAAGGTCAAAGGTGTTTACAAATTACAAAGCACAGTTCACACATCAATTTTAAACAAATCTTTTACTACCATAGCAAGTAAGCAACAGAAAGTTATAAAAAACATGTTGGAGGTGATTCTCCTTCAAAGTCTTACACAACCCTATGTCTCTGAATGTCAGAAAACTGGATAAGGTTAAAGCCTTTGAAGCACATCCATATGTGAATATCAAAGCTCATGCTTTGGTTGCACTGCCACTACATGAAACAGATTCCTTCAGACACGGAAGACATGCACTGAAGATCAGTGAGGTACAATCATAGACAAAACCTTACCAAAAAATAACACACTGAGCTGTACTCGCTACTAAAACAGACAAGTGGTGAACAGTAATACAGAAATATCAAGGAAAAGTCTCTTTTTTTTTTTTTTTTAAATACATTTCAGGAGATGCGTAAGATAGGTACTGTATAAAACAGTTTTCCCCAGACTTAAACCTCTTTGCCTTTATGGCAATTTCTCCTCCTATGTCCTTCTCTTTCAGTGCAAAAACTTCTTACTTAAGAGGCCCTGGCTCACATCCTTAACGTTCAATCATTTGAGCTACTGAACACTCATTATTGAAATTAGTGCAAATGAAGCATGTGATAATGGCATCAATTCAGGATAGCATCACTCTTTATGACAGTACATAAGCACATGCTTTGCTGAATTCTGGTCTAATTACAGTACGGTTTAGGAAAAGGTTTAAGCATGTGCTTAAGCAGTAATGGTCAGAATAATATGACTTCAAATACTGTGATGTCAGCTATCAGTAAACGAACTTTTATCCAGGTAGGTTTGAAAAATGATTGCAGCATCTAAGTCCAAGTAATTATAGTCTCTGTTTCTTGCCATTTTTTTGATTATCATTTAGATTTCTTGGAATCAAGTGTTTGCATGCAGATTAGAAAGAAAACACATAGGACTAAAATAACACATTTATTACATGCCGTGTTACAGTTCACTGCATTCCCATTTCTATTTGCACTCACAGTACTATGGGAAACCGAAATTATTTCATCAGAAACAAATGAAGTACACCGAAAAGTTTGTCAACAGACAGAAGCAAGTGTATCCATAAGCCAAACAGCCATAACATTCAATAGCTTTAATACTCCATTACATTGTTTCATAGAAATTAGAGATGAAAGACTTCTTATCCATCCCTTGCCAATTCAGGATGTTTTCTGTTCTCCAATTCAGTCACTGGAGGCTGATTGGCAACTGACAACCACATGAACAGAAAAAGCTAACTAGATGTGCCAGAGGAGAGCAGGCTGTGAAATTTGTATTTCCCCTTATGAAGTGCCAAGTTCTTTCAAGTCCCTTTTGTTTAAAGGTGAATTAATGAAACTCAGGAGCTCACATAATCTGGGCCTTGTACTGTATAGCGAGCAGACTGCTTTTTAAGTACACATCCAACATACCGCTGCTGAAGCCACCTTCATCCCTCCTACAGAGGAATGTGTTTAGTGTGCTGTCAAAAAGCATCAAACTGCACTCTGGAATTAAAACTGACACATTTCCACTGCACTGAACATTTTCTGAAAATGAGACTCTAAAGAAACAATACGTTATAGCAGATCAGTGTTGTTAATGATGCTGCACTTCTCCGCTCAGTCTAACAGTCAGAACAAGCTGGTGCTCGGAAAGGTCGTGCAACAAATAATGTCAGCCAACCTCGGCAGCAGGCTTTCAAATTCTCTCAACCACTTTCATATTTCATCAGCTAAATACTGAAATAAAGTTTGCATTAAAATGGGATCTTGTCTGTCACACTTCCTTCCAGAATCACTGCACATAGTCTTGCATTCTCTATAAAACTTCGGGGCTGAACACTGCAGTAACATTTCATCTGAAATGTGTACTGCATATCATATCTTATTATGTCTGGTACCAGCTAGAATATAAAAATACGTTAATATTTTCTCAGAAATTCAGAGGAGGGAGCACATTCAACAGAAATAATGGGGGAGGGAGGGGTCCTTCATGTATCATTTTCTATTATTAGCCATTAATCATGTCTTTATCTCCAGTACTGAATATCCTTACCTACAGCCAAATGCTAATCCCATTAATCCTCTTTAAAGATCTGTAAGGTCTTCTGTGTAATTCTGACTTTTACTTAATGCATATCTTAATTTTACAGTAATTTTTGCAAGCTCACTTGAGACCAGTTTCTTTTTGAGAAAGGAGGAAAACCGGCACTTTTCCATAATGAAGACAATGGATTTAAAAATAGAAATGAGATACTAAATGCTGCCAGCCAGCAACAGTCAACACAGAGACGTCAGTCCAGAAAGGCTACTACTGAAGAATTGCTATGAAGGTGAACAGAAGCTCTGACCACAGAAAGGCTGGAGAATTGGTCCTATGATTTTGCAGGGAATATATCCCGTCTTGGAGAATGATCTGCAATGCATAAGGATTATTTTTACTTCCCCCTACGCCACTAACAGGGCTTTTCCATTAGAAACAAAGAAAGATCAAGGAGGTAATGACACAGCAATCCATAACACAGGTTCAATAAATTCATACCGTTTGGCTTTGGCTCAGTGAGTAGCATACACAGTATCAATCAGAATCTACAAAATCATACCATATGCAAAGTGGAGCAGGTCACACACTACATTCCTAGGGCTGGAGATTTAACACAGTGGCTCAGATTACGACAACTATAGCACTGTTACAGGTTTTCCAACCTCTGATGATACAAATTCTAAGCAAGACTTACGACTTTTCTCTGGCCCTGGCCCAGACAAAGGAGCGGGGAATGGGGAGGATGTGAAGAGCGTTATCCTTCATGGCCTGAATCTCAGTTAGCCAACATCAGTCTGGTTTCCGTGAAATGAGCAAGCAATGGCAGCTGCCTAGGAATTTTTGAAAGTTGTATCCCTCTTGAGGACCTTCAGGGAACTCACAACAGTGAAGTAATGGCAGGTGGAGCGCAGACATAAATGTAACCAAAGGCTGAAAGCCAAAAGCCTATATCAATGGTCAGGGTAAGACAAGCTCAGAATTACCCTTGGGGTTTTTGTGATATATCCATTTCTCGCTGCCCTAATCTCTGCATTCCGTATAAGTCTGAATGTGATTAATTATGACTTAATCACTCTTTTTAACATACTGCAGAGAACAAATGGCTGGTTGAAAAATAGAAATGTTCCATTTCAACTTTTTAAAATAAGGGATTAATAAAATCATCACCTTGTGGATGAAATGGATGAGAATAACTAATCCTATTTTATTAAGGCTTTCTTTGTAAAGGTGTAAGAGATGCTACAAAATTCATCTGCATTATCATTTAGGACTAAAATTGAAAGCTTATGTAGAACTGTCCAGTTACATAACACAGCCTCTTGATTCTACATTTTCTTAGAGCTGGACAAAAAAATGTGTGTTCAGGCAAGTTAAGTCTTAGGGATATTTATTTTTAAATTTTCTCTTCAAAGTACCAATATCAGTTCTATAGTTGATCACAAGAGGGAGACTACATCACCGTATTTCCTCTCATTGTTTCAAATTTTTGAAGCATCCAAACAGTTTGAGTCATTTTGGACCAGCTCTAATTTTTGACTGCTCACTGAAAAGTGTTAATGACTGTTCAATTAGCATTTTTTTCTGAGTTTGTCAAACCTCTGAAATTTATAGATAGAGATATCCAATCCAGTAAACAAGATTGAACAATGCAAAGGCAGTTGGAAAGAAGATTCGAGAATAGGAGTCAATTTTTGCAATACGGATGTGTATTCTTCCTTCTCTCCAAGATCCTGTGCGGCAGTCTTCAAAACAACAAAAGAAGCTAGCACAGTCTTTCCCTTCTAGGCACTCATATCCATAATCATCATCACGTTCGGGGAGATGATTAATGTTATTAATTGGAATTAGAGTTGATCCAGGTCGAACAGCAATTGCAGGTGGTTTCTTAAGAAAAACAAAAAAGAAAAATACAGTTTTGTGGGTTTTTTCATCCTTGCATTAAATAATTCCATAGACTTTCCATAGGAAAAAGCCAATATAAGTATCTTCAGTACAACATACGGAACTTCTAATATTAAAGAAAACAGTTTGGGGAGCTTTGTGAATTATGAACTGCTGTATATAATTAGCTCATGCAGGCAAAAGATGAGGAACGATTTTCACCTGCCACAGTGAAAACTGGGTTGTGCTGGGATTTGGGAATAGTGGATAATTAGTTACACAGACAGGGTTAGCTGATCCCATCTACTCAACATAAAAGAACATTTTGAAGTCAGCCACAGCTTGACAATTGGGTCACAAGCAAGTCCAAAGGAAGGTTATAAGCATCACTACCAAGGGAATGATGGTTCTGCCATCATTTGGAGTCTTTATAACAAGACTGGATGTGTTTCTGGAGGCTACCTTTTCACCAAAAAAAAAGCTAATGGGATTAGTACAGCAACACTGGTGAAGTTTGAGAGACTGAGACACATGAGGCCAGGCTATGTCATCTAACCCTCTGATGTTAAATCCCTAAAAAACATGCCCTGCCTTTAGAAACCAAGACATAAGACTCCTTAGGAGAATGCCATGGAAGGCAGTGAAACTGATTAATTCAGCTCTTAATTCTTGTACTTTCCATGGGCATAACTCAACCCTCTTACAATCTCATAAAAAACTCAGCGTAATAGATGTTAAGGTTTATAAATAATTTTCATAGAAAAAAAATGTGGGTGCTTTATTGCCCAGTACATATACGGTTTGATATTCCTTTTCTTGTGACTTTTGCCTTTTCATCTTCCTTTTACTTGCACTACCATGGCCCATCTTTCCCGCTTTTATTATTTTGCTTCCACACAGTTCTTCACTTGTTTTCCTGAGTACTTCAAAAAGACATTCTCTTTCTCTATCGGTCCTTTTTTCTCTTTCCAAATCTCATAGCCTTTTTAAACTAATCCATAATCCTCTTTATTTCACCCCTCCACACACCTTTGGCATCTCTTCTAAAAATCTTCAGACTGAAGATAGGAGTTACATCAACACTACTCTTATATTGCCTTCTCTCTTTTCTGCCATCTCTGTATTTTCTCATGTAAGGAATAAATACAGCAGAAAAGGATGCCGTCAGAAGAACTAACTGTATATTCAAGTGTAGAGAAGAATCTCTCTTAAACAATTAGACATGATAGGCAATGAAAAGCTATGAAAAAAATATGAAAAGCAGGATGCCACATCATTTAGATTCTTGTTATGTTTTAGAGTCCTGTTGTCCCACTTCCAGAGAATTACTTTGGCTAGCACACAGATCTCTATACATTGCTAAGGATGCACTATCGCTGCAAAGACATTTTACCCAGTGTCCCAAGGGGTGATGTTAAAGCCGTGCAGTATCCACTGCATTTTGAAATAGCTTAATTTAATAAGTGTCTTTACCAGAGGAAGTTTCACACAGACTGCTGTTTCAACACTTTTTAGACACGGTGACCTAGGGAGCTAATTATCATCCTGAAGGACCTCATAATTCTTTTCAGTTATGATAAAATACTGACAATACTAACATGTTAGTTACATGCTTCTACCCTCTAATGTGAGCCATCACGAATAGGGCTTATTTTTATAAAATGTAAAAAGCAAGTTCAAATTTTTCTTTGAACTTAAAAAATTATCATTTTGTTGAAGATACATAGAGAAAGATGTTTATTTCTGATTGACGCCTACCCTGGCTTTACAAGAATTTCCTGACTGTTGGTTCTGCCAATGTCAGACTTGTGGCATGACTTGTTTCAGCTAGTGGGGTAAATCCCCAACTCAGAAACACCATGGGAGGACGAAGAAATAACGGTACTGCTTTTCACTGCTCATGTCTCCAGCACAGACTGAAGCTGGCTACTGAATTACAGGTTTGAAGAGGAGGCCTGAGAGAGGCAGAAAGAAAGTACCACCTTATAGGCCTAACTACCTACAGGGAATACGTAAAATGCATGTAAGAAAGAGACAATGTGAGGTAAAAGGGGGAAAAAGACCAACACCTCACAAGAAAATGACCTTACATCAATTGTCAGAGACTTAAAAAAAAGTACTGATATTGTAGATAAAACTCCACATATATTGAGAAGCATTTATGATACACTCTGAGAGGACTAAAACCAAATTTTTCTGCATTAACACTAATACACATACAAAAGAAAACCACTGTCTGTGGAGATCATAGCACAGGCGATGCATTCACTTCAGGTGAAATGATGATCAGAACAAGATCCACAACTAATTAAGTTTAATCTCTCCTGCCCAAACTCATTATCCTTACTAATGTGGATTTACATAAGCCAATTCAAACTGCCTTTCTTGAATGATGCCAGCACATATTTTGTAAGATAAAACTGCTGTAATCATTTGTAAAATCTCACCATTTTTTCACAAGATCATTTATTGCACTTTGTTGGCATCAGTTGCTGGAATAATAAGCTTTTATTGCATTTTGCAATAGAAATAGAAGAACTAGGCAAGGCAAGTTTTCCAAGGAAAAAACACCTGTAAATGAGAACTTTTCAGAAGGAATTAAACAGACTATTTTAATTAAATTGTCATTTTGAGTTACATATCCATAACTGCAAGAGAAAAGGAAGGAATAGAAGTCTTCTACACAGATAAAGGGGGAAAAAGAGAAAAAAATAAACGATATGTAATTGTATGGCTTCCCATTAATTAATCAGATGGATTCTTTAATTCTTTTATTTGCAACAAGAAATTTTACATCTTTTTATAAAACGTCACCCAAAAACCTATTTATCAAATTAGAATTCTCGCATATAAGCACATTAAATTTAATCCCCCCTTTTTTTAGAGTAATCTCTTCTCTAGTATCGTCTTATAGCCATAACATGCTGAAACATGTTTAAAGAATTCTGTATGAAAAGATGGTTGTTTTTCAACTACTTAGAAATCAAAAGCATTCTTTAAGAACACAGTAAACCACAACTGAACAGTGTTTTGAGTCTTATATTGCCAATTTTTATCTTAGTCCAAACTCCAGCTAGTTATTCTGTAAGTGTCATAGTTCCTATCTCACCCTTATTCTATATTTTAAATTGTCATTGCACTGAAAATCTCAAAGCATTTGGCAGATTATTGCACAAATGGCTCATGCGTGAACAGATTCTGAAGAGTCTCGTGACTCCATTCAATAGAGGATACTTGCAAACCACTTCAGTGGCTGACCTTTAGTCTCCCTGGTTTGAACAAGCAGTGTTTCCTCCCCTCTTCCTTTTCTCCTTGTTGTGTGCATGCTTAGAGCAGGCCTATTTCAGCTCCCTGTCCCCTAAGTGTTGTTGAGACCTCATTGCAACAACCTAAAATTGAATCTGCCGTGCTGACTCCGGGAAGTCCCCCAAATTCTACTGGGGGGACTTTTATCAGCCTCTGTGATCCTTCACCCTCATCGCAGCCCTTGCCAAAGCCTGTTTCCCACCCTTTCCTTTGTACCCACATTTGCTTCTACCACTAACAGGAAGAAGTTTGAGGTTTCCAGTTCTCCTGGCTGTGCTGGATTCCCTGAGGATCAGAGTGACGTCTGACCAAGGCAGCACAGGCCACTATTGACCCTTCACCGCTAGCCTTGTCCTAAACACACTGCTGATCCACTCGGACCAGCTCACCATATGAAATGCATTTCCCTGGTATTAAGCCATTGCAGCCCCACAGTGCCCCCATAAGACACTCCCCCACAGCAGCCCTGCGCAAAATGGGTGGCCAGGGCTTTCCAGCACTAGTCGCAGAATGGATATGGTTCATAACAGAATGTCTGCATTTCCATATCTGGGCTTCTATAACTTCATTTCGATTTCTGTTTGATCTTATGCAGGTAGTATTCAGCCTTCACCCAGAAAAGACAACTGATATTATGATTCTAGTATGCTTCAGCTTCCTTTGATGAAATGATCTGCGAGGGGGTTTTATAACATTGTCCTTCCTCTTATTGTTTCCAAAAGATGACTAAAATCAAGCCTCAGATATTAAGACTAGTGTTTGAATTAATAAGCTATTTAATGTCTTTACCTCAATGTTTTATTAGTTTAAAGATTGGCTTTAAATATTTGTACTGGCTTTCAACAACAGATTCTTTGGAAGTTCTGGTATACTTACTATACAAAGAGAAAGCCTCTTAAAATTGAATAATACTTGTTCCTGGGATATGTGGGGATTCACACCATGCAAACGTCAACTTGTGAAAGCAGAAGGTTCATTTTACCATAAAGAAATGTGGAAGTAAATGAAAACAAAATAAGAGTTAAAGTAGAATTTCTTTGGAAGGGAGTGGAATAAAGTGGAAGGGAGTCAGAATACTGACCTAAGTATTCTTAGGTAAGACTTAAGTTAGGTGATGCAGACCCAAACAAATCCTCGTACCTTCAGCCCGTTTACATTATCTCTACTGCTTCAGCCTTATCTATGATTCTCTGCCAGGTGCTGTATTCAGAAGCACTATGTCCAGACAGAAAAGTCTCCACGGGCAGCTCTAGGAGTACCAAGGGTTTGGCATGGCATATATCAAACCACTCTATCGCTTAGGCTTATGTGTTCTCTTCACATATGAGTGGAATGTTCTAAAACCTTCCCTCATTAGTAGTATTTACAGAAAGTAAGTACAAGCCCCCAACCTTAAAAAAATGCTAAAATAAATATTAGTGTTAATTATCTTTGAACATTAGCCCTTCTACTTAAGAACCAGACTCTCAAAGTTAATGCTACAATAAAGAACATTCTGTATTTTTTTTTTCCTTCTTGTTCAGCTAAACTTACTGATGGCTTAGATTTTGCCTTCTTTTCTTTTCCTTTGTCCCCTTTTCTGTTGCTGGTAAAGTAATGCAAGGTGCCGTATTCCATCAAGGCAGCAAACACAAAAATGAAGCAAACCGAAACAAAAAGGTCCATTGCTGTCACATAGGAAACCTTTGGGAGTGACTTCCTAGCAATTGTACTCAGTGTTGTCATGGTCAGCACCGTTGTAATGCCTGTTTGAGAAAGAAAGAAAGAAAGAAAGAAAAAAAGAAAGAAAGAAAAAGACAGGAAGAGGGAAGTGTATAAGTAATCCAATCATATTGTTGCAAAAAAAAACCCCAAACATCAAATTATCCCTTAATTCATTCATGAGGCACACAAGAACTGAACCATGGCTGGATTCACTACTGATCACACCCACACACGTCCGTGCTATTGCAAGAAGCATCCCAATGGATCCAGCAGCCACCGTGGGATCATACAGAAGGCAGCACCTTTCACCTTCAGTTTAAATCTCTCCCATTTTCAACACGCACTGAATAAACAATGACGCTGAGAAAGTTTGTGTAATTTTATAAATCTGTTATAGAATGCGCACATAAAACAAATGCAATAGACAAACAGGTATAAATAAGCACACAAATTTTATAGACACAAAAAAGGCTTTTGGCTCTTCAAAGATTAAAATGTACAAAAGGACACATTCAGAAAAAAAAAAAAGGTGTGTTATTTATCAGTGATTTCAAACTTGCAGAAAACATGAGAAAAAGGAATAATGTTTTCGACTGTTTGCTTCTGACACGTAGCAGATCAAACTAGACGGCCTTGATGGCCTTTCCGGGCTCATTCTCTAAATTACTAGGTATTTTTTCAATACTGTGTCTTAAGTAATAGAAAATGTTTCCCTTGATTCGCTTACATGCAAGTTAATTAAAAGAACAAGCTGGCCTTAATAGCAATGTGTTCAGAATCTCAACTAAACCACTTTTCACTGGTTTAACATTTAGAAGGTGTTAACACTTCCTTCTTTATTTGATGCTTCAGGGAGATTCAAAGCCTTTTCCATAGTAGTCCAAAATTAAGATGTGACCTTTCCTTTCAAGAGCAATACTTGAACACACAAATAATTTGTTATTTGTTATATATATATTTGTTATATATATGCACAGGCTTACTGCAAAAGATGTGTTACATCAGTCTAAGGTTGCTTATGGCTTTTAAATCAGAACATGGAATCAGGGGTCGCTATGAGCTGATCCTGCTGATTCCGGATCAGGAAAAGCAGTGATTTTGCAATAGCTTTCCCAATGAAATCACATGCCTAAAACGGCAAACAGATAACCATGGAGTTTTTCAGAAGTGCTGCGCTCCCACTAGATGCTTTTGAAAACCAATTAGTCATTTCTCTGCATAGTTAAGTATCCAAATACCTTTAATCATCTCAAACCTTTTGCTTTGGGAACCACAATCTAACAGGATCTTCCAACATATACAGAAGAAAAAGACCTAAGCCCTTCCGGTGTACCAGAGCCCAGGACAGCCTCCAGGTGGGAAGTCGCATCTACCATTCCTCTTACTCACTTCTGTTCAGAGAGGACAGAAGGAGGTGTGGACTTTCCCAGTCCTCTCCACTACGCAAAAAGACATACAGGGGGCTGTCACAAGGAACGAATCTTCCACAGCATCACAACTGCTTGCCATGATGGACCTTGCTTAATTTTTGCTTTCTTGTCTTACTTTCTCAGTCTCTTTCTGTAAAATTGTGTCTATTTGACTGGTATTCTCTTTCTTCTTCACCAGAACATCTGCATGTGAGAAAAGCCATCCTACAATCTGGCAAATGATGGCTTCTGCCATGGTGTTCTGCCGTCTCCATGTTCACACAAAAGGAGCTGAGATTTAACTGCAGGGAGCTGTAAATATGACATTGCAAACCTTTGTAGTACATCTCAAGCAGATGAAGCTTAGTGCTGCTCAAGTGGGAGCATGAAAACTCTAGCTTAACCATGAGATCAAAGGCAAATTTGTTAAGTTTGTGGCATAGAAAAAATCCTCTGTAAAAAGCACAAACTGGATACAGAACTAGCAGGACACTGACACAACAGTTTTTCTTGTTACAGCTAGTGTCTTTCCAGACGGTGCCCACAATCATGTCCAATGATTAGTCCGGTCAAACAACGCTTATAATAAATTTCTAAATCAAGATTTGAACCTATGAGGAGATAGTTTCACTGATTTATTTGAGATTTTAGCCTCTCTTCACTAAACTTTGCAGTACTTTTAAACAGCATAAAATTAATATTCAAGACTCCGATTTTCTTCCGTTATCTTTTCATTAGGCTACGGAGCCATGCTCATTTTTGCTTACTTTCTTTCTTGACTCATTAATCTTGCAGGCTTGTCTGCACAGTGGTCCATTTTCAGTGGGAAGGGCAGGGAGTTAAAGCCTGGACTCACCCTTCTGGTAGAAAACACTCCTATAATGTGGGAATGGTGTGTTCACAACCCTATAAGCTGACGAGGAAAATTAGCTCACATATCTCACTTCCTAAAATACTCTCTCGTCTCTTGATCTTTCCCCCAGAATAGGTCATACTGCTGCCACCAGTTTTACTAAAGCATCTGTCACTGCTAAGCTCAAAGTTTCTAGTCCTGGAGTCCCGTGCACTCCACACCCCCCCATCTGTCGTGCTTTATGTGGGGACTACAACTCTTCTCCAAGGCAGCGCATGAATCTCCAATGGTCCAACGAAGGAGACTGACGCCATGCTAAACAGGTCAGCCAAGATGACACTAACACAGAATTATCTCTGTAGCAGAACTTGCAACACACTTCAGTACTGTCTGTAGTAAAAGTAGGACAGTGAGTCGGTTTTTGTGAGTTACACGCTTAACGACTTGAAGTGCAACTTTCGTTGCAATTTTTCTCTTCCATCCTGGGCTTAAAGGAATAACTGAATCATTTCTTAACACAATAGTAGTAGTAGTAGTAGTAATAATAATAATAATATAAAGCAACAACAAAAAAACCCAACAAAACAAAAACCAGATCTTTACAGTGTTCGCCTCTGTAGGAATGATGTCCTTTGTTCCATGATGCTAAGTGAAGTTTAATCATACTTGTCAGACTAATGATTGCCGTATTGCCGTCCCCGGAGATGACAAAAAGGACATAAAGGAGAAAAAAAAACGTATTTATGGGAACAACAGCAAATCCATAAGCCTTGGATCAGGATTTTTGAATTTCCAGATTTCCATTCTTAACAGTCTCTCCTTAAGCCCTGCTGTGCAACCACAGCAGGATCCTCCCATTCTTAATCTTGCAGTTCAAGAGAAAGGGTGACCAATGGTCACAATCTGAAGGGGAACAAGCTGTGGTTCATTTACTCCCTGCTGCAGATTTGTATTCCTGGGAGTACCAGACTCTTCAAGGTTGAAAAAAGACATTCTTACCCAGAGAAGTCCTTGCAGGAACTGCATCCTTATTGATCCAAAATGACACCCATGAAAGAACAACTGTGAGTATGCAAGGAATGTATGTCTGAATAGTAAAATATCCCATACGTCTGCTGAGATCAAAGAAGATTGTCATAATAATATAATCACCTACAAATTTAGAAAAGAAAAAAAAATACAGAGATGACATTTAAAATAGTTTTCAGTTGTATCTTCATCCGTTAGTCTTGTTAGTCTACATAGATACTACATGAAATAAAAATCAACGCTTTGCCTTACCAGACAAGGTATGAGAAATTTCAGTTGTATTTCGTAACCCCACAAATGCAAACTGATACAGCCTCCAGTATTTTGGATCTGCAACTTCAACAGAGGTTTTCTTCCATTTGTATTCAATTTCATTTCTGGGATATCCATCTAGAGTAAAACAGAGTGAATCAAGCATTCAGCCACAGTATATATCAAAGCATGTTTTGTGATCTCTGAAGTTGTTTATAAACTAAAACAGGGCTACATATAAAGTGGATCAGAGAAAAAGCCAAACTTAAAATTTAACCCTAAAATATCTAGCCTCAGTTTTAAGCCTAGCTAAACGTATGATCAATCAAAAACTACATAAATACAAAAGTTAAGGAAATATCTACACAATACTCTGGAACTCAGATATGAAAAACTGGCTCAGAATCATCACTATGAATTAATACACAAATGTAACATACATTATCATTAAAAGACCACAAAGAACTTAAAAGGACAGACACTTATTAGTTCATAGTTTGATAAAATTCCTATTGCCGTTTATTGAAAATTTCTTTGTCTATTATTCCTAGAATGGTTTTTTGTGGCCTGATTCACTGTCCAGTACCTCAGCCTTAAGGAAGTGCAACCTTCTTGATTTGATGTGCCTCACATGTTGCCCCACATTATCTGGCAGAAAGGAAATTAAGCAAGACTTGCTTGTGTGGCACAACTATTTAATCAATGGGGCTACCAAAACTCGTTTAGCTGGAAGCACTCAAGCAGTACTAAATGAAAACATTAATTTAAAAAGAATCACTGAAGTTTGATTTCATTGCCTATTAGGTTCCGCATTTAGGAATAAGTTGTTTAGCTGTGTTGAGATGGTTTGGATTTCTTTTGCCAGTAATAGCACATTTCCCTTAGGATTTTTTTTTTTTTTAAATATAGTTTATATTAAAGAAATGAAGCCTGGAAGTTGTTTCTGCCTTACATAAATAAGTCCCTCTGAAAAGCAAAGGACTTCTTATACTGATTAAGCATTTACAGGAACAGGTTGAAGCAGACAGATCTTTTACTTTCAAGTATACCACATGGAATTAATTCAAAGCTGACAAGTCTGACAGGCATAAAAAATAGTTCTTCCAGGGCAATGTATTTCCATTAACTGGAATGGGCATTGTATCAGTCTCCTAAGCAAAACGATTATTTTTATAGTTGCAACTAAATGAAATGCATGCAATTCAACTCATTCATTACTGCATTTAATAATGCACTAAAAAATACAATTAATCTAATCAAACCATAAACAGGTCAGTTCTTTCCTTCACTGCAGGGCTTTAAGAAGTAAACACTTGCTCTCTTGCTGACAGTATTTAGGGAAATGTAAAGCCTGAATGTAAACAAACAAAAAGTATTTTACCACCTACAGCTTGAAAACTCCAGTGGACAGGAGTGTTCATCCATAGGAAAGTTATGAAGCTGAAGATAACATTCAGCATTAATTGTCAGCCTGATTAGAAAAGGAAGGAAAAAAAAAAAAAAAGAAGAAGAAAGATTATATTCAAATATCTAGACACTTCAGATTAGACGGTAAAGAAAATGCACAGAAATCATTGCCAATTAATAGATGTTAACACGTAGCCAACTGTGTCTGCAAAAAACATCCAGCATCATCTCCAAAGAACAAAAACTCATAATAAGCAACCTGAGGACCTGCGTTGTTTCAGTTGGCATTTTGAGCCATTTCAAAAAATTCACTTGATTGGAGGAGGGGCATCTCTCAGCTTTCCACCAGAAATAGGGGATAAAAGAGAGGGCCTGAAGGCAGGGCAAGGAGGGGAGTTTATGATAACAAATAAAGGAACTTTCTAAAGAATGCATTTGTCAAGTCAAATTGTATTTGGCATCATTGTATCTGGTGGCTATATACAGGAGGGAGAAAGTGGGGACACTCTTGGGCTTGGTCTATGTTCATGGAGGCAGCACTGGTGAAGACAGTAGCATGGATAGGAAAGAGCAGACTTGATATTTCTACTCATTTAATGCCTAAGGCATTCAAGTAATTCACGCAACTAATATACATTTTAGAAGTAGTTTAGGACTCGGTATCAACTTAATCACTTGCTGTTTTTGAAAATACTATCACAGATTTCATAGAATAGTTTGGGTTGAAAGGGACCTTTAAAGGTCATCTAGTCCAACGCCCCTGCAACGAGCAGGGACATCTTCAACTAGATGAGGTTGCTCAGAGCCCTGTCCAACCTGATCTTGAATGCTTCCAGGAATGGGGCATCTACCACCTCCCTGGGCAACCTGCTCCACTGTTTCACCACCCTCATTGTAAAAAATTCTTCCTTCTATGTAGCCTTAATCTTCCTTCTTTTGCTTTAAAGCCACTACCCCTTGTCCTGTCACAACAGACCCTGCTGTGGGACCCCTCCCCAAAGAGCTTCCAAGCAACCAATGCAAAACCCAGTTCTGCTTTCACTAGGAAGCTGGAGTAAGGGGCTAGACTCCAAACTGCCGCCTTTGTATTTAAAATACCTTCTCCTTTATTGGTAACACTGTGAAGAAAGTCAGAATATCTCCTAAAATCAGCTTTGAAAGTTAACATAATGCTTACATACTTGACTATATGCAATACCTACTAGACAAACAGGGATGGGAAAAGGAAGATTCTGCCACACGCTGACAGAAAGCTCTGTAAGTCTGTGAACAAAGTAGTTATTTTTCACAAAGTGTCAATCGGACCTTTCTAGAAATTTGTCCTGACCAAGAAACAGGTTTATAAGGGAAAGTATGTTTCTTGCCATATACTGGGGGAAAAAAAAAAAAAAAACCCCCTAAACACATTTCCAAGTAAAGCACTTGCATCCCCCTGAAGATGCTTTTCAAATTCACCAACTATGCTAAATGAATTTATTGCCTTTTTTTTTTTCCCATTTCCAACCTTTGAAAACAAGAAGAAAACAAAACCAGACTTTTATTAATAGCAAAACAACTAGATCTGGGTTCACTGATGGGTGCAATGGACAGACCAAGGACTACCCTCAGAGGAGACTCAGTAAACCTGACTAACAGAATCACCAAGTCGGCTCCCTGAATTACCAACGGGGAAAGAGTGGTGGTAAAGGGCAGCCCATGACATGGAGCATTGTCAGATCCTATTATTGTTCCTTCAATAACCAACATGTGAACCTCTCAATGTTATTCCATCTTAGGCCAAATTCAGGCTGTATCCTCACCGATACCGATGTTCGCATGTTACAGTGCTGGGTGAATACCTGTTCTGCTGGTTTATTCCTAGCCCATTACACTTCACAGCTCTTACTCCAGCACACAATCATTCTAACCTATTGCTCTGGGAGAGCTCAGATGACAGTTTTTTTGGTTGCATTTGTTTGTTTCTCTGTGTTACTTAGACGCTGTTTAAAAGAAATTGTACATTGAAACTGAATGGACATTGGAAGAGTAAAGTCCAAGTGTGACTCTAGAACTGTTAGCTACAAAAAGAAAAAAAGAATATTAGCATGACAACAGAAGAGGCTTTTTAGAGATTTTTATAAACACCAGCATGATAAACTGTTTAAAAAGTGCTCTTCGGAGATATTTGTATGCTCTCAAATGAAGCATACTATGAAAAAATCGAGGGAAGAGAATCCGTTTGAAACATTCTAATTCTCCTTATTTCTGATGCAGAATACATTTATGCTGAAAACAGCATAAATGACTCAAAACAAAGTAATTAAAAGGTGCTACTTTTTGTTTATTATTTTAAACTCTTAACAACAGAATCAGATTTATGGCATCCTCTGCATAGACCGCTTCTTGATCAGCTCCTTATTTAGTGCAAGATATTTTAGGCATATTTAAAAAATAAAACTGAGAGATGACACTAAAATGCCTTCTGTAGACTACAGCCTTTCAAGAACTGTTTGAAGGTGACTCAAAGATCAGTACAGATAGCCTAGATGGAAAGTTTAAAACCAGCCCAAGCATCCCCCATTTTCCAAGAATAATTATGTTTGCTTATGCGTAAATTGGATTAACAGATTTGTTGATTTTAATAGCTTGCAAGGGTAAACATGTTAAGAAGTATATGCAGGACTGGGGCCTTAGCTTTAATGAAACTTCTCATGATTTTTATTATCTGAAGCATTTAATATTTTACTAACAAAATATAATTTGGTGGATATTAGATACTGAAATATTTAGAACAGAAAGTCTGCAAAACAACTTATGACTAGATCTGCAATGTTAGTGACAGACCGCCATGGTGCTATGTGCTATATAATATCCTTTTGTTAGTGTTGCCTGTACCTAAATGATTAAAACTTCCTATCCCCTTTAATTGTCTTATCCAATTACATAGGCAACATATTTCAATATTATTAACTTAATGTTTTTCATGATCAAATAATCTTTTTTTTTTTTTTCTCCTTTAGTAAACTTGCAAATTCCTGTGGTCCGCACCAACAAAAAAAATGCCAAGGATTTGATACATATTCATTATTTTTATATTTCCGGTCATAACAGTTCTATTTTTTTCTAATAAAAACCCACCTTAGAGTGTACAATACTCTTCCATCACTCCAGATTCGAAGCAAACGATTTGGAGTTGTAATCCAGTGAGCATCAGATTTCCTTGAGTTCCGGAAGAAAGTGTCTGGAATCCAAATTTTTCCAACCATATTGCTATTAAGCATAAGCACCTTCATTGAGCTGTTAAATTTTAGACGACTGTCGTACCAAGTCTGGGCAAAAATTATATCTATAGTGTATTCCTAAAAACAGAGAAACAACCATATCTATGTATGTGTTTACTAAAGTCTGCAAGCCAACAATTTTTAATTCATCTATAAATCCAAGGCTGCTACTTCTATTCTCCTTTGTATTACCATTTGCATAGCACGCAGCAGCCTGTAATCCCAAACGAAGAAATTACAGGCTGATAAAAGACGTGCACAGCCTTCTGTCCCTACCTCCTCTCCCCTGACACATATTGATTAGTTAAGGAAGAGGAGACATGGTGGGAGCTTGCTGTAACTTGGAGGTCCCCACACAATGCCACCACCTCTGGGGCCCTAGACAGAAATTTAAGGGCAACCTTAATATTTCAGGGACAGTCTACGTTTGTTAAGACAGAGATTCTACATCTCTTAACAAGCAAATCAAATATACTGTATATACTTTTTCCCCAAAACTTTACAAATGTAATTCAAGATCCTTCAAGAAATTTCAGATTTTGAAAAAAATTCATGAACACGTAGGAAGTAAACATCACAGTTTGCAGAACTATCTGTTACCATCTGCCTTGTATATCTACCTACATACGCACAAAAGTATCCATAATCATCATCAGGCAGGAAACTTCCCTAAAGCAATTGCACTTTACTTATTAAAGCCTCAAGAAAGCTGCTTTTGTAATAGAAAGTCAAATTCCTCAGGAGACTTATGGCCAGAAAAGAAAGGTGAAAAAGCAAATAAATAAATAAATGGAAAACCCAGAGCCTTTTAATGAGACAATCTTTGACACAGTAAAACTTGAGGGAGATAAAGATTACAGATGCAATGAAATATTGTTTTTCAAAGAATTCAGCCAGTTGTTCCTGCACTCCAGACAGAGGAGCAAAGCCGCAGCCTCTTCTCTGCTGTATTTGTCACAGCTCCAGACTCTGACCTTAAGGGCAACAGTCTTGTTGATGGCAGATGTCATCTTTCCTCCACTGCTGCCTCATGAGGGCTCCGATAAGCAACTCAGCAGCTCCTCTGCAGGGAAAAAGAGCTGGAGACCAGACTTAAGACACGTGGTGGTGGCTGTTCAGCTCTCAGTCATGGGCTGAGTGGGCAGGGGGAAGAGAGGAGGAGACAGTGGTTCAAGCTCTTGCTTGGGCAAAGGGCTCACTACTAGCTCGCTCAGTCAATAAAAATACACAGTGCAGACAGTCAATTTGGTTTTCAAACAAAATAAAAGTGGAAGGCATTGCTGGTTGGAGTGGGGGTTTTGTTCATTTTACTTTTAAATAATCACAGCAGCCAACTGCACGAGTTACAGACTCCTCATTCATTTCTGCAACCGATACCATCCATCTCCCAGGAAAGTTTGTGAAATCTGGCACTTCATCCCTGAGAAGTGCCAAGGCAGATATTCCAGGACTACTTAAATCCCTCTCAATTTTCCCACCTCTCCAGGTGGGAGAAGAACGGGTTCAGGAAACAGATATGCAAGAGGGAGGTTTGCCCTTGCTCTGTCATGTGTGGCAGATAACTTACCGTCTGGAGTGTGGTAACGCAGTGACTCTCAGAGGTTATGAATAACTAGTGTACGAGGCAAACAGTGGAGGGACAGAGGGAACAAAAGTACTAATCAAAAACGTATTTTAGAGATGACTTTGCCCTAAATCTCTCCTTATTCCTTGAGAGGCACTGCCATCAGGGGAAGATTCTGCAGGTCAAAACAAGTCCTTGATTATTTTATTTCTGTAAACAACATTCAAGACACCTGTAAAAACCCAGGGCCTGCTTAACCTTAAAATTCAGTTTTCTGTGCTCATCTATAGTGGTTACAACTGGAAAGGAAACTTGTCTTGCTGTAGTGTAAATGAGAGCCTGAGGCAGTGCACTGGAAAAGTGTTCTAATGGGCTTAAATGGAACAGAATGAACAAAGATTTACGTGTTGCCTTTACAGTACAAACAGGAGGGAAAAAAGAAGTCAGGGAGGGAAATTAACAGACACAACCAAACGTATGAAAAGAGCAGAGTGTATGAGTTTGAAGGTGCTACTCTAAGCAGCCACTTCACAGTAGCACTGCATTGTCTGGGAAAAATAAATTTATCAAAGAAAGCTCGAGTCTTCATAGAATACCAACCACCCTGACAAATAAAGATAAAAAAAGCAGAGGAGCTCGCAGATTATTTTGAACATACAAATCAAAGGAACAGCCTCAGTGGATCCAGATGCTTGTGTTCTCTTACCTTTCGGTATTAAATGTTTTTATCACACCCATGTAATACAGGTGTTGTTTAAAGAACTTTTTTTGGGGAAAAAAAAAAAGAAACTTTGTTAAAATCCTTCATGATACATTTATGACTGTTCAAAAAGAATCTCATACATAATAGTTTAATATCATAATATTAGTTAATTGCTTATATCTCTACTACCTTTCACTCAAGTGAACTTTAGCATAATGGCCAAGCACATACATGTACTCCCAATGCAGAGGTGCAAGACATGTGAAAATGGGACTCAAATTTATATTAGGCTCCTTTCTGAACACAAGTCTCCCCACAGAAGAGGCCAGGTGGCATAAGTCCAAATAGATCCCAAGCGGCCACCAAGCACAGGCGAACATAGAGGATGATCAGACAACTAAGAGCATGCAGCATGCAGCTGTCTCAGTGTAGACGCTTGAGAGTAATAACCTGAAGGGGACACTATGCTATAGATGGATTATTTCTGAAAATCTAGTTTTGAAATGAGCCTGAAATTTTCAGGTTTTATGGATTCATACACCAGATTCCCTTAAATTTGCATTTCCTGAAAAGTATTTCCTATTTCTTTTTAAGAAGGGGAAATATGGGTTCCTAAAATTTCACTATACTGCCTTTTCTGGGAGTACTTTGTTTCCAAAACTAGATGAATAAAAGCCCTGTCTTTGTTTAGACACCATATGAGCAAGCACAACAACAGCCAGATATATACAATATTCTTTTAGTGCAATAAATCTTTCTGACCTTCCATTTTGTTTTCCTTATTTTCTTACAAAAAGTTAAAAGTAACACTCTTACCACTACTTTTATTAGCCTTTCATAAAACTCACCATTCCATGCCACTGTTGTCCTGTAACCATAAAAATTGGTTTACTATTCTCTCTTTCGAATGAAACTAATGATAAAATAGCCGTGCAGAATAAAATGTAACCCATCTATGGCTGCGTTAGTCACAGCCATAGCAAAATGCCTACTTATTCATATTTAGCCTCACAGGGTTCAATAACCATGGCACACGTTAGCTCATATTTGGAATTTCATTAGATCACTGAACTCTTTCTTGCACAGCTGGCATAAAGAGCCCACCTGCCTAATTATTTACAGATAACTGCAATCCTCCTCCATCTCCCCTCTTGAAAAGAACATAAACTCCAAAGGCCGGGAACACGGCGACTAATCACAGATTACCATTAAAGGGCCAGGCAGTGAACGAACTGTGAATATTGACAAGCAGGTGTATAGTCTGAGAGAAAATCATTTAATAAATAAAAGCAATTACTTCAAATACAGTAGGAACAGCTACCGTATGGGATTAAATGGAATCCTCAACATCAGTTTCATTGTCACGCGCAGTTCAATTACAGTCAGACGTGAAAATGGGCCAGTGGACTGCTTTTTTTTATCGGAAAGCAGTGAAAGGGAGGCAGATATCATCCTACTTGATAGTTTCTCAGCGCAAACCACATCAAACGAATTCCAATATAATATCAATAAGGATGAAAAAAAATCTCACATTGCAGAAAATAAACATTTGTCTTGGATATTTTGCCTGGCAGACTCACAACTGATTTGATATTCCACAGTAAAAAGTGTGGAGAAGTCAAGCAGTGGGTAGCTAAATTGTTGGCTGGATTATGTTAACTGCAACACATTTTGTTTAAGAACAGGAAAAAGTGGCCTAGTTTTCTGAGGCCAAACAATGAAAAGACCCAAAACCAAACTCAGAACTGAGAAATTGTGTTAGTGAACTACACGCCGGCACTACAGTTCATTACCAGTGAATTTCATAGAAAAATGAATAAAAACATACTCTGGTCCTTTCATCTTTCCTCTTTACCCGGTCTAGCGGGAGGTGCCCCTGCCCTCCCAGGGGGGTTGGGACAAGATGATCTTTAAGGTCCCTTCCAACCCAAACCATTCTATGATCTTTGGTCAGAAATCCACCTCAACTTTTCTCCCAGATTGAAAATGGCACCTGAAAGGCACCTGGAGTTTTCTGGAGTGCAAAAAGCTAATTCAGAAATCTGTTTCATAAGGAGCCCCTGAACTCAGTTCAATTACCACGAGAGATGACTTCATCTTATTCAGTTATGTGAGCTTCAAGCTATTTTCCCCATATTTCTTTATTCTATACAGCTTTCTGATTCCTTAAACTGGAACTTTATGTGAGATAGGCAGGGAATTCTTCAGAAAAAAAAAAAATGATGAAGGGGAAACTAAAGAAAACACTGTACCACTCTACGTGTTTTGACATTAAGAGATGTGATTAAATATTAAAGACTCCATCTACTATGCTGATTAAGAGGTTTAAACAACAAAGAAAGCATAGACAAAACTGGTAACCACATCATTTCGTAAGAGGTAAGCACCAAATAAAGCATCAAGCATTAGCCAATTTATCTTTATCTTGCCAGTGTGCTGCCAATAAACTCCTGTAACCTTTACCTTTTCCCTCACCCAAATACCTCTGGACATCAATAAGGGGCTATTAAGTAATTTATTAAAATGCTTAACCTATCTTTGATGTATAACTACTCTTAACAAAACATCAAAAATGTGGTTGCTCTCCCTGGTGGGCTGCTTTAAAAGCCCTCTAAAAAGATTTTTGAGCTGCTTCAGGGCCAGCGATGGTTTCAGAGCTTCATACCCATGGCTGGTACTGAAGCAAAAGTAAAATTTCTTGTTTTGGTAAATCCTTTTAGTTTGCTCACTAGGGCAATCTAAAGCTAGTGACCTTAGGGTGAGATCTAAATGATCCAACAAATCACAATGGTCCTGACATGTACCTGTAATATCACATTAGTGATACTGCGGCTGTGGAAGAGGTGGGGGCTGTGGGAAATACGCTGAACAGAAGTGCACAGCATCTGCTCCCAGAGTCTTTTAACCAATTAGATTGTTCTAATTGTACAGACAGTCACACTGGAAGATGCTATGAGAACATATGCACAGGGTAAGTGGAAGTGTGGCAAATCACACCTACAGAAGGTAAAGGAATACAGCAAGACCTACATATACAGAAAAAAAAAACCCAATCTATCTATGTTCATATCATAATTTGGCATATGTGCTTACCCAGGCCTTATTTTGAACATGCAAAGTGACAGATGCAAACAACAATATGAATAAAAGACAAGATTTATTTCAATGCTTTGTAGATTAGAAACTGTAATTAAAATCTTGCCAATAGTCAAAAGATTAACTAGGGAACTAACTAATGCACTTCAGCGAAATCTCTGCTTTTATTTGATCAGCTTAGACTTTGGGCATTTGAAGAGAGAAAGAACCAGAGAAGACAACCCAGAAAAAAAAAAAAAAAGAAAAAAAACCAACCACACACTCCCCCCAAAACCCCATAAACACATACATACATATTAAAAACCCAGGACTGAATACTGGTACGGATTAAGGGTTTGGCTTTGAGGTTGTCAATAATGACTTATCAACTCTATTGACTGTACTTTCTAAATTCTGCAGCTACATATACCTTCCTGTAACTACAGATACTCAAACAGTCAAAATTGGTCCCACAAATGACTTTAGTGACAATGCTGCACATTACTGGAGCATACATGCCTTTTATAAATAAACTATAGCCTCAAACACAATGGTTCACCATTCAGTACGGTGCAACTGCTTTCAAAGCAAGATTATTGCACAGTTGCAGTTTGGTCTTTTATTTCCATGATATTTTTCTGTCACACTCTAAAATCCCAACATTGGCAGCAAGGAGACTTATCTGGGTTTGGTTTCTACCCTGAAACTCCTGTAAGATAGGCAATCTACATGAAATACAGCACTCCTATCAGTTTAGCTTTCTGGTTGATGCAGCAGTCGTAGAACTCTGAATATCTGCTACACTGAAGATATAAGAAATACACTGAAGATGTAAGAGCATGGACAACTTTTAACAACTGCCTAATAGAGCCTCTATTTCCTTACCGGTCCCAAGGGCATAACCCTTTGCGGGGATAACCCTCTACAATAGAGACACTACTGTTATTCAAAAAGGTGAAATCACATGCAGCGCTTACGGTATGCCAGTGAATGACAAACTCCAAAATAGTCCAACACAAAGTGGTTTAGATGTGCATTCTCCACAGTGGTTAAAATAACCACCCAGAATGCATGAGACTTGATGAAATTTAAAATGATACAACAACAGAATGAAAATAATAAATCATAGAATCATAGAAGGGTTCAGGTTGGAAGGGACCTTAAAGACCATCTAGTTCCAACCCCCTGCCCTGGACGAGGACACCTCCCACCAGACCAGGCTGCTCAAAGCCCCATCCAGCCTGGCCTTGAACACTTCCAGGGCTGGGGCATCCACAGCTTCTCTGGGCAACCTGTGCCAGTGCCTCACCACCCTCACAGTAAAGAATTTCTTCCTGATATCCAATCTAAATCTCCCCTCTTCCAGTTTGAAGTCATTAGCCCTCATACTATCACTACATGCCCATGTTAAAAGTACCTCTTCAGCTTTGAAGGTCAAGATCAACAGGCAGGGAAGTTACATTCACTTACTAGCAAAAGCACACTGCCTTTCTTAATAGCTATTTTATCAGTGCTGTCACCCCTGCTAACAAGGGAGCAGGGCAACACTCTTTCCAGGAGTGGGTGTGCTTCCTTGGCAAACAGCTTGGAGGAGCTGCTGGAGGAAAGAGCATCCAGACCTGCTTCATCAAGTGTGATCTTCCCATAGCACATGCTATCACAGAAAAATCCTGTAGCTGCCCAGCTTTTAAGAGAGGAAGAGGTTTCGTAGTGTCAGCACAGATCCTGGCACCAGTTTTTGAAGGGACCAGAGAACGACAGCAGCTTTCCTTCGGAGCACAGCAGCAAAGGAGGCGATGATAACCTGTATGGTAGGAGCCATCGCTAAGGACCCTTTCTGTTGCAACAAGCCATTACAAGCTATTTACTGTAACAATCAAAGCACATCCCCTGCCTTTCTTCCCGAAACCCAGTTCAAATCTAGGCCAGCAAAATCATTCCCACAGCTGGAATGCAGCATCACAAATTTCCATATAGACAGACAGATTAGGAATTAATAACAAAGAACAGGTGTGTAAGGTTCTTCAGATTGTTTATCATCTATTTGACACAGAGATGAGAGCTACAAGACAAAGAACTAAACGTAGCTTGTCTCAGCTGCAGACACAAGGGAGGCAACCACAGCAGAAGCAGACAAAGTATCTGGAGAGGATATTAAGGCATCAGAAGTTACAATATAACAGGACACCCAAGCAGTCTATACAGTTTTGGAGGGAAAAACCGGAGTAAATCACTCTTTCGGTTAGCTTTAGTGCAAGTCGGTACCTTTACCTTCCCAGTGAAGTGCTATGTGGCACTTATATTAATATTATCCTTGGTTCAGATCATCTGAGATCACAACTGAATTTTGCAGGCACTCGATACTGCTTATACAGGATACGTGTCCTCTGCAAGGAGCTTACGGTTTGAATTTGACATAAAAGACAGGATTTGGAAAGACATCGTGGGGATAAGTAACAGGAAACAGAGAACCCAACGCCAGCAAGAAGTACAGGCAGCGATTTTAGGACAACAAAAGCTTAATTGTTTGTGATATTTTGTAGCCTCCACAGAAAGTTGGGGGGGAAAAAAAAGGAAAAAAAAAGGAAAGAAAAGAAAAATAAGTTTAAACATCATGAGAAACAATGAAGCGGCTTTGCAGGCATTTACAGAAAGTTTCTTTCAACCATAAAGTGCAGCTTGGGAGAAAGTGGTATGAAGAGTTGAAAGGGTGGGAGCAGAAGCGAGTGAGATCTGAGATAGGAAATGGCCTCTTGGGGAAAAAACAACTAAAAACGTCTGGCGATAGGCTTTGAAGTGCCTTGAAAGTGAAAGGAAGCTGTTTATGTGTAAGGTGCAGCGAAAGAGGAGAGAGACAAAGAACCTGAGCAAGAAATGACTCAGGAGAAACAGTGGAAAATTCTCTCTGTAATACAGGCATCTCTAGATGGTAGGAATGGAGCAAGACTGCAACTGGAAAGGCTACAAAAAAAAGTTATCGTAACAATGGGAGTCTGGACAAGAGATTCTGTGTGACAGATTAAAAAATAAATAAAAATAAATCCCCTCAAATTTGCTATGAAATCAGAATTTGCAAGACTCCAACTGAGACCCTCCTCCTCGTTCTAAGATCCATCAGATCATAGAAAATTTGGAGATTTCAGGCCACAGTGACATACAGCGTCGCGATTATCCACAGCAACTGAGAGCATGGAAGGGTCAAAAAGTGGGAAGACTTAAAGCTATGATTTAGCTATATTGAGCTAACTAAACATCTGTGAACATGTGAGGGACACAAGGCAATATTTTGGACTGGACAAAAGGAGATATAGAGAATAGCAGGCAACAGTCACAGAAAGGTTGCTGAATTTGTGCATGAAACTACCAAGGAGTAGTTGAGAGCAGAAAAGAAAGTGACCATGGAAGAAATCCTCCACAGAAGTACCATCGGAAGAGCTTTAAGAAATGCATTCACATCAACACGTAAGTAGATAAAGTACTGGGAACACAAGAAAATAAGGTGCTTGCTCACAACACACTGACAGGCTGACCACAGATAAAAACGAAGAAGCTTTGCAAAATTGTTTTCTAGCCCCAACCACGTACACAGCTCAGGACTTGCTATTTCTTTAACAAATTAGCCTTATGCAAATCCAGAATACTAACATCTGAAATCTCAGATAGTTCAAAGGCAGTTTGGTCATTGCTCTGGCTGTGGATGCTAAGGAACTGAGATGGTATAAACTGGATTTCCAACCAGTACATGCTGGCACACCCTACTGATGTCAGGGGAGTTAAGTCAAAGTAATTTTTTTTTTTTTTTCATTATTTATATTGAATCAATGCCAACAGTGGCTTAAGTGATACAATGGTACTATACAAAAACAGTATTTCTTAAAGCATGAACTAGTCTAACACAAAATTTAAGAGTGAACCACAGCACAAAAAGACTGCAGCCTTAGGTTATAGCATTGCTAAACGGCACACACAAATTAGCGCACATTTTACAGTAAAGAACATAGATTTTCATGGTGTCTTGTGCAGAACCTTAACTAACTGCCCTGACTTCATATCTATTAAGAGACAACCAGTGAAGAAACTAGGACAAGTACTAAATGCTGTTTAAAGCAGGAGCTGAAAAGATGCCTGTACTCTGGTTTGATTTCAGAAAGCTACCACAACATTTGTCTGTCATAGAACAGCTGCCTTTTTGCTCATCCCTCGCCATTCCCTTCAAAATGATCACAGAAATTGGGAGTGACACAGGAACTGCGGTGCTGAGCCAGTATGAGCAGAATCTTGCCTGTACTTGGCTAATTCCCCTGAAACCGAACAGGGCAAGCTTAGAGCTACCTTGCAATAGCAGCAGGCAAACTACCTGCCTGCCAGAGCCAGACTAGTCAATTTAAGCTAATTTTTTTTCAGAATAAAACAGAGAACTTTAATGAAACTGTATTTGTGAAGTATTACTCTAGTTCCCAGAGCGGGTAAAATAAGAAATACTGAGAGCCATATGTTTTTTGACACTTAAATATATTTCATAAAAAATAAAAAGCAATGCTGAAGCTTACTGAAGGAATACTTACTCAGCTGCTGTAAATGAACTCTGTGTCCATCAATCTCAAACACTCATCTAAGTAACAGTCAATTAACTCTGATCACTCGCAGTGCTGACAGGCACCAAAATGATTGGAATCTATCTTCCCTAATAAAAACAAAAGAGTAAGTTGGGAACAAATTTATTATTCTAGCTAAATCCAAAGAAGATGCTGTCCAATAAGAAACAGGTAATATTCGAAGACTTGCCGGTCCTTTTGTCCTGATTTATGAACAAATATTCCTGCCATTTTGAAGAGAATTGAACCAGTTTGCATAAAATGCACACACCTGACTCTCAGAAAATTTGCAGTGCTTGCACACTGAACCCACACAACCTTATGAAACCTCATAAATTCTCAAACAGGGGCAGGAGTGCATCCTTCATGCTCTTCCTCTCAGTCTGTCATCATAAAGCTCACAGTGACAACAGTTCTCCTCCAAACGGTCGTCTTCTAACATTAAAGCGATCCCAACCTCCACAAAAAGCTTCAAATGCAGTTCACAAACCACGACAAGCCCTATCAAGCAGTGTTCACCCAGTCCTGAAATATTAGTATACGCTGCAGCGTTTGGATAGCACTGTGATTTATTCTCTTTATGTTTCTTGTATGGAACTATGTTCACTTAGACACACAGCTCTCTGTAACAGACAGACAGGGAGGGAGGGAGAGAGAGTTCATATTTTTCTGTTTATACACTTCTTACTTTGCATTTTTTTCCTATAGTGTTTGTTAAATCCTTAAGTCAACATGACTTGGTTCACACATGAAACTGAAGTACATGGCCAGGTATGTCCAGGATCAGGGCCTTGCTAATTCCAGCATCTACTTCTGTCTCTTTCTAAGCCTCACCTTTCCTTTATGGTAGTTACTATTCATTCAGTAACAAAACATTTAATATCATTCAAAAACAGAGTTAAAAACACATTGATTTACAGAATAATGCACACAAAGAGCGTGCATCTGAGTACTGGATTTCAGGGTAGCTTCAGATAATGTATCTTTGGGTCATAGTTACTTATATTCTAGTGTGCTTAATGTAAATTACCTGGCACTGTAAAGTAAGAGTACAAAACCCTCAAACCTTCAATAAAAATTTAGTGACTAGTAGAATAAGTGCAGTGACACACCTGACCACAAAGCGTCCTCCACAAGTACAATAACATTGAGCAATCTGTATTAGGATACTGATCACATTGAACACTTGAATGTCTTAAAAAAAAAATAAATAATTCAAAAAATCTGCTGCTAGTTACTGCAACTTGAGAATGAAATGGAATTTTGAAGTCAAAATTCATCATCAGCACATTCTACACCAAGTTATAAATGGTACAATATGACAGGAAAAATTGTATCCTGTGTCCAGGCTGTGCAGTCTGTGTACCAAAGCAGCACATTGTGTATTCAGTGAATATCTGATTTGCTCAGTGGTTTATCTATCCTGTTAAAAATAAGAGTGCTTGGCTTCAAAGTATGGCCTTCAGCTTGCAGACAGAGTTGCCTTCAATGGATAACTAGCAAAGATCATGCAACAAAAGCTAAATCATCCGCAGAAGGGCAGAAATGTTGGGAAATAACAAGGAAATCGAACTGCTTCGGTGAAGTGTAGTCCTAGAAATTTATCCTGGTATTTTCAGTCTGGACCTTCTAATACTGAGTTCCATTAATAAATACAAAAGCTGAATAGAGAGCATCATCCGCACTCACAGCAAGGGAAGAAAAAAACGTGTGGCTTTCAATCACACTGAAATGCTAACAACAGCATCATGTTTCAAAATGTTAAATCACAACTTAAAAACACATGAAGCAGCAAAGGAATTTTAAAACATAATTTTGTTTCCGTAAGCATACATATTTATATACGTGTACACTTACACACAGACAGATACAGACAGACAGGTAGAGCATTTTCTTTTGGCTAGTTTTTAATCTACCAGTTACGATGTCTATGCATCTCTATAGAAATGACTTTTCTAACCCTTTCCCCATTTTTGTTACTTGAACATTGCTCCGCTATTTACTCTGTGGAACTCAATTAAATAGGCATTAAGGGCAGGGAAAGCATAAAGTTTTCTCTTTGCTCTTCATTTTTGACACAACGATGCAATACTGCTTATTACTTAAGGAACCGCTCCTGTATTCCTCCTCCCAAAATTTCTCTCATTTTGGGGTAGCAGTCTTTTATTGTCATCAGAGTTTTGATCAAACAGAAATGACAAGATCAGGTATCCTCTTAGTTAAAGGAGGGCAAAAATGTCTTGGAGAGGGCCATGCCTCTCGCAACCCACTGCACTCCACACTTGCATGGTCTTGTCACCAGAAGCTGTGGCACTGACATGGTTCTCGCCTGCACCCCTTGGGGCACCAGTAGCACAAAACATTATGTATTTACGAATACATAGGGTTTAGGGGATGAATAAAGGGCAGAGAAAGTTACTGAGGCCCACAGGCAATACGGATCAACATGCTTTTCTACACAGGGGCCATATATCAGACTCTGCTACTTGTACCACCAAGCAGAGTGGGGTTTTTTTTCATCTTGGCCCTGGTTTGGAAGGAAAAAGAAGGGTAGCAAGAGCCTAGTACATCTACATTAAGTGCTCAACTGAATGAGCTTCCACACAGAGGTAAACCAGGCTCTAAATATTCATTACATGCCTAAATTCCGCTAAGAGATCCCTAGACCACTACACAGCTATTGAAGATCAAGACTTTGGCCATAAAAATGTACTTAGCTGCATTTTACATGACTGTTGCACGATGCACAGCACAGGTTAGCTCTAAAAGACAGATTCAAAAACCTTTAGACTTAATGAGTATTAGAAGCCTAAATACTCCGCTGATCCAGATGCTTGTTAAAAATGTTTACTCAGGTTGCAGATGCCTGAAGTCATCAGATGCTGTAGAAAAACACTTCTTAAGCATGGGGTGTCCAATACCATCTAGAATTTTGTGTAGATCTCTGTTAAATAGTGAAAACCAAAACACAACAGCCTTCAAAACAAATTCTAATGAACGTCATATATATACTTAAAGCATCCCTCTTATGAAAGTCTATCAGATAGCAAGAGGAAAACAGACTGACTTATAAAAATAATAAAAATAAATCTCATAATATGTGTCCTCTGAAGCTTCCAGACAAACACACTCCCTTGATGTGCTGCTTCAGCATCACTCTTAGAAAAAATGCTTTCTACATCATGCCGTATCATATCCAAACTAAATAGCTAAAGGATATCATTTGCCAGAGTGAATTAACATATCTGGCAAATGAGTAATCCAATGGGGACTCACAGATATGTGTTCTCACAGTAAGTGATCAAATGAAGGGCTAAGGACAGCCCTTGAAATGGAAGCAATTTTTGGATTATTAGTTAACAATCTCAAACAATATTGACTCCAGGGAAAGTGCCTTCCTAATGAAACCAACAGCTCATATAAAAAGACCTTACAGGGTCAAATTTGTAATTATTTTTTTGCTGAGAATGTTGTTTCCCAGATTTAAAAGATTAAAACCATTTTTTTTTGAAACCTTAATCAAATTATTTGCATATATATGGTTTTATTTATTTTCACAAACATTTGATTTTTGCAGTGATGTTAGATGCTCATATGATCCAGATTCCTAGAGTCCAAGCCCAGTGAAAGCAATTGCTGTCTTATGAAGGCCATAGTGCCCCTAGACTATAATTTAAATTGCTAAGTAGTTCTCTGCCCATTTTAAAAAAACATATAATAGTTTTTAAAATTCTATGTCTTAATGGCATTTACCTTATTAACCTTAGGCGGCATGCTTCATTGTTATATTTTATTTTTTTAATGGAAATCACAAGGTTAGAGGGATAAACATTCAGTTGATTGATATACATTATAACCGTTAGGATCCTGCTCTCTAATGAAGTAATATGCCTTTTCAATATGGTGCTGCCCTTGCCTTGGACTAAAAGCCTGTATGACGGGCTTTTATTAATGCCAAAACATCACCATCCAGCTCTAGGACAGCTGTAGCAGATGTGGGAAAACCTCTAAACGAGTGACACGAAATAGTCCCATGGCTGATACCGTCATTACTGGAAGTGTGGTGCATGGTAACGCTGCCTCCCAGGCTCTGGGCTGAGCAAGCAGGAGGCAGCTGTGGTCACTGGAGAGGCCACGGTATATGGCAGCAGGGAGATTGCCCAGGGGCTGCAGAGACAAGAAGAGAGGAGGGGAGATGGGGCAGGGCCACACTGCAAAGCCAGCCTCATGCTGGCTCTTTATAACTGGAAAACTGAAGCTGCAAGTATTTCTCATTTCCAGTTCCTATACAAAATGCCTGCTGTCCACAGGCTGAAGGGCTTACACTGGTTACTGGAAAAGGAAGCCTCTACCATTTGCTATATTCTCACAATATTTGCTCCCACAATAAGTTCCTTCAGAAGAGGGTAAGATGGAGAGAAGCAAAAGAGAATGACTGCAGTAGGAAGACAGACAAAACCAAAGACACCACCTACAACAGATGTGGCAATTGAAAAGCTTCCCCCACCCCATCACTCTTCTGCCCTCTCATGCATTTCTTTGCAGACAGCCCTGGTCTGAGACATGGACTTCCCTGCCACAGCCCCAGGTAATGATAACCCTAAGCTTGTTAGACCATTATACTGGAATGAATATCCTTTGCCACCAATCTGCATCATCTACTTTTGGCACCTTTATCCATAGTATCTAAGTAGCACTGTTTTTTCCAGCTTGGCTTACTGTCACTGAAAGTCGAGATTCCTCACCCAAGCATGACGACATACGTGTAAACTACAAGATCCTTAATAGCAATCTAGAATTACTGTGCTTTCACCAAATGCCCATTTCATACAATGCACATCGTGACAGAAAATCTAAGTGAATTAAGAAAAGGCCACATACTCAACTTCCTTGTATGTGCTGTTACTTCAGTGTTGGTACCAAATAGATACGTCTAATCTCAACAGGTCTACCAGAAACTAGATGAGAACCCAGCTACGTATATACACACACCCCTGCACACATACCCATTCTCGCCTTCTCTCTCTCTCTCAGAAGAGGACAAATAAGACTAAATAGGACATGGAAAAAGGAGAACAAAAGAATCAATTTCAGTTTTTTCTTTCTATGCATTTGAAAAATAATATTAAATCACTGCATTGAAAACAGTTTTATTCAAAAATCGTGGGTTAATTGTTATTTTTCTTAACCCCAAGAGTAGCTCCAGGAAATTATACTGGGCCAGAGATAAACCAGGTTTAAACAAATGTAGTGAAAGTGTTCAACACAAACCAAAATAAGGACCAGATACAATATCCTCTGTGTGGTCTCATTGTTTTTAAAAAATAAATATAGTTTTTAAATTACAACAATTTCAAAATAGGGAGAGTCTAAACATATTTCTGCAATAAACACAATCATATCCAACAGCATAAGAATACACAGTAAGGAATAAACTTATTTGAATGAGATTAGAATTACTTCGTAATATTAACCCATAGCATCCTTCAGACAATGTTTTCTATCAAAAATCAGAACTTACCATATTGATCGGGTCAACTGGGCCAATGCTGTTAACATAGACATCTGTTTCAATTACCGTAGTTCTCACTAAACAAAACAGTAACCATAATAATTACATATTTCATTAACTCTGTACATTGTTAGTGTAATTTAACCTATTTACTAAAATGACAACAAATCTGATATTCTTTTATTTGATTCAGAATAATTAAATCTCTGGTTTGTTCACTCTGTGAAGGATCATACATGAATTATTGGAATTATCAACATTTTTTTATTTCATACTGCAATCCCCACCTGTGCTTTGTGAACAGATACAAGATAGATACAAAACGTATAAAAGGGAAGGTTAAAAAAAATAAAAAAAATTTAAAAAACCCCCAAAACAAACAAACAAAAAAAAAAAAAACCAAACCAAAATCTGCCTTCCAACATAACAATTTAATCATAAACATAAAAAAAGTGTTTGGAAAAAATTGCTTGTACAAGAAACCATGAGGTCTGGGAGCAGATATGTTTATAAGCTGTAAGGAATCAATCTGCAGTGCTTTCTGTCGATTCCTACTGAAAATGCGTAAGAAAAATAAAACAATTTTTCACCACAGATTTCTTCAATTCATGCAACTACAGCACACCTAAGGATTACTAATGTCCTTTCACCAGCTTGATTTAAACACAGCTTGAAACATCAAATTGAAAGCTCTTCACGTGAAAGTCATTTAGAAGTTAAACATTTCCAAACTTATTTGTCCTTAAGAAACACAGGGAAAACACTCTCCCTGGGCAGACAAAAATTAACTGCTTTAAAAATATAACCTCTTACAGAATATACTCTCTTACTTTGTACCTTTACAGAAGGGCACAAAGTCTAAATGACTTCCCATGGAAGTTGTATCTGAAGTACAGATAGCGCTGATAATTCCGTTTTTTCCTCCTAACTGGATATAGGGGAAAAGGGTACAAATGAAAAGGTCAGGATGCATTTTAACATCATCAATTTACCCAGCATTTTCTTCTAGCTTGTACTGGAGAGACAGAATGCGGACAGAAGAGGACATATGTCCTAGTCGCAGCTGGAATGAATAGGGTTAATAATAAAGCTCTGATGGCCTTTCTCTCGCAATCAGGCATGTTAAAATGAAGCATTTCTGTCCATCTGCAGATGGAAAAGGGGGAAGGTACAAACAGAAAGGCACTTTGATTTCATAGGAGAGGGATTTCTTTGTACTGCAAACCATCAGAGATCGCCTAAGTGCTCTATAACAAACCTAAAATCTGAAGTAAGAGGATTTTTCAAATCTCAAAAATCTAAAACTCGAACTGACATACTAAAAGAAACAGGATATCATTAACATCCTTGCCAGCTACGATGACAGGCAAGATACATTTCCTAAATATCCCATGATACCTTTTCCCTGCCAATCTCACTTGGGAGGAAATCCGATTACTGGTGTGACCCTGAGCCTGACAGCAAGACACACCACTGAGGCTGCACAAAGGATTTTCCGTCCGACCACAGAGCACAGAGTCACTTGATCCCTATCCTGTCCCAGTATGCTTCACAAAAAGTTTAAACAGACTCTGGAAACCAATTTACTTCCTGGGGGAAAAAAAAAATAAGTACTTCCTGAGCTGCAAATGTTTTCAGTATCTGCAGGGCTCATAAAGGAAGGGGGGCAACACGAGAACCCATATCCACAGACCGAAAAATCAGAGTAAAAAAAAAGTACATAATGTATGTGTGTATATACACATATGTATAATATATTTTACATACGCCACGTCTCACGAACAGATATCCTCTCCCTTTAATTCCACAACCCTATTTATCCATTATTATCTATAATATCTATTTATCTATATAACAGCAACCCCACTGCTAGACCAGAACACAAGGAGGTGGATCAAAGCGTGTCTTGCCTCCTTGCTCGAGCAATGCCGAATCCACTGTTTTTTCCCTGTAGTAGTAGGACATGTTTAATTCTCCTTAGTGTTAGGAAATCTTGCTTTGTTCTCAGGTTCAAGCTTTTGACTCCAACTCTCAGCGCTGGCTAGCCATGTGTCACACCCCTTCGTCAGACGCAGGTACCTACACACGGTGACTTACACACAGGTCACCTCTGAAACTTGCCTTCAGTATGCTGAACAGTTCATACCGCATACTGCAAATCCAACCTAATAATCTGCTCAGCTTTAACTTCTAAATTTGCTCTGTCATTTCCAGATCCATCTTGAAATGTGGACACCAGGACTGGAAATTTTTGTAACAGCGTTATCAGCGCTGCTTGAACATTTCCAGATTTCTACTCGTTGTGTTCCTTTTCAAAAGGGGACTCATCTCAGGACAATGCTCAGGGATGCATAGCTAAGATCTTATACTACGCAACATATCTAAGTTTTCCCCTAAATCGCTGCTTTGTTATCCAGAATCTCTTACCCCTGGGCTTCCTCCCCTCCACCTCCTTTTTTCCCTTCTCACAATTTTTGTGTCTCCAGTTTTACTGAAGGAGCAAATTATTACTCTGCAGATACGACCTCTCCCTTTCCAACAGTCTTTGTGTCATCTGCCAACTTTACTACAGAAACTAATTGCTGAAATTATTCAAAATATCATTATTTTTTATCAAGACTTTCCTATGAGACCTACTATAGACAGCCCAACCACTGACATTTCCTTATTAATAACTAAATTTTGAGATCTGTCAGTAAGCCAGTTTTTAACGGAGGCTGTGTCAATTTTATAATTTATTCCAGCTTGCAGCGAGCTGTACTTGATCTGCCACAAGGGCTCTCCTGTAATGTGCCACGGAGTTCAATTTGCCTTTTCCATACTGCTCTGAGTAAGACTATTAGAGCTATTAAGAGCCAGTGAAGAATCTGAAAATCTGCCTCTGTTGAAATTATTTTAATTGACCCAAATGATCCAGAGAAAAAGATCCAATTCAAGAAGACTGGAAAAGGCTGTTTTGTTACCTTAGTCCTTCTGCGTGGTACAAAGTAAAGTACTTCTGTGAATTAGAAGAAAGAATTCATTCTTCTCATGTTCTTGAACTAGAAGTGCTACGAGCCCATGAAAATGACAAATGCAGGAGGAAAATATTTTCTTGATACTCGTTTGACATCCATGTAATGACTATTGTTCATTTACTCTCCACAAAGAGCTAATAGAGACAGATGGTTTGAGAAGACATTTCTACAGTGAGTACTTCTTATTTGACTTCAAAAGTTTGCTATCAGCCTCCAGAAGAAAGCTATTTAACGCATCCTGCGTGAAGTGCAAAACAGTACAGTAAACTTACAGAAACTTCTAAGGAAGAGGAGAAAGAGACAGCACACTTCAAATATTTACCTGAAAGACAATTTGAGCCAGGCTAAAGAAGGTGAGAGTGCAGCAGATTCTGTACTCAATGAAGAGAAGGGCACCAAGGGACAGCTGCCGCCCGGGATAGTTCATCAGTTCCCAATGTGGCTCAAGCACAAAGGGAACTGGTTTGCTAAACACAATCTAGACATCTACTCACACTTTCTCATTTCCTGCTTTGACACCTTTTTTTCACTAGACTAAACTTCAGGTTTAAAGGGTTTGACTGGTAGCAAGCATCACCTAAGACAAGCACATCGCTAAGGACAGGCTTGTCCCAAGAAATAAATATAGTAAATAAGTGACTCTTGAGCCTGCAATTCAAGAGCAAGAATGAACTTCCTGACAAGCAACAGGACCTGGAAAGAAGCCTTTCTCAGCAGGCATGGATCACTAACCTCCTAGTAAGGGATGATGCTGTATAACGCCCAGGCATATTCTGAATCCCAGTTTGAGTTCAAGATCTATATTTTGAAAAATGTTTACTTTTGATTAGAAAAATCATAGTGATAAAAACCTACCTCAGTCATTGACAAAATATTTTAGTAATTGCACTTGCTATCAAAAGTGCCTCTTTTTTAGCCTGTATTTATCCAGGCCCAGTTTGTGGCTTTTGATATTTGAAATATCACTGGCTGCTACATTGAAGAGCTCTCCTTATCAGTTTTTCTCAGTTTATAAACCCTCATCTCCTGTCAGAAATTATTAACATTATTGTAAAAGTGCAGAACATTGGACTTTCTGTTGTTCAATAGTGCTCCATTTTCATTACTCCAATCCTCAACATTACCCAATAGGGTGTTAGTGCACCTAAATTCACTAACCAGTTCCTGTAGTTTACCACAATTCCACATGTTGGAATGAAGGAATAAAATGTATCACTATTTTTTTATTATTACTTATCGTGCTATTTAATTTAAACTAAGACCGCTTTTGATAATTTCATCCAGGCTTATTTTCTTTGAGCATGTTTTCTATAACTCCTCATTAGTTGCCTAAAGAAGCATCTCTTCTTGGTGATAAAGCAGTTATTCAGCAAATAAATTAGGTGACTACCACATTCAGGAATAACAGAGGCCTTCAATTTGTAATAGTTTAAAATGAAATAATCTAATTCTCACAACCAGTTATCTAAGAGTATTAGTTATATGGCTATCTGTATTGAAAATTCAGCCTCAAGTGTCTACAGCAGGCTTCCCCTCCATCTCTGAAGAATTTTTTCAAAGTGATTTTGATGAAAGCAGAGCCCTGTTCTCCACACTTTTTCTTTTATCTTTTTATGTAAAAGAAACCCATCTTTAACAAATAATCCTACCCCACAACTTTTATTATTTCCATTATTTTCTGTGCAGTGCACACACACAGTACCTTTAACATTCACTGCATATGCTCTTCTACATCTTGCTCTTGTATTTCCTTCAATTCTTACAAAATATTTTTCATCTCAGAGTACGTACCTCTCTACCTTTACCTGATGGTTTCCTGCTTATTCAGGCTCATTACTTTTCTGCCTTTCATCAGTGCTACACTAAGAGCACCTGTTCCACAAAATAACCCCCTAATATTCTTATCTTTTCAGAATTAGTACTTCTGTTAGTCTCTTGAAAGTCCACTTTTTGTTCCTGTATCCTTTATATCCTTGAGTACATGACGACTCACATTAGTGCACTGAGATGCAACTACTTACCCATGCCCTGCTTATAGGGCAATTACAACTATCCAAATTTCTCTAGGCATCCAATTCTCTATGTCCATGAGCAATCATCCTCACTATTCTTAAAAATTCTACCAATGATGACTTTCCTCAAACTGTTGATTGAAAACACTCCTTAGAGTTGTAGATATGTGACAATTGTTCCCTATTTTTAAGTAAACTTTCAGATTTATCGGTTGTGTTTCACCCATATAATACACAACAGAGGACATGAGACATAGCTGGGGAAAATGTGCTGTACGTTGATAGGCTAATATTAATATATCAGTGTCCCTAAGGCGTGAGAGATGGAACAGTGTACAGCCAGAATTCTTCCCTTTAAGAAGGAAAGTTGAAAAGCAATAGCTAATTTGATGCCGAACGGAAGCTAAAACAGTATGGTGATAAAATCAGGTAGCCAAAAGGTAACGTTACAATGAAAATAACACTGTTTTATTAATATAACACTCCAAGGTTGTATCTGTAATTAAAGGGATTCATATTACAGATAAGTGACTTCATTTGGTAAGTACTATTACTTCATACTGAGAAGAAGGTACTTTAATACCAGTTGCTTCATGGTCCAAACACCTCAGAGTATGTTACATAAACTGAGTTAAAGACTAGTAAGATTAACAAACACAGCAAAGGAAGCAGTTAAGAAATCACTGCAACTTGTGGATATTTGAATGAGACAAACATAAAATGACAGAGTGTGGTTTTCTCCTATTATATTTCAGTATTGCCTCTGATGTTTCAATTTTCATTTGGCTCTCCTTTACCATCTCCCTCAACTAACTGCATGTTTAGCAATGAACCCCCTTATCTCACTTGGAGACGCTGAAATTCTCTGTCAACATCAGGAAGAAAACAAAATTCTGGTCTGGTATTCAAACCCAAAAACTCCAGGTTCAAAACAAAAAAAGTTGCTATTGTAACTGAGCTTCGTAATTCAATAACAAAAATGTTCAGTGGGATATTATTGCTTTGAAAGATAATTGAAATTCCAGTTCAATAACCTTGTTGCACAAGTACTGACATATATTCTGAAGATGTGGAATCTAACACCAGATTTTATCCACATAATTGAAGCAGACTAAGATGAATGCACTGTAGCCTGATTTTGTTTTTCTATCTTTTAAATATCTGCTGCAGTTCCCAAGTCGCTGGATAGAATGCGACACTGTCACCTGAAGCTGGAAATTTCATCTTATGTTGTCCAAAATTTCTGCCTTGTGGCAGAAGCCTGCAACTTCCCCTCCATCCAGAGGAGAGTCAGTCTTAACGCTTGTTCTCCTGGCAACAAAGTGAATACACCCAAATGCCTCCTGTTTTCATCACTCTGGATGATTATTCATGAACCTTACATCTTAATATATTGTACGGAGGCAGGTCCCCGATAGCAAAGATCAGATTGGTACAGAAGTATTGCATCAAGACAGCGAAGAAGAAAGAGAGCATTTAAGTGGGAGAAGGTAGAACAAGTGTCTTCTTGCAGGAACGAATATTTGGAATCCAAAAAGCTGTACACTGAGTTACTCACAAAAATGCACATTTCTTGCCTTATTAATATATATATTTAGTATATATATAGTATATATATAAAGTATATAACCTGAAAACTGAAGGTAAGGATTACATCAAAATTTTTCCATGCCCATCTAAGTCCATTTGACTTGTCAGAATAAACTACTCTTCCTCTATTTTCTCTCCATTTATTTATAAGTTTTATGGGGAGGGGAGAGAAACAGTGTTCTTTCTTCTTTCATTCCTACCTACCAACTAAACATTAGAAGAAATCCTGGTGGAGACAGTTTATTCCCTCATAATCCCTTTGCTGCCTGTTGCATCAAGCAGTCAGAGAAAAAAAAACAGTAACGCTATACATCTGTCACACATTGAGAATTTAAGGAAAAATATGCTGGAAGACCTTTCTTGTTGTCTAAATGTTTGCAGTAATTCAATTAAATAAATGTGAAGGCAAAGACTTACAACAAACTTCATGAGATTCACATGTGATTATATTATGACAGTGAGAGAAAAATTGCCATTCAACATCTTCAGGATAACAGTCAACAACAAAACAGAACTAAGAAATTTGGGGAAGAAAACAATTTGTCAGAAGCTTTCAAAAGAAAATACTTAGTTTGAGATTGCATCTTTCTGTTCTCCTACATAAATAAAACAAGTCTAGATTGTTGTATTGTTTATCGTATAAGCAGCTTACAGACTTACACGGCATTCCTTTGATAGGGAATGCCAAGTATTTAACAAATAATTATGTCCTTCACCTCTCCCTTCACAGTTCAGGGAACAAACTCAGAGAAAATAAATTATTTTTCTTAGTTCGATGTAGCATGCATGTAGTAGACAAGAGCTGGCAAGGTTTCATGTATTCCATGTTTTCAACACAAGATTCTTCCAAATATTTACATTTAATAGTTATATGCAAATTGATGCTTTGACTATTGAAAGACAAAACTGCCTTCCTACTGGCTGCAAAGTTTGATCTATAGTAATGCACTCTTTCCTCCTACATTCCTTTAGAAAGGATTTAGTCCCAAGTTATATTTTTAGATTCTTATGAAGTTTTCCAAAATCTGCGCTAGGGGAAGAAGAGAACTGATTCGAGTTAAATTTGCTCAAAATACACACTTACAATGCATTTTCTAAAGTAAGAGTAAAAATATCTAGGAATAATTCTTTAATAAACTCCTACAGACTCAAGATCAAATTTTTAAATAACCATGGCTGGTTTATATCTGTCAGAAGATCACAGTTAAACAAAGCGAACTATAATTGCCTTTTAATGATTTATTATAGATTGCCCACTGTCTCCAAAAAGCAATACTTCATAGAAGAAAAAGACATTGTAAATAGAAGATAAAAAATCTACTCTTGCATAGAACATTATTTTTACCAGTTCCAGAAAACCATTGCATTTTATTGCTGTTATATTTAGCTTGCTATATCAAGTTTTAAAAATGGCATTAAGAGGATTTTTGCCATCTTTGGAAAAATGCAAGCCACCTCTGGTTCACATCTTCTATTTACTGAATTATTTCATGGGCTTACCCCCAATATCTGGACGAAGCTTATTGTCGTAACCTTGAAGTAAGGAGTCCAGTATGTGAGTTACATCCCCACCATGAATCTTTGGTGCAAGGACCCATGTTTTATTCACTGTTAGATCTTCATCGTCCTCATCATCTGCTTTATCCGCTCTATGGTGAGTGAATAAAAAAAGCAAGGTTAGGGAAAAAAAAACTAACAAACAGGGAAACTAAATACACAAGAGGTGAAGAAGAAACTGCTAAAATATTGAACACTATTTAGAGTATTTTAGAAAAAATCTAAATGCATTCTGGTGCCAACAGAAAGAGGCAGGCCCTTATTTAAAATACCAACACTTTGGTTTATGGCAGTAGAGAGGGTAAGCTAATAAACATGTCAAGAGAGGCACTAACACATCATCCATACAAAACTCAAGCCATGAGTCAAACCCACAAAAGAAGCAGTAGGCATCCTCTAACTGTCAGCCTTTTCCTGTTTTAAGACGCAAAATGTAATTTTCCCTGCATGTATTTCATTTTCAAATCATGCCACTAATATTTCTAAGAGATGCTTAATCATGGCTGTAGATACATCTTGGTGTCAAGAACATTAACAGAATCTCCTTCCTAATAGCCTCCATTCTAGCTATGATATAAAAAAATAAGACTTGTATGCTTATTCAAGCCCATTCAAAATTTAAGAAAGCAAACAAACTTTACATTCCTGTACCATGACTAATCATTCACAGAAGCTGCAGTCATGTGTCAATTATGTATCTCCATGTATACTTCACATAGTTAAAATGTTGTACCATTCCTTTCATTTAAGATGATCATTTGTCAGCTACCTATTTTACCAAGGTGAAACAAATGTACAAGAAAAGCACTTACACATTCATTTACTGCCTTTTAGTTAGATAAGCAGCAATATATAGTTAATCACTAAGTCATTAGAAAAAAAAATCACAATACCTTGGTTGCATCTGCAGATTCAGTCAGATATCACTGAAAGGTCAAAGAATGCCTGGAAGTAGTTTTCTTTCCATTTGAATCAAATGAGTGTGGATTTAAGTATTCCTCTAGTGCTAAAGTTTGCAATCTATATTACTCACCCAGCTTATTTCAGGGAACTGCTGTGGGCTTCAAGTCAAGCAAAGTGCATCAGACTGATAGCAGTAACTCTGACAGTCACACAATGTATCTTCACAAATGGACACTGGCTAGCCATTATTACAGAACGTAAGCAATCAATATAAATCAGTTCCAGTGTCAACATAAGCACAGATATTCCAGTAAAAGAAAGGAATTAAATTACTGTCCTTGTACCAATTTGTATTGTACACCAAAACTAAAAATGTTACTGCTATATTATTAGAAATGGATTTAAGGGCTTCTAAATTACAGAGACATACGCTCCCCTCAAAACTCAAGGCAAAATTTTTCAGTAAATTGCCTACAGGAATGAAGACCACCGGCGTGTTCCACTGGTGACAGCTGAATGAAGACAACACTAGGTCTTCAGGGGGAAAGGACAGAAAAAGTCAGGAAAGGACAGAGATGAAGTAGGCACGTTGGGGTTTTATTGCACTCCTTTGTGGGAATGCACCAAAACAGTCTGTATTTGCAAGACCTTGCATTACGGCTCTGATAACATCAGCGAGTCTCACTGAAAATCAAGACGTTATTAAACACTGGAACAGGCTGCCCAGGGGGGTGGTTGAATCACCATCCCAGGAGGTATTTAAAAGATGTGTAGACATGGTGCTGAGGGACATGACTTAATGGTGGACTTGTCAGTGTGAGGTTAATTGTTGGACTAGATGATCTTCAAGGTCCCTTCCAACCTAGACGATTCTATGATTCTAATGGCTGTGGAAACTGCTTGGTGGTTAAGCAGGTGCACACCTGCTTAATTTGGGAAGTGCAACAGGGAGCTTGACACAGCTCCACAGGTTCCCAGAGGATGAACAAAAGGCGCTGCTCAGATATCAGGACTTTCATACCTAGCTTGCTGCAAACACGTCGCAAGAGTCTATTATAGCTGAAAATAATACTCATGCTAAATACAAGGTTCACTGACAGCTTCCCCTGTAACAGTCTGAAAAGCACTTTCATTCTTTTAAATTGAAATGCACTGTAAAATACTTAATCTTTACTGCACTACATAGACATTATAGAAATGTCAGATATTAAATATTTAACATTTCCCATTAGCAGAATCCCACTAATGGGAGCACTAAAAGAAGTAGGAAGCTAAGTTTTGTAAATGTACAGTCTTTTTCCCTCAAAGGTACCTATTGCCATTTCTTTCATGTTTCGTTACCACAGCTTTTTTTTTAATATATTTTTGGTCTGCTTGCACTTTATGTCATCTAATTAGATAAATTAGCTTACGGTTGCTAATAGTGCAGAGGCAATCCCAGCCTTTCCCCAGGGGCATTAAGATGATGAGTAAAACTTAATTTATAAGCAGCTCTCTAAGGAAGGAGATATGCCCACTACAAAACTGACCTTTTCTTCTTCTTTTTGTCCTCCATCCCACAAACAGCAGAAAGTACAGCAAAACCACCAGAGTGCTCTACAGACCCAGAGCACCTGACTCTTAGTAGCAACCCAATTATTTGCAGAGAATTTAAAGTGGCAATGACAAAATTTTGTCCCATTTTAATGTTCTTTACACATCGTTATTAAGAACAGCATAGATTTAGCAAAAATGAAAAGTACAAGAGGTCATGCCAAGGGCCTACACCTACCTAAACCCAAAAGGAGATACAACCATGATACCTCCACTGATAGTTGCTTGAATATGTTGACATTTTGAAGAGTTCCTAATTTAATTTATAGATTCATAGGACAAGTCAGGTGGGAAGGGACTGTGGGAGGTCACTAGTCCAGCCTCCAGCTCAGAGCAGGGCCAGCTTTGACCAGGCTGCTCAGGGCTTGATCAGATCAGGTCTTGCAAACCTCCAAGGATGGAAACTGCACAACTCCTCTGAGCAACCTGCTCTCCACTTCCTTCTTTTCCGCTATATATTATGTTTAAATAAACTTGGAATTAACAAGAAAAAAATAAAAATACAAATACATTTCAGATTTTTACTTTCTTGGTTGCTTGATTGGAGGACCTCTGGTCCTCCAATTTTAAAACTCTGAACTACAAATAGGTATACAGATGAGGATACTGATAGCTTACAGAAAGCTATTAATAATGCAATACCAGGGGGAGAGGGAAAAATTCCATCCCAACATCCAACAGCTTTTCCAGTCACTATTAAGTAAATCTGTTTAAGGAGGCACTTTTATTAGAAACAACACTTCTTTACTCAGTATCTGATCTGACAAGAGTCTGGACTTAAAACGCTTATTTCCTGCTATTTACATGGAACTACCCTGTTTTACCTAGAAAATAGTATACATTTAAAAAGTGCCAGCTGCTAGAAAAGAAATACACTAGACATCCATACTCGTACACTAGGTTAGCAAGAGATTGTGGTTCACTAATCCATTAGCTAAGCCGGCAAAAGAACCAACGAAAATCAGGAATTAATATAACCAAATGTGAAGGAACTGGACTATCATCGTTCCCCACAGTGGAAGGAGCTATTCTCACTCTCTCTGTTCCTATCTCACTGGCCTGTTCAGAGATGACTGACTCTGATTAACCCATCTCGCTACCAGAACACCAGCTTCTCAGCTCTTCTTTGGAATGTGCCCAAGACCACTGAGCGTGTAATAAAGACTATAAGATCTCTGCCATGATGGTGGCACCCAGTTCTACGCTTTCAATTCCTGAGCTGTAGCCACTGACATGCAGCCACGGGACTCAGACAGGAATGATGCTGGCTGGAAAAAACAAGTGACCAGAATTTATAGAAAGTCTTCTGTATGCCCTCCAGTGAAGCAGAGAGCACATCATCTGGCAGCTTGAATTCTTAATCCAGAGGTTTTGGGACAAGTTGCATAAAGCAGCTAGCTCCCCTAAAAGAGCACCTAAACACACAAAGGCAAAAGGACAGACACTGTGTACATATTCATTTCTAGTAATCTGAATTACTGATCTTTGTCACGCTAAATATATTTAACCCACTCTGTTTCCAAGGTAGGAATCCTTTCAGAATCACAGTCAGCAGGACCAGTCGAGATGGTGTTACCAAGATCTAACTGAGGTTGCTAGACCGTGTTCTTTAAAAGAAACATCACTTCAAAAAATAAGATGGTTCCAAACTGTTGACCTTTTACCCGAGTTTCTGTGTCTCACATTGCAAAGTCCATTTTTTTCCCTAGGGTTTGGAAGGGAGTAGAAAGAAAGGCAGAAGACAGAAAACTTCATTCCAAACCGGAAAACAAAATGTTAAATTCTGGTGTGCCATTCAAATATTTAGCAACAGTTAACTTGGGCTGAGCACCTTTTTATGTCTTTGCAGTTAAAATAAATCTAACAAACCCATGAAGATTAATGTCAATTAACTCCATCCTAACTTTAACAGCAGCACTTTCCCCTCTCTCTCACAACCTCAGGACGAAAGGCAAACTTAATTAAAGAGGAATTCTTTCCCTTCCCAAGTTCATCTAAAGGTTGTTTCACTATACACAGAACATAATACTTGATCCTTTCTCCATTTACTGTACAATATATTTTTTTCAACAAAGTTCACTCAGTAGGTATTTTTCAGAATGTCTGTAGAGACAATGATTTAGAGCAAAATTGTAATATAAGACATTAAAACATTTCTGTTCCATGGCATGACGCTATTTTACATCTATAACTGCGGGTGTTAATCCTAATTTTAATTATTTTTATAAATAAGAAAGAGACCTAACTTCTTAACGCTCTTGTCATTGTAACACTTCAGCTAGCCTCATAAACTCAACAGTGAACTGCATGCATACAGTTAACAGTAATTAGACAAAAAGTGCCCTAATTATGCTCTCTGTCCTTCAACTAATTGGAGACATTGCCATGACTAATAAATCCCTGAGCACAAGTGACTAACAACTAAATAAGTCTTTTCAACATCAGGCAACGTGCTCATCTTCAGACATTAATATCATAGGTCTTTGTTCTCCTTTAAATATGAGAAAAAACAATCAGACAAGCTTTAAGTTGCAATTAACATCTGTCAGGTTATGTAATGAACTGGAAAAAAATGGTTATAGTGAAAGTGCTCCTACTGCTATTTGCATCATGCCTATCAAAGTATTACATGTAGAACTACACATATAGTGTAGGTGGGAGTATTTAAACACAGCTAGGGATTAATTTAGTTGTCCATACCCAGGCTCCTATTCTCATCCAAGACACCCGAGGGTATCCAGTCCTCCAAGCAGGGTCGATTTATAGGGAACCCACAGATTTCTGGAGAAGCTGTAGAGGCTGGTTTGGGAAACTTAGTTATCTTCATCAACATTTCATGCCTATGCACAAGCAACTCCACCAAGCCCGCAGTGATCCTGAGGTTTAAACAACACTGCACAGTAGTTCTGTCTAATTGGAGATACAGTGTCCCTTCCATACAATGAATGCTCTGATCATCATTTAATAAATAAGAAGGAAAGTCAGTGTTTCACATAATTTCTACACTGAAAGAGCTGAAAGGAACATAACATTTTCATTTTTGCCTTACACGTGCCAATGAAAACCATGAGACTAGTTGTGTTAGTTCATTTAGCTGAGGATCTTCTCCAACAGCAGCCAAAAGCAGTTGAATCAGGAGTTTTAACAATACAGGGGTAGGGCACAGTGACACTTCCCTAAATCACAAAACATGCCTTGCAGTAACTGTTATTCACTGGTTGTGCTTCCCAGCATACTACATTTATGTCCTTTGTCTAGGTATAGCACAATTTAACTTTTGTTTTCCAGCACTTTAAAAAAAAAATAAATAAATTACTGTTTTTCTCAATTTTCAGACAAAATGGTAATGTTTTCAAAATTGTAAACATGGAAGAACAGTTTGTTCGCAACAGTCCAATTTCAGAGGTTTGTCAAAATACTGCATTTAACCAGAAAATACTTCAAAAGAAGTCAGTCAAGACGGACAAGGCTTCCAGGGAAGGTTCCAACTTGTGAGACATCTAACCAGACCCTACTTTACTCCAGAACACCAAACGTGATATGCTTGTACGTGGTAAAGAAGCACATTTCATGGCCCTATCAACCAGAGTACAGAGGTTGTCTGACCTAGCCAAATCCCACACGTGAAAAAAGACCTAGAGCATTGCCGAAAAACAAAACATGGTCACTAAGACCCCCACATCCAGAGTCATCTATTTTTACAGATGCTGGTGATGACTCTAATTCAGAAGCCAAAAAAGTAAGTACTTAGGCATGTGGCACATGCAGGACCAGGTACAGAAGAAAAGCTGAACTCTAGAAGGATGATAAGTTTAACCAGTGCCTGAGACAGAAGACACTTCCTTAAAGAGACAGGAAAATGCAACTTCAACATGGTAGGAATCAGCAATTACTCTTATCTCAGCAATTTAAAATACGTATTTACATATTTCCTTGGATCTCCCTGAGATAAAACAAGGGCCTCAGACAGACTTGTAGTATCCTTCAGAAGCTGAAAAAGGACTGGAACTCCTGCACATACACAAATATTACTTCTTTTCAGTAGCAGCAATAGCAGCAGGACTACATCATCATGACTGCTAGAATAGGACACAATTACATTTTTTTTTCAGAAGATTTTATTGAAAGCTTTCTTCCACTGGTAGCTGTCAATGCTGGACAGTTTAAACATCTCTCAAGTTTTGTCTTCCAAACTTGATGGCTGCCTTCATACTCATCAGTTCTACTACATTTCTGCAGAAATTAACTATTTTTTGCATTTCATCATCAGCTTCTTCACTAATATGTTCTATTCATCACAGAAAATTTCTAGGAAAATAAGCATAACTGCAAGCAAAGAAATGCATCTACTGAAAATACGTCTCCAGAAAGCATTACTTGCTCTTCTTAATCCTGTGGGATTTAGAGTAACTGATGTTGTATTCCTTCATCTTCATCCTTCCTAAACTGGTTTTGACATTCTCTTGACAAAAATCTCTTTTCTCTTCCTCCCATCCATTCCATCTCAGATGCTTTTATCAATCTATTTCCCCCTCCTTCTGCCTTGCCAGACTCCAGCATATTCTTTTGTGTGTCAAAATGTATTTCTGTCTCCCACTGAAGTATGTTTTACTTATTCCCTACATCTTTTTTCCAGTATACATACCACATACGTTAGGTTGATTCTTCTTCTGGATGCACATACTGTCTTGTGCTCTTCGCCATCTCTAATGTCATATTTGTCTGGCTATTTATAATTTCCTGCCCTGATTCCTCTTTCCCCTCTCCTTCCTGAGCTTTTACTGAAGGGATGAATCTGGACATTAAGTCAGCTGTAAAATTATCAAGGAAAAGTGTGGGAAAATATTAGAAATTATAATACAGAGAGAAACATTAGATTTTTAGGACAAGCTACATAAAGAAGTTTATTTAGTATTAAATAAGTAAAGCTTTGTTAAAAAATAAAAAAAGAACCATCATAGCACTAGCAGAATAAAAGCAGGTACCTCTGCTGTTCACTCCCTGTAATGAAAAATGTTGCCTACACATTTGAGTGTTTAGACTATCAAACTTGTGCTCTCTTAATACATATCGCAAGCATCAGGTGATCAAGCTCTTTTGAGCCATTACAGCTTTGAAGTACATCTTTGAAAGATATGAAACATTTTCTCCACACGCAATAACTTCAGTACAATTAATTTCAGTCCCAGCAAGACCTTCACTTAAAAGGATTATCACATTTCTTATAAATGATCTTCAACATCTCTGTGATACTCATATAACAAAAACTTTACTGCACAATACAACGAGAGTTCACTCTGAACACTTAATAAAGGCACAACCTGACTGCAAAGAACATTTATAGAAATCTGAATTTTTAACATTAAGAACAACAGGTATTATTAAAGATTTGTTCCAGAAGAACAATTTTGTTCTGAGATCTACACAAATTGCTCTCCTGCAAGTCAACTTTCAGATAATGCTACATATTATTTGAAATTGCACTGGTCAAATTTGTTATTAACTCAAACGGTTTTTGAAGATCTCACAAAAATAATCACCTGGACTCACAGCATCACAGATATTCTTTATCCATAAGTCCTCACATGAAATACAGAGTTAATCTTCTCTCCTTGAAAGTTCATCCAAATGTTGATATGCTCAGACCAGTATAACTGCCGCCTGTACTCTTACCAAGTTGCAGTCCAGAAATCAATTGAAATTTTTCCTCACATCTGTCTAGCCCAGTATAGGTAATTCTCTGTGCCAATTCAGAGCTGCTGGATTCTCAAACATATTCAGCTTGATTAGTATAGTGATCTCGTCTCAAATAGAAGATTTGACTGCCTTAGTAAAAATAGCTCTTTACCTCCGTATGTGGTCAGAAGAAAATGCCTCCCGGTTTTGTAGACCTGATGGAGACAACTACCTGTTTCTGCACCCCTCTCTTTTATGCTATACACTAGAGAGTAAGAACCTTGCACAAGTAAGATAGCAAACCACAGGGGGGGCGGGGAAGGAAAAAACCCCAAGCTGATTCCTGCTGTTTTCCACAGAATCATGCAATTTAGAAGGGGTCTTTGGAAGTCACCTTCTGCTCAAAGGAGCGATACTGAATTCAGACCAGGATGCTTAGAACTTAGTCCAGTCAGGTCTTGGAAAATGCCATGGACAGAGATCCCACAGCCTCACCGGACAACTTGTTCCACTGTTAAATTATCATAGAATGGTTTGGGTTAGAAGGGATCTTAAAGATCATCTAGTTCCAAACCCCTGCCATGTGCGGGGACACCTCCCACTAGACCAGGCTGCTCAAAGTCCCATCCTGACAGTTAGTTTTCTTTCTTTATACCTAGTTGTGAATTCCCCTGTTGCAATTCATCACCATTGTTCCTCATCCTCTTACCATGTAGCACTGTGAAGAGCCTACCTCTGTCTTCTCGATCCCCTCCCCATAAGTACTGAGAGCTGCTGTTGGGTCCCCCCAAAGCCATCTCATCTCCAAACTGAACAGCCCTCTCCTCACAGGGCAAGTGCTCCTCCCTGACCAGCTTGGTAGCCCTCTGCTGAGCTCTCTCCATTTTAAGCCACAAACAATGCAGTAACTAGATGCAGTTTAACAAGCGTGGAGCACTTATTAAGTGAGGGAGACGATCACTTCCCTCAGCCTCCTGAGCGTGCCCAGGAGGATGCTGTCCCTCCTTGCTGCCAAAGCGCCATGCTGTCCACTGGGAACTCCAGGACCTTTTTCGCAGAGCTGCTCCCCAGACAGCTAGTCCTCAGTCTGTTCTGCTGATGGGGGGCTTTCCACCCAGGTGCAGGCCTTAGCACTCATTCTTGATGAATTTCATAATGTTCCTGTCACCCCATTCCCCCGGCCCCTTCAGCTCCCTCTGAACGGCAGCCCTGCCCACAAACATATGAACTTAGCAGAAACAATCCTTCAACATGAAAAAAAAAGTCTTCAGGAAAGGCTATGCTAATATTGTTATTCCTGGTGCTCTGAGCAGTTCTTGTTCTACTCCAGACAAGCAAGGAAGCAGGAACTTCTCACTTCTCTTTCCATGTTCTGATTACAAACTTGCAGAATGCGTTGCGTGTTTTGTCTTGGCTTAAAAGAAGTGAGTATCTTACTGATCATAACACCCACATCTGCAGTGCAAGTACACCTGTTCCTCTGTTCTGAGAAACTCATTACTACAATATTTCAAAGCAGTTCTTTGCCTAGGAAGGCACTTGAATGTACCCATTATCTTCAGTAAGCAGGTCCTTCCTTTCTTCTAGTACAACCATTTCTAATGCTAGCTGAAAAATTAGTAGGGGCCCTTAAGCCAACTATATTTTAATCTTAGGGATCACATGCATTTTGTCGTTGCAAAATTTTCAGAGAAATATATATTAATCTTCCTCTATGTGATGGATGTCTTTTAAGGAAAGCCTTCCAGCCATTGCATGCAACAAAACCTAAAATTTATCAGGAAGATAAAGTAGACCTTAGGATAATCTGTACTGCCCTGACTGAAAATGAAGTGCAAACCTACTAAAATTCTTAGGGAGATTTATTTCAGATGTATATGAATGAAACCTAGAAATGTAAATCGGTACGTCTTTGTGGGTTTTGGCCAGACCATGCAATCAAAGAATTAAAATGTAAGCAGCCATATCCCACTGTTCATCCAGACCAAAAAGCGGGGAATAAATGAAGATTCAGAGAACAGACGATAAAAGGGTAACGATAGCAAATTATAGAGCGTAAGTAGATATAACTGAAAAGGGACAAATGGTATTAAATAAAGGATAAAATATCCCCAAACTGCTAAGGAAGGACATGATGAAAAGTCATCACCTCTCTGGATATCTGAAATGTGTACTAACTACAGCAGTATCAGATCTCCTGGGAGTTTCAGAGTAGGATCATCACACAAAGACAGACACACATAAATCTCTGTGCCACATGTCAGCACCCTGTTCAAGAGACTGCAGATCCCTGTCTACACTTGACTGATGAAAGGTTAATTGTCATCAAGTTTAGAATGAACTGATAGACTGTTGATGGGTTAAGTGCCTTGATCCAAGAAACACTTTCCATAGTGGAACTAGACTTAAACCAAACCGAACATAAATGAATGCTGAGAACCATAACCTCAATAAAAAGCACTTACCCCAATTAAATGCCATCCCACAGTCACTGTGACATTCACGAAATTGTAAAGTCAACTTCATTAGATCTCTACTTTAAAATGTCACTAGCATCTCAAGAAATATATAAAATGAGTTCTCCTTTGTGAGACTTTTTCAGTCATTTAAGCTACTGGTATTTCAACTTATTCATGTAAACATGAGTTCTAACACAATTCATTGCATATTTCCTGCAAAATCTTCAGGTAACTAGGAATCTACTATGGCCCTTCACAAAAAGCACACTTATTTGAAATGCTTCCAAATTCTGGTAGACATAGGAGCAGGTATCAGTCTCCTGCCACAGGAGGCAAAGAAGTATGTATAGACTGAAGTAGCAACAGAACTAGAGACTTGCACTGAACTGCACACTATAAGTGTGGAATATAGGTGAATCTGGCTTAAAATAATAGAAAAAGCCATACAACTGCAATAACCGGGCAATGATAACATGTCCCCAAGAGACACACAGTGAATGGCTTCTACTGAAATTTTAGTGTAACTGTCACTAGGCAATTAGAGAGTAATCCAAAGGTCAAAGAAATTAATGAATAATTGTACAAAGAGGTGGATATACTCCGTAAGGGCTAATGTAAATACCTAAACCATGTAAAAAAAGCTTGATTGTTCTCTCTCTCTCTCTCTCTCTGCAAGCAAAATTATCTCTTTGCCACTGTAATTTATTGTGTATTAAATATAACACATATCTTTTACAACAGGAGTACTCCACCTCTTGTCAGACGGTTGCCAGAACTGTCCCCCACTGGATGCAACCTGCAGGCCAGCAGTTGGATGGTCCTCCTTGACAAAGCAAGAACCTGAGCTACAGGTCCATAGCTCACCTGCAGCAGGTCTGATACAATCCCGTAGGTACTCGATGGCTGTATGCTGGTGAGATCAAGTACTCTTCTGCCTCATGGAACACACTGAGGCTACTTTATTTTTAAAAAACGTCTACATAATTTATTCAGCTATGTAAATATGGCATCGGACAATGAAAAAAAAATTTGTCATGACTCATAGTGACAGAGTTAGCCACCTAAATTAATACTTAATACTACAACTTTTTCCTAATATAAATTCCATCCAGCTGAACTTTATTCTGAAAGATAAATTGGACCATAATATTACATTAATAATAATAAGACTTAATCCCTCATGGTACACTGCCTTAAATAAGAGGAAAACCACATTAAATGAAAGGAGTAACAATCTATTTAAGACGTCAAGTAGTTTAATCCAAAGGGGACGTATCTCATGTTACCTCAGATCATTCCTATTCACTATGTCTGTCTGTCTACCTGAAAATAAGAAAAAGAACTGCATATAAATTTAGAAACACAGAATTAGCTATTCTCACCTTACCAGAGATGAATGCAGTGACATGGAAAGGATCTGAGGATCAAGGCAGAAAGCAAAAAGAACATGGGGTACACCAGGGCAGGGCTGGAGCTAATCCTGGGATAGAGTATCTCAGCAGTGTGAAGCAGTAGAAGGGAAGTAATAGTCTGTATGTATCTGCCATTAATGAGGCTAATATTTATATAATCTAGAATTTTTGAGGTCTGTTCTTCAAAGAAAAAATGGAAAGCATTTACAAAATGGTTAAACAAACAAATAACTATTTTCTGAAGAAATGTCAGCAGCTCAGTTTACTTATCTGAGAGAAAAATGTAAGCTGCTATCCAGTTGCCTCTTAAACTATATATACCTAGGAAATACTTCTAAGAATACTTAGTAGGACTGTAGCATGGCTAAGTCCAATTCAATGGAAAATTCCACTCTGCATAGAGTATCTCTGGTTGTGACACATTTGTATAAAACTTTCATTTTGGACTAGATCATTCATCCTGCAACAACTGCTAGGCATGTAACTGCACTGCAGCTTCTCATCTCGGAGAGGCGACGAGGTTTCTCTGAGCAAATAATCGACAACATATCATGAAAGCCTAGGCTGGAAAGAAAAACACAGCAGGATGTTTTCTGACCAAAATGCTGATTCCTTTAAGAATTTTCAGGATTCATTTGAGGTGCTCTGAGTTCTCATCAAGGCAAAACTTGGCAGAGGCAGACAGGGCAAGGACGAGCTTTGGTGACTGGCTGTCCTGTTGAAGAGCAGCCGCTGCAGACCACGCTCTGTTCCTGAAGAGCCACTGCAGCCGTGGGTCTGTACCCTGAGGTTGCCCTGCAGAACCAGAGGTACGAACCAAGATTTCCCCAAAGAGACACATGGACGTGGCCTTGAGTGCCTAAAACAGCTGCAGCAGGTGGAACTGGGGGAAAAAAAAAAAAAAAAATCAGCGTTTTTTCAGCTAGCAGAGGAAGACAGGGGATCTGCCAGCTGGAAGCCAGAGAAACCTCAGACTAGAAATAGTGTGCAATACCTCATCGGATTCCTCCTCCTCAAATCTTTATGCAGGGACTTAGAACATTTGTACTGAAGCAACAAACCCAATGCAAAAGCCAGGGTAAATTCTCCAGGTTTGTTTATTTGGATATCAGACTGGATTATCACAACAGATCCTGCTGTCTTGAACATCCACCAATGAAAGCATATTTTAGAAACTATTTCTTTCCATCTTTTCCATATCACTGAGATTTACCTCTTCTTTGAAGCAAGTTCTCCTCTGGTCAGCTCCTGATGACCTTTCTAGTCTCCCCAGTTACCTCTATTAGTTCAGTGGTTTGGCATGATGTACCATTTCACTTTTAGATAGATAGAATCAAGTTTTTACATAGGCCAGTAGGCCACTGAACCCACCACACTATTTTCAGCCTTATTAAAAACATTCACATGTGTAAAAATGCAGAATCAGGACTTCCATGTCATCTCCAGGTTAAGTCAGTTGCATCTGAATTACTCCTTATAAATTATTATCATTCAGAGAAACTGTTAAGAAATAAAAGTTACTGTCACTGTCATCTACCACCCCTTGAAAGGTTCCTGTCAGTGTGCTACATGCTGTCATTTATAATTACCACTTCTCGCTGCTGCTTTTTACCAAATAAGTTATGATATCGTTATTTTAACTAAGTACAGGCTCAATTTAGTATGCAGTGCAAGAAAGGGCTATGCAGGTAATCAAAAAAGGCCTAGTACTCTTCTCTTGTAAACGTTAGCACAAAAACGGCTCTTTGCCCATCTTGGGAGATGCTCGCCTTCGTTCTTCTGCGAGTTCAACACACATGCCTTTTTTAGTATATATATGATAGCACAAACAAAGGCAACCCACTTCCAACCAGTGCACACGCCAAGTCCATTTAAGTAGTCCTACCTGCTGGCCATAGCAACTAGTTGAACTATTCGACCCAGCTTATTGCAGTTCCTCCACAGCTTCGAAGAAAAACCACAGGTCCCCCAAACCTCTTGCCATTTCCTCCGTGGCCAGACTTACGTATCCAGAAAAAAGTTGACTAAAGTCAATGAGCGCTCACCTTTAATCTTTTCTATCCAGCTCAGAAAAGCTTGAAGCGGTAGCAAGGGTGCCTTTATCCAACATCAGGTATATTTAAAAAAGCCGAAAAGTTAAAAGTACTTGAAAATGTAGCTCAATTAGCTATGAGAGCCTTTTTTTAATGGATTGCCATAGTCTGAAGGTTTTCTTTAAATCCATTGCAAGAAAATTATGTGCAAAGTACACAAGTATTTCTCAATATTTATGTCTCATTAAAATTTATAATAACAAAAGAAAATATTAATAAACTTTTAATAAAATAAACCATATTTTAAACCACTGGGGCTGCTAAATAACAAGTTCTTCACTGTCACATCATGAACAAAGCACGTAAGAGTGAGGATAATAACGAATAAACATCACAGATGTTCAAATGAAACAGTAAATCACTATTACCAAGCATTAAGAAACCCATGTTGTCATGACAGGCTTAAGTCTGATCCAGGAATTTATATGAGAAGAAAACGTAGGCCATATTACATAAGTATTTTCCTAATTTCCTTTGAAATGGAAAAGAAAATACTAGTTGACATTTGCACCCACTGACAGTTACATTGCAATGGAGCGTTTGTAAATTATTTTTTTTTTTTAGAACATCAGGTTACAAAACTAGAGCAAAATTAAGTTACCTTACAATATACTGTTAGGGATGCTGACCAGCACATACCATTTGAAGCAGTATAAATTAGGAGAAATGTTATAGTTATGCTGCACCTGTATGGTTAGAACTAAGGAAATAATATTAATTATATTGTCAGCTCTTGTGCTCTCCCTATGAATTATCTATTTATTTGAGTTCAACAAGAATAATGGGTTTGCCGAACATTTAGGACTGCAGTGACTGCTGGGTAACTACGCTTTTCCTCCACATACCTTACAGAAAGGCTCACGGCCCAACTCCTGCTGCAGAAGAGATGTCAGCTGTTGACAGAAGGAGTCCTTCAAAACCCTGACTTGAGAGGTTACATCAAGTGCTTTGGCCATTCTGGTCTGTTTGTGGGGCACGCACAGAACTGGGGGAAGACAGTTTTAAGGGGCAGAGTTCAACTGCAATGAATCCCTTTAGTGAAGAAGTTCGGTCTAAGCTCACGCTACAGCTTTTGGGGCAGTACATTAAAAGCATAAACTCCTGATTGGACTCAACTTCCAGTGTCCTTGCATTTAGCTAAAGCTAAATGGCTTTAGCTCCCTTCGTTACACCTGAAGTAACTTTCACGCAGCACAAAGTCCTTTGTGTATAAATGCATACTAGAAGTGATGCCATTTGCAACCTTTGAAAAGTATGTGCTGAAAAGGTGGGTTGGCTCCCGCAAGATGTTTTTAGAAAAACAGCCAGAATCGGTGCAGCCTGGTCTGTGCTTGAGAAAAGCAGTACTTCTGTGTTTCAGTTTGAACGTTAAGGAAGACCTTGAGCTGAAACTAGAGAAAGGCATCCAAAGAAGCAGAAAAACAATATTTCCATCCCACTTTGTGGCAGGCTGCTAAAGGGCACTAGAGCTCCTGAGCTCTCTGCAAACACCCCTGAGTTATAATGCGCTACATACCCGAGAATCAGGAGCTGAAAAACATGTCCATTTGTGTTCATTTAAGAAAAAAAAAAAAAGGAAAAAAGCAAAATCTCTCAACCACCATTTTCCCATGTAGCCTCTGAATGAAAGGCAAGCTTGAAAATAGTTGATTCAGATACATGGATATTTACACCAAAGGTTCCATTTTATCTGAGATGTTCTGGAACACAAAATAAAATAATGCATGTAAGTTACCTCTTTTTCTCACTAAAGACATCTTATCAACTTATTTATAAATGCTACTGTTAATGAGATGTATACATAATAATCTATACCTAGTCCTGTAATCACAACCACCCTTTGACGAACAAAAAATATTATAACTTTTTTTTAGCTAGTCCTTCTCCTTTGTAACTAAGTCTTTGAACTGATAAATTAGCATGCATATTCTTTTCTCTCAAACCACTTGATAATTTCTTTCATACCTGAGGTACAATATGTTCATTAAGAAACATTCTGAAGATGCACAGCTGCACTGGTATAATTTCCATCACTGCTTTTGAAAAATATTTCCATAACATGCCAAGGTTTTAAAAGACACAGATTAAGAGAAGTATAATCAGTGGTGTTTCTAACTAGGATAACACAGCAGCCTTCTGAAGATGAGAGAGGAGCTGAGATCAACACACTTCACACAGACTAATAAATCATCGTTCAGTATGGGGAAGGGGTCTAGAGTCTGACGAACTTAAAAAAAATGTTTAATAGCTTTTTTTTTCTTTTTGACAGCCTTTATACTACATATTTTGTATACCCTCTTAGAATGATAATTTGGTCTATCATTAAAAAGAAAGACACACTGGGCAACAGTCAAATAGCCTTTCAATACTGCCTTGTGATTTTTATGAGAGTGTAACCTGTGGAATGATTCACATTAGCTCTGAATTATTAATGGAGTTGAACGATCAGATTGCTTTTCCGTTAAGTTGTTAGGGGTACCAATAACACATTCGCACAGCAGTACCAAACTGTTCTTTCTTCAGAGCCCTTCAATTTTGCAACTCCCTCTCAAAAACGCAGGTTTCCAACTTCTGGGACTTGGGCGGCTGCCCGGCACCATCCCACGCCCGGGCCCAGCCCCGCTCCCCAGGGCTGCGGAGGAAGCCCCGCCGCGGGGACAGCACGGTGACAAAGTACCGGCACCCCGACGGTACCCACCGACGGCTGGACCAGCCTCTTCCGAAGCATCCAGCAGCGCCGCAGCCTCCCCTCTCCCACCAGCCGCTGCCGAGCTGCGGGAGTCGTGGGGAGCCGCGGGCACCGGGGAGCCGCGGGCACCGGGCGGCCCCGCACCGCCGCCCCTCCTCGGGCCGCGGGGCTGCCCGCATCACCGGCTGCCCACGGCCGCCCCCCGGCCCCACCGCTTCCCTACGGGGGGCGGGGGCAACACACACGCTTTCCCCAGCACCGAGCTGAGCCCAGACTCACCAACTCGCTCCGCGAACAAGTGGGATGCGGCAGAAGTTTTACTTTGCCGGCGCCGGCTTCCCCCGCAGCCGCCCGCGGGACCCGCCGCAGCACCGGG